>JAEOAD010000013.1:33422500-33597500 GCA_036365145.1 Orientallactaga sibirica | reverse complement strand
TCCTGCCCTGGGGTGCTGGGTGCTATGGGTAAGGCTCCATCCAGGGACAGGCACCCAGAGATAAGATCTGGAATGACAAGGAGCCCAGGATGCAAGGGACTTTAAAGGGGTGCCGGCAGTCCCTTCCCCCTTCACTCCTTTTTATTTTTCTTCTTCTTTTTATTTTTTTCTTTTTCCAAGGTAGGGTCTCACTCTAGCTCAGGCTGACCTGGAATTCACTATGTATTCTCAGGGTGGCCTCGAACTCATGGCGATCCTCCTACCTCTGCCTCCCGAGTGCTGGGATGTAAGGCACGCGCACCACCATGCCTGGCACCAGGCTCACTCTTGACTGCCTACCTAGGCTCCCCACCCCCGCCCCTCCACGGGCCTGGCATTCTCTCCCTGGCCCTCTGTAATCACTGCTGAGAAATGCTCAGAGCAGGAAGCCCAGGTTTCTGCCCTCCACCTTCCTGGCCACCCTGTGGGAGAGATACCCATTGCAAGGAAGTTCACCTTGCACAGAGAAGGCCTGGACCATTTTGCTGCAACAGAGTCACCTGGGAGCTCAGAGGACACCCCTTTCCTGTTCTCCAAACCGGAATCTCCAGGAGGGGCCTGGACATCAGTACGCTCCACAAGTTCCTAGTGGACCCCGCGGGTCCCCATTCTTCCCCACCCCCAGGATTTTGAGGAGAACACAATGTACCTACACTGTGGGGGCTCCGGGTGCTGCCAGAGATTCCCTGGCTGAGGCTCTTATATCACAGAGGCTCTCCTTAGTCCCCCGGGGGGGGGGTGTCCAGGAGAACCCCATTCGACTTCCCTTTGGGCTCCTTAGGGCTGGGAAGCCTTCAGTAGCGTCCCCTGGACCAGCCTCTGTGAAAGACCTTCTTTCTCACTCATTCTCCGCACCCTGCTTGTTTTGAGTCAGTCTTGCCGTGCAGCTCAGGTTGGCCTCAAACTCTCCAACTTCCTGCTTCAGTCCTCTGAGGCTAGGATTCTGGGTGTGTGTCACCACACCTGGCTCTCCTTGACCTTTCTTGCCAGTTCACAGAGCAGGCAGGGTTGCAAGCAGTTTGAACCCCAGCTTACCCTGCACCAGCTTATGCCCTGGGTGACCCCCTGGGCCCACTTGTTCTCTGTTCCTCAGCTTGGCACTGAGCCCAAGTCTTCTCTTACCTCTTCTGCCCTATAGCAATGGAACCGTCCCTCCCCCAAGCCGCTTCTTCTCTACTGTTCCTTACTCATGAGCTCTGAGCCTGTCTTGAGGGTCCCTATCTCCACAGCCTACACAGGTGGATGCCTGCTCTCTCCTGACTTGAAAGGGTAAGTACAGAGAGAGACCTGTGTGGAGCAGAAGCCAGCCAGAAGTCCTTCTTTTGTTTGTTTCTGACCTGAGAGGTCAACTTGTATTTTTAATTTTAAAAATAAGTAAAACTGGGCTGGAGAGACAGCTTAGTGGTTAAGGTGCCTGCCTGCTAAGCCTTAGAATGCTGGTTCAATTCTCCAGGTCCCACGTTTAGCCAGATGCAAAGTGATGCAAGGGCGCAATGCCGCACTTGACCACAAGGGGCCACACATATCTGGAGTTAGTTCACAGCAGCTGAGAGGCTGCTGGTGCACCCATTCTCTATCTGTCTGTCTGTCTGTCTGTCTGTCTCTGTCTCTCTCTTTCTCTCTCTCTCTCTGACTCTCTCCAAAAGAAAAAAAGTAAAACTATTTTTATTCATTTATTTATTTATGAGGAGAGAGAGATAGGGAGAGAGAGGGCAACCAGGGCTCTTGCTATTGTAGCTAAACTCCAGACGCATGTGACACTTTGTGCATCTGGCTTTACGCTGGGTATTGGGGAATCAAGGCTGAGATGTTGGCTTTGAAAGTAAGGGCCTTTAACTTCTAAGCCATCTCCTCAGTCCCTTTTTAAAAAATTTTCTTTCTTCTTATTATTCTTTTTTTTTTTTTTTTTTTTTTTTGAGGTAGGGTCTCACTCTAGTCCAGGCTGACCTGGAATTCACTATATAGTCGCAAGCTGGCCTCGAACTCACAGTGATCCTCCTACCTCTGCCTCCCTAGTGCTGAAATTAAAGGCATGCGCCACCACGCTCAGCTTAATTTTTATTTTTTTTATTGACAACGTCCATACTTGTAGATGAGATCTCATAGGAATTCCCCCTCCCTCCACTTTCCCCTTTAAAACTCCACTCTCCATCATATCTCCTCCCCCTCTCAATCACTTTCTCTTTTATTTTGATGTCATGATTCTTTCCTCCTATTATGATTGTCTTGTGTAGGTAGTGTCAGGCACTGTGAGGTCATGGATATCCAAGCCATTTTGTGTCTGGAGGAGCACGTTGTAAGGAGTCCTACTCTTCCTTTGGCAACTACATTCTTTCTGCCACCTCTTCCGCAATGGACCCTGAGCCTTGGAAGGTGGGTTTGAGATGTTTCAGTGCTGAGCACTCCTCTGTCCCTTCTTCTCAGCACCATGGTGCCTTCTGAGTCATCCCAAGGTTGCCACCATCTGAAAAGAGAAGCTTCTCTAACCAAAAGTGAGAGTCGAATAAATAGATGGGTATGATCATTAAGAGACGTGCTTACTGGGCAGTTTGGTGAGCATAGTATATACATTTTAGCTAGACACCAGCAGATGTTACACCCCTAGGGTTCATAACTACCCCTGTCATAGGTTTTCAGTATCAGGGATGTATTCCCTCCCATGGAGCAGGTCTCCAGTCCAATTAGAAAGTGGTTGATTTCCCCCATAACAGACATGCCACTATTGCACCCGTTGGCTCATTTGGCCTGGCTGGGCCAAATTTAAGACTTGCAGTGTCCACTGTTGAGTATCTTCAGTGGTGATTTCTCTCTCTCCCATTGAACTGCAGGCAGCATAGCTTTTTCCAGCTTTCTGTCAGCTGGTCCACATGGAAGAGGCTTTCAGTTCAGCTCCAGCAGGATTTCTCAGTGACCTTGCCACCCAAGTATGTGGAGTCTTCAGCAATAAGGTCTTACCATCTATCCCTGGTGGGAAACCAAGGGCCTCAGCAATGGCCTGTAATGTTTTGGGGATATCAGGGACTCCCTGGCCAACAACTCACTGTAAGGTATCCCATCCCTGGCACTGAAAATTTTCTAGAAACAATCTATGTCTTCTGAGTGTTCCATTGTCCAGAAAAGTAGGTTTCTATATGACTTATTTATATCCTCTTAGATTTTGATTAGCCTTCCCTCTACCTTTCCTTTACTCAATCCCTTCCCCTGGCCTCACTTAGGCCTTTCACCCCCATTAATCTGTTCTTCTACATATATATATATATATATATATATATATATATATATATATATATATATATATATACAATACCATCCTATTAAGTCTCCCTCCCTCCCTTTCTATTCCCTTTATATCCCCTTTCTAGCTTACTGGCTTCTGCTGCTGAGCTTTATTCCTACTCACATAGAAGTCCAATCTCCTTTTTGACTTTGTTGTTTTGTTTTGTGTTTTTTTTTTTTTTTCAAAACAACCTGAAACTCACTCTGTAGCCCCAGGCTGGCCTTGAACTCACAGAGATCCTCCTATCTCTGCCTCTGGAGTAGTGGAATTAAAGGCATGTGCCACCATGCCCAGTTCTTTTTGACTTTTTTTTTTTCTTTTTGGTTTTTCATAGTAGGGTCTTGCTCTAACCCAGGCTGACCTGGAATTCACTCAGTAGTCTCAGGGTAGCCTTGAACTCACAGTGATCCTCCTACCTCTGTCTCCAAGTGGTGGGATTAAAGGCATGTGCCACCATGCCTGGCCCTTTTTGACTTAAAAAATATTTATTTATTTATTTATTTATTTATTTATTTATTTATTTGAGAGAGAGAGGGAGATACAGAAATAGGCAGGTAGAGAGAGAGAGAGAGAGAGAGAGAGAGAATGGGTGCATCAGGGCCTCCAGCAGCTGCAAATGGAGTCCAGACGCATGCACCCCCTTGTGCATCTGTCTTATGTGGGTCCTGGGGAATTCGAACCTAGGTCCTTTGGCTCTGCAGGCAGACGCCTTAACTTTTAAGCCATCTCTCCAGCCCTTGACTTTTTTTAATTGGCAAATTTTCAGGGTGTGGTGGCGCACGCCTTTTATTCCAGCACTTGGGAAGCAGAGGTAGGAGAATCGTTGTGAATTCTAGGCCAGCCTGGGACTATAAAGTGAATTCCAGGTCAGCCTGGGCTAGAGCGAGATCCTATCTCAAAAAATAAATAAATAAATAAATAAATAAATAAATAAATAAATAAATAAATTGCCAATTTTCATCCATGTACCCCTCTTGTTCCCCCTCTCCTTCCACTCAACTCCTTTCCAACTAATCCTTCTTTTACGTTAATGCCTCTTTTATTTTCAAATGTTTATTTTTATTTATTTATTAGAGACAGGGGGGAGAGAGAGAGAGAGTGAGAGTGGGCGCACCAGGGTCTCTAGCCACTACAAACAAACTCCAGATGCATGTGCCACCATGTGCATCTGGCTAATGTGGGATCTGGAGAATAGAACCTGGCTTTGCAGGCAAGCGCTTTAACCGCTAAGCCATCCCTCCAGCCCTTTAATGCCTCTTTTTGTCCTCCTCCATCATCCACAACCGAATATTACTGGGATCCTTGTTGTGCAGGTCTCGTGAGGCATGAGAACTGTAGCCATACCGTGTCCAGAAGGCAGTGCTCCCAGCACTCCTCCCCATCCCCTCAGACACCATCTTTAAAAAAAAAAGTCATTATTTTATTTCTTCATTTATTTATTTATTTGCAAGCAGAAAGAGACAGAGAGAAGAAAGACAGACAGTGAGAGAGAGAGGATGAGTGCTCTAGGGCTTCTAGCTGCCACAAACAAACTCCAGATGCATGCTCCACTTTGTGTATCTGGCTTTATGTGGGTACTAGGGAATCAAACCCAGGCTTTAGGCAAGCGCCTTCACCACTGAGCAATCTCTCCAGTCCCCACACATCTGACTGAAATCTAAGGCTGGGGAACAGTGGGAAGTCCTGGGCTTGCGGCTTCTGCCCAGGATGAAGTAACAGGATTATATTTGCTATTTGCCTTCCCCTTGAGAACATCCTGGAAGGCCAACGAATATGCAAAGTGACAAACTTTTGAAGAGGCTGAACATCAGGGGGCCCGAGAACAGTAGCTTCCCTCTCCCTCCCAGAGGGGAGCCAGTGAGGCTGAGAGTCTTTGGCCTGCTGTCTGGTGAGTTTTCAGGCAGAGGTGGTATGTGTGTAGGATGGCAAACGACTCCCAGAGAAGGGGATATGAAGGTGGGGGATGGGGCAAGGTGAGTAGAGCATGAGTATTGGGGAGGAGACACCTGCAGAATGCAGACCCAGAGCTGCAGAAGAAGCCTTTGGGGAGGGGTGAAAGTGCTGATGAATGCACGTGCAAGTGTGTGTGTGAATGTGTGTGTAAATGTGCGTGTGAAACACCCTTGGCTGGGGATAGCTGATTACACAGGGCCTGCTGTTTACTGAGGGCTGGGCATGTGCCTGCTTCCACTGGCCCAGGCTGAAAATCCTCATCACTCATGTGGCCTGAGGCAGAATATTCAGGAAGGCTTTACTTTAATCATGGGGAAAAAATAAGGCCCAGATTGAACACTGCTTTAGATCTGCTTTTGAAAAAGAATGTAGCTGGGTGGTGTTATGGTTTGATTGTGAAATGTCCCCCACAGACTCATGTGCTTGAACACTTGGTCCCCAGTTGGTGGTGCTACTTTGGGAAACCACGGCACTGTTTTAGGAGGTGGGGCCTAGATGGCAGACCATTGAAGGTTATCTCAACTTTTATATAATTAAAAAAAATATTTTATTTATTTATTATTTATTTGAGAGAGGGAGAGAACGAAGCAGATATAAACAGAGAGAATGGGCACACCAGGGCCTCCAGCCACTGTAAACAAACTCCAGATGCATATACCACCTTGTGCACCTGGCTTTATGTAGGTACTGGAGAATTGAACTCGGGTCCTCAGGCTTTTCAGGCAAGTACCTCAACCACTGAGGTATCTCTCCAGATGTATAGCTACTTTAAAAAATAGTTTTACTTAGCCGGGTGTGGTGGCGCACGCCTTTAATTCCAGTACTCGGGAGGCAGAGGTAGGAAGATTGCCGTGAGTTTGAGGCCACCCTGAGAAGACAGAGTGAATTCCAGGTCAGCCTGGACTAGAGTGAGACTCTATCTCGAAAAAACCAAAAAATAAAAAATAGTTTTATTTATTTATTTGAGAGAGAAAGAATGTGGACACACCAGGGCCTCTAGCCACTACAAACAAACTCCAGATGCAGGTACTACTTTGTGCATCTGGTTTTATGTGAGTACTAGGGAAAGGAACCCAGACCTTAGGCTTTGCAGGCAAGCATCTTTAACCACTGAGCCATCTCTCCAGCCCTGGTTATATCTAGTTTTGGCCCTGATCTATGTTCTCTGAGTCTTGTCTGATCCCACGTGAGGAGTCTGCCATGTGGTCCTAGCACCATGTGCTCTGCCAAGCCTTCTCTGCTATGGTGGACTGAAGTCCTTCTGAAACCAGGAGTCAATATAACTTTCTCCTCCCTTAAATTGCTTCTGTCAAGTATTTTGTAAAAGTGAAGAGAAAAGTACAGACCATTCATTGAACCTAACTTCCAAGCTTATAAGCCAACAGTTCTCAAGACACGGCGTTACACATGTAAAGACCAATAAATCAATGCAACAGGATAAGGAATTCAGAAACAGACCACACCTACATGGGGACTTGACTTTGGCAGGTCAGAGGAAAACAACTGCAACTAAGTCGGGTGTGGTGGTTGCACACACCTTTCATCCCAGCACTCAGGAGTCAGAGGTAGGAGGATCACTGTGAGTTTGAGGCCATCCTAAGATGACATAGTGAATTCCAGGTCAGCCTGGGCTAGATTGAGACCCTACCTCAAAAAACAAACAAACAAAAAGTTATCTGTCATCCATACATCACAACCATACCCAAATATTAACTCAAAAGTTGTAGACTGGAGCTGGGCGTGGTGGCGCACGCCTTTAATCCCAGCACTCGGGAGGCAGAGGTAGGAGGATCGCTGAGAGTTCAAGGCCACCCTGAGACTACATAGTTAATTCCAGGTCAGCCTGGACCAGAGTGAGACCCTACCTCGAAAAACCAAAAAAAAAAAAAAAAAAAAAAAAAAAAAAAAAAAAAAAAAAAAAAAAAAAAAAAAGTTGTAGACTGGGCGTGGTGGCGCACACCTTTAATCCCAGCACTTGGGAGGCAGAGGTAGGAGGATTGCCATGAGTTCGAGGCTGCCCTGAGACTACATAGTGAATTCCAGATCAGCCTGAGCCAGAGTGAGACCCTATCTTGAAAAACCAAAAAAAAAAAAAAAAAAAGAAAGAAAGAAAGAAAAAAAAAAAGAAAAAAAGAAAAAGAAAAAGAAAAAGAAAAAGAAAAAGAAAAAGAAAAAGAAAAAGAAAAAGAAAAATTTAGGTCAGTCTGGTTGCACAGGGTTCCAGGCCAACTACATAGCAAGACCTTGTCTTAAAAAAATTCTGACAAGCTGGGCGTGGTGGCGCACGCCTTTAATCCCAGCACTTGGGAGGCAAAGGTAGGAGGATTGCCATGAGTTTGAGGCCACCCTGAGACTACATAGTTAATTCCAGGTCAGCCTGGGCCAGAAACCCTACCTCGAAAAACCACACACACACACACAAAAAGTTGTTGTAGAGTTAAATGTAAAGCTTAAAATTATAAAACTTCTAGAAGAAAACATTTGTGAACTTGGGCTAGGCAAAAAGTTCTTAGATATGACACCAAAACCAGGATTCATAAAAGAGCAAGTCGATACACTGGACCTCATTAAAATAAAAATAAAAATCTGGGCTGGGAGATGGCTCAGTATTTACAGGTGCTTGCTTATAAAAGCTTGACAGCCCGTATCAAATTCCCCAGGACCCACATAAAGCCAGATGTACAAGGTGGCACATGCAGCTGGAGTTTGTTTGTAGAGGCAAGAGGCCTTGGAGCACTCAGTCCCTCCCTTTCTCTATCTCTTCTTGCAAATATACAAATAAAAATATTTTTAAAGTGGCACAAGTAGCCAGGCATGGTGGTACATACCTTTAATCTCAGCACTCTGGAGGCAGAAGTAGGAAGAATAACTGTGAGTTCAGGGCCAGCCTGGAGCTACAGAGTGAGTTCCGGGCCATCCTGGGCTGGAGTGAGAGCCTCCCTCACAAAAAGCACAATGCACTCTAAGTCTAGAGCAATCAAGGACGGACTCGAGAGAACCACACAAATAGAGTCAGTTGATTATTGACCAAGAAGCAAAAAGAATATAATACAGCAAAGATGGCCTTTTCTTTTATGTTTTCTTTTTCCTTTTTTTTTTTGGAGGTAGGGTCTCACTCTATCCCAGGCTGACCTGGAATTCACCATGTAGTCTCAGGGTGGCCTCAAACTCTCCTACCTCTGCATCCTGAGTGCTGGGATTCAAGGCGTGCGCCACCATGCCCGGCTCTCATTTTTTTCGTTTGAAGCCCAGACTGACCTGGAACTTACTCCGTAGCCCAGCTGGCCTCAAACTCAATGTATACTTTCTCCTACCCCAAATGCTGGGATTAAAGGTGTGAGCCACCACACCTAGCTAAAGATGGTTTTTTCGATCAATGCTAAGCTACTAGAAGTTCACATGCAGAGAGAGGGTGGAAGGATATAGCCTGGAAATTCACATGTAGAGAGGGTAGAGGATATAGCTAACCCTTCACAAAAATTAATTCAAAATGGATTATAGGGCTAGAGAGATGGCTCAGCCGTTAAGGTGCTTACCTGCAAAGCCTAAGGACCAGAGTTTGATTCCCCAGGACCCATGTAAAGCCAGATGCACAAGGCGGTGCATGCATCTGGAGTTTGCAGTGGCCGGGGGCCCTGGTGTGCCTATTCTCTCTTTCTCTGTATCTGCCTCTTTCTCTCACTCTCTCTCAAATAAATAAATAAAACACAAAACTACACAACCCTAGCAGACTGGGGAGATGTCTCAGCAGTTAAAGATGCTTGCTTACAAAGCCTGCCAGACCAGGTTTAATTCCCCAGGACTCACATAACCCAGATGCAAAGTGGTGCATTCATCTATGATTCCAAGGTACCTATGTCCATGGGAGGTGGGGCCAGGAGAATCTGAAGCTCTTGGGCCAGTTAGTCAGATGTTACTTTGCAGCCTGGCAGTTCATTTGCATCAGCAGGAGACCCTGCTTCCAAGAAGTTGGGACCCAAACACCTGAAGATTGGCCTCTGACCTCCACACAGTGCCCTCACTACTCCCCTACACCCCCAAATTACAAAAGAAAGAAAAGAAAAAAAAACTCCTAGAAAACAACATAGGAAGGGCTGGAAAGATGGCTTAGTGGTTAAAGCGCTAAGGACCCAGGTTCGACTCCCCAGAACCTATGTAAGCCAGATGCACATGGTGGTGCATGCATCTGGAATTCATTTGCAGTGGTTAGAGGCCCTGGTGTGCCCATTCTCTATTTCATTCTCTTTCTTTCTCTAATAAGTAAATAAATAGAAATTTTTTTTTAAAAAAAGAAAAGAGAACAACATAGGATAAAACTGAATTGATGTTGGGTATGGTAATGCTTTTGGCAATAACACCAAAGGCTTGGTCTATGAAAGAAATAATTGATAAGCTGGACTTCCTTAAAATTAAAACCTTCGGGGGGACTGGAGAGATGGCTCAGCAGTTAAAGGCACTTGCTTGACAGCATTGGTTCAGTTCCAAGTCCCTGGTACACTCATATTCTTTCTCTGTCTGCTTCTCTCTCTCAAAATAAATAAGTAAAAATATTTAAAGCCAGTCGGGCATGGTGACACATGCCTTTAATCCCAGCACTTGGGAGACAGAGGTAAGAGGATTGCCTTGAGTTTGAGGCAGAGATAGGAGGATAGCTGTGAGTATGGGGCCACCGTGGAATGAAAAAGTGAGTTCCAGGTCAGCCTGGGCTAGAGATAGAACCTATCTCCCAATAAATAAATAAATAAATGTGCTTTTTTTCCTTTTAAAAAGACATGCAACTAAATAAATAAAATATAAAAAATTAAAACCTGTCTGCAAAAGACAATGTCAAACGAATGAGATGACAAGCTACACACTAGGAGAAAATATTTACAAGAGACACATCTGACTGAGGGCTTTCATCCAAAAATATTCAAAGAACTCCTAAAATTCAAAACAAGAAAATGAGTGACTCAATTTTAAAAACTAAGTGAAAGACCTGAACAAACAAAGAGCCAAATGGCAAATAACCATGTGAAGGCATGCCCTGCATCAGGCGCCATCAGAGAAATGCAAATTCAAACAACAGCGAGACACCGCTTCACACCTATTAGAACGTCCAAATTCCAAAGCACTGATGGCACCAAGCGCTGGCGAGGACGGAGCCCCAGGAGCACGCATTCACTGCTGGTGGGAACGTGCTGTTGTTCAGCCACTTCCGAACACAGCTGGCAGAATCTTAGAAAATGAACATACTCTTACCAGCACCTCCTGGTATGTACACAAATGAATTGAAAACTTGTGTCCACACAAAACCTGCACATAAATATTTACAGATGATTTATTCATAATTGTTAAAACTTGAAGGCAACCATGATGCCCTTCAGCAGGTAAACAGGTAAACTATGATATAGCCAGACTATGGAATAGTATTCATGGCTAAAAGTTGGAAGAAATGAGCCCGCTGGAGAGATGGCTTAGTGGTTAAGGCACTTGCTTACAAAGCCTAAGTGCTGGGGTCCCATTCCCCAGTACCCACTGAACCTGGAGTTCATTTGCAGAGGCTAAAGGCCCTGGAAATGCCCATTTTCTCCCTCTCTCTCTATGTGCCCCTCTGTCTATAATACATAAATTAAAATTTTACAAAATGTGAAAAACATAAAAAAGAAATGAGCAATCAAGCCATGAAAAGACACAGAGGAACCTTACTGCATAGTGTGAAGAAGCAGAAATCAGTCTGAAAAGGCTATATACTATATAATTCCCAATGAATGATATTCAGGAAAGGACCAAATGATACAGATGGTAAAATAATAAAAGGGCCTTCGTGGGAAAGGCAGGGCAGCGGAAGTCGTCATGGGAAACTCCATCAAATAGCAGGAGGCGAACCCATGCTCTCTCTGGGCCCCAGCGCCTAGCAGGAACTTCTGCGCCATGAGAGCCGAGTGGAGGAAGAAGCGAATGCGCAGAGTGAAGCGCAAACGAAGAAAGATGAGGCGGAGGTTCAAGTGAGCAGGAACGAGAGTGCTGGAGGCTGGGGACGCTGGGTGCTGGGACTGTATGCTGACCACAAGTGCTGGAGGCTGGGGACGCCGGGTCTCTGTCGTTGCATCTGGAACTTTCACCGCGTGATGGCCAAGACCACCGCGGGTAATCGGCCTTCTTACACCAACAAGGTCCCGGTTGATGCTTTGACCTGGACCTCTGGCACTCTGGACTAGTTCTGTTCTCGCTTGTGGCCAAGTGTCACATGTGTACAATAAATCACCTCTTTTGCTATCTCAGCTGAAGAATCAAAATAATAATTAATAATAATAATAATAATAATAATAATAATAAAAGGATTGATGGGGCTGGAGAGATGGCTCAACAGTAAAGGTACTTGCCTACAAAGCTAATGACCCAGGCTCAATTCCCCAGTACCCATGTAAAACCAGATGCACAAAGTGGTGCATGCATCTGGAGTGTGCTCATTCTCTCTCTTTCTCTCTCTGTCTCTCTTCTTTCTCCCCCTCTCTGCTTGCAAATAAATAAATAAATACTTTTTAAAAAAAGGATTGATGGTTGCCAGGGAGTGTGTGGTGGGTGGGAAGGTATGAGTGGAGCATACAAGGTTTTTAAACTATTCAGGGTGGTAGAACAGTGGTGGACACAACTCACTGATTTCTTAAAACTCAGAGAATATACAGTTGCCCAGAGTGAATTCTGTGTGAATAGTGTAGACTTTAGGTGTGCTGTGTAGCCTTTTTTTTCTGAATAGAAAATTCCCTTCTGGAGGGATGAAGGAGGCTTATAAGAATCAGGAAGCTAATAAAACATAGACAACTCAGTGGAGAGATGGCTCAGCAGTTAAGTCTTGCCTACAAAGACTAATGACTGAGGTTCAATTCCTCAGTACCCACATAAAGCCAGATGCACATAGTGGCACATGCATCTGGAGTTCGTTTCTAGGGGCAGGAGGCCATAGTGTGCCCATTCTCTCTGTCTCTTTTCTATCTCTTTCTGCTTGCAAATAAATAAATTAAATATTATATTTAAAAAGAAGAAAATAAAATATCTCTTAAAAAAATGAGCTGGAGAGATGGCTTGGTGGTTAAGGCGCATGCCTGCAAAGCTTAAGGACCCCGGTTCGATTCTCTAAGTCCCATGTAAGCCAGATGCACAAGGGGGCACATGCATCTGGAGTTCATTTGCAGTGGCTAGAGGCTCTGTCATGCCCATTCTCACTCTCCCTCTGTCTCTAATAAGTAAAAAAAATAATAATAAAATCTCTTTAAAAAAAAAAAAAAAAAGAAGACTCAGGGCTGTAGAGATAGTTCAGCAGCTAAAGTGCTTGCCTGCAAAGCCTAAGGACTTGGCTTCAATTCCCCACTACCCATGTAAAGCCAGATGCACAAGGTGGTGCACACATCTGGAATTCATTTGTAGTAGCTAGAGGCTCTGGTGTGCCCATTCTGTCTCTATAGCTCCCTATTGGCCTCTTTCTCTCTCTCTCTCATAAATAAATTAAAAAACAAGGACAGCCAGGTGTGGTGGCGCATGCCTTTAATCCCAGCACTAGGGAGGTAGAGGTAAGAGGATCACCATGAGTTCGAGGCTACCCTGAGAATACAGAGTGAATTCCAGGTCAGCCTGAGCTAGAGTGAGACCCTACCTCAAAAAAAAAAAAAAAAAAAAAAAAAAAAAAAAAAACAAGAATAGAAAGGGATGGAGGGAGGAAAACTTAATAGGATGGTATTGTATACATGTAAGTAGAAGAACAGATTAATGGGGGTGAAAAGGCCTAAGTGAGGTCAGGGGAAGAGATTGAGTAAAGGAAAGGTGGAGGGAGGGCTAATCAAAATCTAAGAGGATATAAATAAGTCATATGGAAACCTACTTTTCTGGACAATGGAACACTCAGAGTAATAGATTGCTATTAGAAAAATTTTCAGTGCCAGGGATGGAATACCTTCCAGTGTGTTGTTGGCCAGGGAGGTCACAGATACCCCCAAAACATTATAAGCAATTGCTGAGGCCCTTGGTTTCCCACCAGGAATAGATGGTAAGACCCTAATGCTGAAGACTCCACATACTTGGGCTGCAAGGTCACTGAGAAATCCTGCTGGAGCTGAGTTGAAAGCCTCCTCCATGTGGACCAGCTGACAAAAAGCTGGAAAAAGCTACGCTGCATGCAGTTCAATGGGAGAGAGAGAAATCATCAGTGAACAACAGTGGACACTGCAAGCCTTAAATTTGGCCAGCCAGGCCAAATGAGCCAATGGGTGCAATAGTGGCATGTCTGTTATGGGGGAAACCAACTGCTCTCTAATTGGACTGGAGGCCCGCTCCATGGGAGGGAATACATCCTGATACTGAAAACCTACAACAGGGGTAGTCATGAGCCCTAGGTGTATAATGTCTGCTGGTGTCTCACTAAATGTATATACTACGTTCACCAAACTGCTCAGTAAGCACTTCTCTTAATGTCCATACCCATATATTAATGCTACTCTCACTTTTGGTTAGAGAAGCTTCTCTTTTCAGATGGCAGTGACTTTGGGATGACTCAGAGGCACCATGGTGCTGAGAAGAAGGGACAGAGGAGTGCTCAGCACTGAAACATCTCAAACCCACCTTCCAAGGCTCAGGGTCCATTGCAGAAGAGGTGGTGGAAAGAATCTAAGAGCCAAAGGAAGAGTAGAACTCCTTACAACGTGCTCCTCCAGACACAAAATGGCCTGGATACCCATGACAGTGCCTGACACTACCTACATAAGACCATCATAATAGGAGGAAAAGATCATGACATCAAAATGAAAAGAGAGACTGATTGAGGGGAGGGGGATATGATGGAGAGTGGAGCTTCAAAGGGGAAAGTGGGGAAGGGAGGGAAGTACCATGGGATATTGTCTACAATTAAGGAAGTTGTCAATAAAATAATAATAATAAAAATAAGAACACTCAGGAAGTTCAGGAAGACTCAGGAGGCCCCTCCCCAAGGATATAAGCAAGAAACACTTGTCTTCAAGAGAGCACACTGTGTTCCATGGAACTGCCTGCAAGTTGTGCAGGGAGTTTCCGGGATGCAGCTTTCATGGGCTGTCACCACACTGCTAGGCTTTTTGCTGATGTAGCTGCCTTTGAGTAGCTAGGCTCCTGTAAGTAACCCCTTGCCCATGATTTTAAGTGCCCCATTGTGCATCCTTCTGTAGGTAACCTCAATAAACTCATTGGTTTAAATAGACTCAGGTGGAACTTTATCAGTGCCCTATCTGTGGTGAAGAGATGCTTGTTCATGCTTTCCCAGGAAAAGTCGTGAACTCGGTTATCAGGAGACATCCCCATAGGGTTGGGGGTTGTGATAAATGTGCTCTGTGGTACAGGATGCCAGTAGAGAGGGAGGCTATCAGAGAGATGGCTTCTCAGTTAAGGCACTTGCCTGCTAAGCCTAAGGACCCAGGTTCTACTCCCCAGAACCTAAGGTCTGGAGTACATTTGCAGTGGTTAAGGCCCTGGTGCGCCAATTCTCTCTCCCTCTCTCTCTCCCATTAAAAAAGAAAAGAGGGCTGGAGAGATGGCTTAGGGGTTAAGGCGCCTGCCTCCTAAGCTTAAGAACACTGGTTCCAATCTCCAGGTCCCACATTTAGCCAGATGCAAAGTGACGCAAGGGCGCAATGCCGACACTTGACCACAAGGGGGCGCACACATCTGGATTTCATTCGCAGCAGCTGAGACACTGCTGGCGCGCCCAACTCTGTCTTCCTCTCCCTCTCTCTCTCTCTGTCTCTCTCTGTGTCTCTCTCCAAAAAATAATAAAAAAGAAAAAAGAAAAGAGTCAGGCATGGTGGCACACGCCTTTAGTCCCAGCATTGGGGAGGCAGAGGTAGGAGGATCACCATGAGTTCAAAGCCTGAGACTACATAGTGAATTCCAGGTCAGCCTGAGCTAGAGTGAAACCCTACCTCGAAAAGAGAGAGAAAAAGAGACAGAGAGAGAGAGAGAGAGGAGGCTATCTATTTAAGGGGACAGATAGTACAAGGAAACTCTGGGTGCTTCCTGCTCTATCTTCCTGTGAACCTAAAACTTCTCTAAAAATAATAAGGAATATTTTAAACAAAATAACCACAGGGCTCAGGGAGAGGAATTTTTGTTTTGTTTTAAGAGAGATGATGCCCCCAAGGCATGAATTCTCACGGCATGCTAAGCATGCTGGGTTCAAGGTGTTGGCAAAACATACAAAAGACAGATTTAATAAGCTGGAGAGATGGCTTAGCCGTGAAGGTGCTTGCCTGAAAAGCCTAACGACCCAGGTTACTTTCTTTTGTTTGGTTTTTCAAACTCACAGCTATCCTC
Source organism: Orientallactaga sibirica (assembly GCA_036365145.1). Lineage (NCBI taxonomy): Eukaryota > Metazoa > Chordata > Mammalia > Rodentia > Dipodidae > Orientallactaga > Orientallactaga sibirica. The sequence continues at coordinate 33,581,917 of JAEOAD010000013.1, read as the reverse complement.
CCACCTCTGCCTCCCAAGTTCTGGGATTAAAGTGTGTGCCACTATGCCCATGCATGACCCAGGTTCACCCATGTAAAACCAGATGCACAAAGTGGCACATGCATCTGGAGTTGGTTTGCAGTGGCTGGAGGCCCTGGAATGCCCATTCTCTCTCTCTCTCTGATAAATAAAATATATTTTAAAAAGGTAGATCTAGGGGCTGGAGAGATGGCTTAGTGGTTAAGCACTTGCCTGTGAAGCCTAAGGACCCTGGTTAGAGGCTTGATTCCCCAGTACCCACATAAGCCAGATGCACAAGGTGGCGCATGCATCTGGAGTTCGTTTGCAGTGGCTGGAGGCCCTGGTGTGCCCATTCTCTCTCTCTCTGCCTCTTTCTCTCTCTGCCTGTCATTCTCAAATAAATAAATATAAATAAACAAACAAAAGAAAAAGGTAGATCTAACAGGGCAGCCAGACATCAGGTCTAAGAGTGAGGTCACCACCAGATCGTAGGCTCCAAGCTGACTGGACCGTTAGGCAGTGGGATAGCCAGGAAGTATAGCTTAGAGGGAATTAAAGGCTCCGAAGGGCTCTCAGGAGCTCTTGCCTTCTGGCTGTGGGCAGAGCAGGTGGAGAGAAGTGATTTCATGTTTTGATGGCTCAAGATGAGGCCAGAGCATCTAGGCCACCATGTCACAGAGAAGCTGGGAAGGCAGGCGCCGTAGGAGCCACAGCAGGATCCCGCAAGAAGGGAGGCCAGCTGCGGCAGGCGGGAAGGGGGCTGGAAGTCAGCGGAGCTCTACTTTCAGCTGTGGTGGGAGGGACAAGGGGATGAAGGAAACTCCTTTTCCCAGAATGTGGAGCTTGGCAGGGAAGGAAGGCAGGAGGGCAGGAGTGTGAGAGGTCCAGCTCAGGACCGGTGTTTATAGGATGAGGGAAGAGTGGGAGTGTGTTTATGGACTGGGGGGAGGGAGTCCGCAGAGGGAAGCCCAACACAGGTGGAAGGAGGAAGGGACTTTTCCCTGGGTTGCTTCGATTTATTGTAGAAAATGTGTTACACTGTTAAAGAATACGGGGAGACTAAGGATGTAGCTCAGTGGTCAAACATTTACTTACCTAGCATGTTAAAGGACTTGGGTTCAATCCCCAGGAGGCGGGGCAGGGAAGAATCACAACACCCACAATTACATCTCTGGACTTGTTCAACAGTGTGGATTTCTTCTGATGTGGCGATTTTCCTGGCAAACAGGAGGGAAATCCAAAGAGGTTGGGTCCCAAGACCTCAGCCTGCTGAGGACCATGAGGAACCATCAGGTTCTGGGCTGGAGCTAAGGACTCGCAATAGTCAAAGGGTTTCACTACAAATCTGTTAGAAATAAAAATACCTGCGTCTGGGCCTGGGGAAATGGTTTAGCAGTTAAGGCGTTTACCTGTGAAGCCTAAGGACTCTGGTTCAATTCCCCAGGACCCATGTAAGTCAGATGTGCAAGGGGGCACCTGAGTCAGGAGTTTGTTTGCAGTGGCTAGAGGCCCTGGCATGCCCATTCTCTCTTTCTATCTGCCTCTTTCTCTCTCAAATAAATAAAGAAATTAATTTTAAAAAATACCTGGGCTGAAGAGATGGCTTAGCGGTTAAGGCACTTGCCTGTGAAGCCTAAGGATCCGGGTTCGATTCTCCAGGTCCCACTTAAGCCAGATGTACAAGGTGGCGTATGTGTCTGGAGTTCGTTTGCAGTGGCTGGAGGCCCTCGCATACCCATTCTCCTCTCTCTCTCTGTCTCTAATAAATAAATAAAAATAGATTTTAAAAAATACCTGGTTCCTGCCTGGCTTCCCATTCTGTACCCCATTCTTCTTCTCTTCCCCTGGGCCACTGTTATAGGGGACACGCCTCTGACCCCTGCACGTGGAGCTGGTAGGGAGACCACAACAGCAGTGCTGGGGAGGCTGGGCAGTAATTGAATCCAGGGACCTCGAGACAAGCCGAGGCCAATGGCTTTTCCTGGCCTAATTAGAGGGATTTTTTTTTAAACCCCAGGAAACAAATCCATATGGTCTGTGAGTCTTTCTCAGGCTCTTTACCCTCCTGAAGTCGTAAACGTCTTGGGGTTTTTAGCACCAGGGAACTGGGAAAGGGGAGGGTCCACAGGCTAAGGTTTCTGCACTGGAGCCAGGTCTAGAATCTGGGGCCTCAGCACCAGGGTCCTCACCCCCACCCTAGGCCCTGGCTCCCTCCACTACCCCTGGCACGAAGCCTCCATCCCCCACCCACGCAAACCTCTCTTCTTCCCCAGGCCTCTCTTTTTGCCCAAAACTCTTCCCTCCTCTCCAATCCAGGCATTTTCTCCCTAGGCACCCTGAGGCCCATACAAGTTGCCTTCCCTCAGCCCCTCCTGCCTGCCCTGGTTTGTGCTCACAACCCTGTCATGCCCCGTTCCTTCCTCCCCCTACCCCCAAGTAGGGTCTCTCTCTCTCTCTCTCTGTCTCTCTCTCTCTCTCTGATCTCTGTCTAGCCCAGGCTGATGGAATTGACTATGTAGACTCAGGGTGGCCTTGAACTCACGACAATCCTCCAGCCTCTGTCCCTCCCTAGTGCTGGGATTAAAAGTGTGGACCACCATGCCTGGCTTTTTCTTTTTTTTTCTTTTTTCCCCTTCCTTCTTGTGTGACCTGTTTGCACCATCAGACTAGGAGCCTATCAAAGACGAAAAATCATGCCTTGCCCATCAAGGGGTGGAAGAGGGGGCCAATTCTTAGAAGTTGCCCCAATCTTCCTCTATTGTAAATAGGGAAAGGTACCAGGTCAGACTCAAGGCAGGCATAAGGGACCTGCAGGGTTTTATTTCGATGGGAATGGCTCAAGTGTCTTGAGGAGTGGGAACCAGAAGTAGGAGATGTGTGTCCCTCCAGACTACAGGGCTGCCAGGCTACATCTCCAGGTCTGGGCTTGTATGCAGGACCAGGGAGGGCCGGGGCTCTGCAGTAAAAGCCAGAGAGAATCAATGACTAGGTGACTGCTCTGAGCTTCTAAGGCAGGAGGTGCTTCTGGGAACCTGAGATGTGCAGGTTGTGAGGGAGGAGAAAGCTGTACACTTCTGCAGAAGCCGATGCACATTGGGAGTCTATATGCAGAGCATGTTGCCTCTGAGGACCTTAAAGGGGTTGTGAGAAGAGCCCAGAGTAGTGCTGCCCTTTGCATCCACAGGGGGTTGGTTCCAGAACCCTGCAGATACCAAAATCCACAGAGAGCAAAATCACGTCCCTTAAATAAAAAGGCACAGTATTTGCATACAACCTACACACTTCATCCTGTATACTTGAAATTGTCTCTCTAGATGGCTTCTAACTCCTTATGCAATGCTGACGCTGCGTAAAGGGTTGTTACACTGTGTTGCTTGGGGATTAAGACCAAAAAAAGTGAGTATTACCTGTTTAGTAAAAATGTAATATATTTTGTTTGTTTCAAGGCAGGAGCTCACTCTGGCCCACGATGACCTGGAACTCCCTCCATAGCCCCAGGCTGGCCTCAAACTCATGGCAATCGTCCTACCTCAGCTTCCTCGAGTGCTGGGATTCAAGGTGTGCACCACTGCACTTGGCTCAGATGCAAATGTTTTAAGACTTTGCCTCCATGGTCAGTTGAATGGGAAGATGCAGAACCCATGGATATATAGAGCTGACTGTTTGGGGAGCCCAAGGTCTCAAATGTACTGTCAGTTGTGCTGTGCATCCACAGTGTGACCTGGGCTTCCATGGGCCCCAGTTTTCTCATCAACGCAGTAGGGTGACTGTGTTAATTGTTCATCAGGCACAGTACTGGGGGTGAGGACTCATTAGTAAAATCCCATATCTGTTCTCAGAGGGGCTTCACTGAACCTCTGGAGGGAGGTGGAGGGGGCCTGCATGGACAGTCACACAACCGCCCTCTGCCTAGTCTCCCAGCCCCTGTCCAGACCTAGACCCTCCTCCTCCCCCATTCTACACTTTTCTCCGGCTCCTGCCTGGAGGCCGGGGCCGTGTCTGTCTCACAAACTGGTGCCTGTGGGTGGCTTCTCCTCCACCATCAGCCAAGAATGGGGGAAAGAGCAAGCTGCTGGCCTGGCTGGGGCCTGAGGGATGACCATGAGTGGCTTTTGCCAAACATGTCAGGCTGGATTAAGTCATGGGACTGGCCCAGTTCCTGTGTTCCTTTCTTCTGCTCTCCACTGTGCTCTATCAATAAGCTTCCTCAGCCTGCCCATGCACAGTCGTGGTCTGGGTTCTCCTTGAAAGGCAGTGCTGGTCCGGATGGCTGTAAGGCGGGACAGAAAGTGAAACGAGACAACTTATGGAAGAGGACCTCTCTCAGCACCTCCACCTCCAGGTTCTGAGCGCAGGACATTGAGGTGGACAAGGACAGTGGAGGTAGAGGGGGGCCAGCCTGGGATGGGGAGAGAGCAGGAAGTGGATGGCTCCACAGGGCAGGCGAGGTGCCAAGGACGGCTCTGCCACTTTTCCTCAGGTGAATATGGGCAGATCACTGGCATTTAGTTGTCTCGTCTCTAAAGTGGGTCCAATACTACGTCTCATGCAGGACTCAAAGTTGGCTAGAATCCTTTCTACGCTAAGTTCTGCAGAGAGCTCTAAGAAGCAGTGCGGCAGCCCGAGGAATGCAGCTCCCATAGGCACTGCAGTCAAGATCCCAAGTGGGGAAGCGTGGGTTGTGCTTGGGGAGTCCGAGTCACCCAGACTGATGGGTGTAAGGAGAGCATGGTGGGAGGCAAGTTGGAAGGGCAGGGTGGGTTCCTGTGGGGTCCACTAATGCCAGTATGGGAGTGACAGTGACTCAAGGATAATTTGATATAATTAAATTCATAAATATAATTTAGCAGGGTTGTGATAGATTCAGTCTTGTATATATGGTATTTAAGAAGTACAGCAAGCCGGGCATGGTGGCGCACGCCTTTAATCCCAGCACTCGGGAGGCAGAGGTAGGAGGATCGCTGTGAGTCTGAGGCCACCCTGAGACTACATAGTTAATTCCAGGTCAGCCTGGACCAGAGTGAAACCCTACCTCGAAAAACAAAAACAAAACAAACAAACAAACAAACAAACAAACAAAAGCACAGCAAATTGCCAAGATAACAACTAATTAGCCCCATTTTATAGTTTAGGGAACAAAGGCTCAGATAGGATTTGGGACCAGCTTGCCCAAGAGACTGCAAAGCCAGTAGGCAGCAGACCCGGCTTTGAGTCCAGGAGTGTGTGGCTCTAAAGCCTGCATTCTTTGCCCCTGTGACCCTCTGGGATGGAGCCAACACAGCCAGCCAAGACGGTGGGAGTATGTTCTGGCAGGCAGACCTGGAGTCTTCCTTTCAGGGCTCTGGGGAGAGGGTCCTTGTGGGGCTACTTAGTGCGATATAGTAGAAACCAAGGGAAGGAGGGCGGAGTGTGAATCGTGCCTGTAATTCCAAAACTTGGGACGCTGAGGCAGAAGGATTGCCATGAGTTTGAGGCTAGCCTGGGCTACACAGTGAGTTCCATCTCAGTCTAAGCTAAGGTAAGACCCTGTCTCAAACAAACTGAAAACAAGCCAGGTGTGGTGGCTCACCCTGTAATCCCAGCATTCAAGAGGTTGATGGGCTGGAGAAATAGCTTAGTGGTTAAGGTACTTGCCTGCAAAGCCAAAGAACTCAGGTTTGATTCCCCAGGAACCACATAAGTTAGATGCATAAGGTGGCGCATGCATCTGAAGTTGTTTGCAGTGTCTGGCACACCTATTCTCTCTCTTTCTCTCAAATAAATAAATAAAAATAGTAAAATAAAAATTTTAAAAGAGGCTGTGGTAGGAGGACCATGGTGAGTTTGAGACCAGCCTGAGCTACAGAGTGAGTTCCAGCTCAGCCCCTGGGCTAGTATAAGACCCTGCCTAAAAAAAAAAAAAAAAAAAAGGCTGGGAAATGGCTCAGGGGTTAAAGGTACTTGCTTACAAAGCCTGGCTATTTGGGTTTGATTCCCCAGTACCCAGTACCCATGTAAAACCAGACACACAAAGTGGCGCATGTGTATAGAGTTTTTTTGGGGGGTTTTTTGTTTGTTTGTTTGTTTTGTTTTGTTTTTTCGAGGTAGGGTTTCACTCTGGTCCAGGCTAACCTGGAATTAACTATGTAGTCTCAGGGTGGCCTCGAACTCATGGCGATCCTCTACCTCTGCCTCCCGAGTGCTGGGATTAAAGGCGTGTGCCACCACGCCCGGCTTTTTTTTTTTTTTTTTTTGGTTTTGCAAGGTAGGGTCTCACTCTGGTCCAGGCTGACCTGGAATTAACTATGTAGTCTCAGGGTGGCCTAGAACTCTCGGCGATCCTCCTACCTCGGCCTCCCAAGTGCTGGGATTAAAGGTGTGTGCCACCACGCCCCGCTAGAGTTTTTTTTTTTTTTTTTTTTTGCTACAGCAAGAGGCCCTGGCATGCCCCCGTTCTCTCTCTCTCTCTGCTCCCAAATGAATAAAATAATATTTGAACAAATAAGCAACCAATAACCAGGCAACAAAAAACTCAATAACAGCTGGACATGGTGGCACACGCCTTTAATCCCAGCACTCGGGAGGCTGAGGAAGGAGGATTACCATGAGTTCGAGGCCACCCTGAGACTACATAGTGAATTCCAGGTCAGCCTGAGCTACAGTGAGACCCTACCTCAAAAAAAAAAGAAGGAAAGAAAGAAAGAAAGAAAGAAAGAAAGAAAGAAAGAAAGAAAGAAAGAAGAAAGGAAAGAAAGAAAAAGAAAGAAAGAAAGAAAGAAAGAAAGAAAGAAAGAAAGAAAGAAAATAAATAAATTTGGAGAGATGGCTTAGTGGTTAAGGCACTTGTCTGCAAAGCCAAAGGACCCAGGTTCAATTCCTCAGGACCCACATAAGCCAGATGCACAAGGGGCACATGTGTCTGGAGTTCATTTGCAGTGGCTAGATGCCCTGGTGTGCCCATTCTCTCTGTGTCTCTCTTCTATCTCTATCTCTCTCTGCTTGCAAATAAATTTTTAAAAAATTTAAAAAAAAAAAGAAAGAAAAACTCAGTAACAACAAAACAAACTGAAAATAAGAAACGAACAAGACAGACTTTCCAGAAGGTCTCAGACCCTGAACTATGGAGGGGCAGAGTGCTGGGCAACAGGATGGGTGGAGGGGTCCAGGAAAGGTGCCCAAGATAGGCAAGAGCCTGTTGCAAGTGGTACTGTCTTCTAGCCCTGCCCATCATGGCTGGCCTGGGTGGCTTTGTGCCAGGATCCCAGCAGCACCAGCCTCCTGCAGCCTAGGTTGGGGGCTGGGAGCAGAAGGGAGGGGGTGCTGGTGGCAGCATCTGAACTGGGATCCCCTTTCTCCTTCCCCTGGTGTGCTGCAGCTGTCCCTGCCACTCTGCAGGAGAAGACAGGAAAGGTTGGAAGGGAATGAATTTGGGTAAAACAGACAGGGCCAGTTTCTTCAATCTCCATCCCCCTCTCACAGTTTCAGCCCCTCCCCCAGGCTCCCCAAAGGGCCCCTTGCCCCCCTTCCCAGCCTTTATCTTCCTTTCTGTCCAGAATCTATTCCTTCCACTTCAGATTGCTGGCAGCATGGCAGCCTGGGGTGGGGAGAGAGCCGGGTAGATGGTGCTACGGGGCAGGTGAGGCTCCAAGGCTGCCTCTGCCACTTCCTCTCAGGTGGACTGAGGCTTGTGGTTGTGCTTTGTTTACGCTTTAATATGCCAAACAAGTGTCGTCTGTGTCACTAAGCGGTGTCTCCTCACAGGCAGCTGTGTTAGCTTCCAGACTCCTAGGGTCAGGAGACACCCCAGATCTCTCCATCACCTTGAGATCGGACTCCAGGTTAGTCTTGGAAACAGGCTCTGAGCCTCACTGCCATCCTTGGGGTTTTTTTTGTTGTTGTTTTGTTTTTAATTTTATTTTTATTTTTCTTTATTTGAAAGTGACAGAGAGAGAAAGAGGCAGAGTGAGAGAGAGAGAATGGGCACACCAGGGCCTCCAGCTACTGCAAACGAACTCCAGATGCCTGCATCACCTTGTGCATCTGGCTTATGTGGGTGCTGGGGAATTGAGCCTTGAACCAGGGTCCTTAAGCTTCACAGGCAAGCGCTTAACTACTAAGCCATCTCTCCAGCCCCACATCCTTAGTTTTTTTTTTTTGTTGTTGTTTGTTTGTTTGTTTGGTTGGTTTGGTTTTTTGGAGGTAGGGTTTCACTCTAGCCCAGGCTACCTGGAATGCAGTCTCAGACTGGCCTCAAACTCACAGCAATCCTCCTACCTCTGCCTCCCGAGTGCTGGGACTAAAGGCGTGCGTCACCACGCCTGGATCGGTGACATCCTTTATCCGCTGAGGCTAAAAGGCAGTAGACGCCCCCCAACCCCCCCGCCCACACACATATACACACAGCACCAGGACCAGACCAGTGGCTGCATGGAGGGGATTTTTTGATGGAGAAGTACCTGGATAGGGGCACTAACTCCATTTTGTGTCTGTGTTGAGCAGACGTTCCCCCTGCCAAGTTCCCAGATAAAGAAGCCAAGCCTTTCCCGAGCCCTACCAGCCCACCACATTCCCTCCTCCATCCTTGGCCAGCCAGGTACCTGGGTGGGTGGGGTGTAGCAATTTAGCCTGGATTGGAGCCTCGCTCCCAGCCCTGGCCCTAACCCTCACCTGAGTCACTGTTCTGGGTTTGCCCAGCTCCAGGGCTTCTGGCAGCTGCCCTGGCAAGGTGTGTGGCAGGCCCTGGCCTGACAGACATGTGGTACTCTCTGGGCACGTGCCCAGTCCATGTGTTGCCCCAGGCAGGGGGAGCTGGGTGCCCAGAGCTGTTGAGGTGGCTTCTGCATGAACCTAATGCGAGTCTGGCCGCTTCCTGAGCCCTGCTCTGGCTTCTGGCCAATCATACCCACTCCGAGAGCACGCACAAACAGGCACGTATGCACGCACGCACCAGAAACGATGGCATGAGCATTTTTCTGGCTCACAGGGCCCGTGACGGCTTCTCCAGTTCTTAAAGGGGTGACACTTTGACAGGAGGTCTAGGTTGTGGCTCTCTGGGCAGAATCCAGTGTCACTGAGAACAAATGATTTCTGTCTCTGTCTTGACTAGACTTGGAGTTCCAGGAGAAGGAGAAGCTGTGTCCTCCCTGAAATGGTGGCGGTGGCACGGATGTAGGAAGAAAGGGGAGGAGGACAGGATGGTGGGGCAGCCAGAGGAGGAGATCTGAGAGCCAAAGCCGGCCTCTTCCTCCATCTGAGGCTCCGAGACTCTCGAGGCTATGCACTTTCTGAAGCTGTACAGTTGGAAGAGTTCAAGGGTAGAGTTCAAGGTTGCCCAGGCTTACAACCCAAGGCTCCTAGACATTACCCCTCACTCCTCACACAAGGCCCCTCTCCATCCCTGGGAAAGCCCTATCTCTCTCCTCTTCTCAGCAAAGCTTCCAGAAGGAGCCTTATCCAGGATGCCCTTCCTGTCTGACCTTCAGGGCCATCTGCCTCCTGCATTCTTGTCAGAGGCCAATTCAGTAGCCGCCCCGGTCCATTGACTCTTGTCCCCCTTGGCTCTTCTGTTACCTCCTAGCACATGCTCCTTCTTTTTCTTCTTCTTCTTCTTCTTCTTTTTTTTTTTATTGACAACTTCTTTAATTGTAGACAATATCCCGTGGTACTTTCCTCCCTCTCCCCACTTTTCCTTTTGAAACTTCACTCTCCTTCATATCCCCTCCCCCTCCCAATCAGCCTCTCTTTTCATTTTGATGTCATCATCTTTCCTCCTATTATGATGGTCTTGTGTAGGTAGTGTCAGGCACAGTGAGGTCATGGATATCCAGGCCATTTTGTGTCTGGAGGAGCACGTTGTAAGGAGTCCTACCCTTCCTTTGGCTCTTACATTCTTTCCGCCCCCTCTTCCGCAGTGGACCCTGAGCCTTGGAAGGTGGGTTTGAGATGTTTCAGTGCTGAGCACTCCTCTGTCCCTTCTTCTCAGCACCATGGTACCTTCTGAGTCATCCCAAGTCACCACCATCTGAAAAGAGAAGCTTCTGTAACAAAAAGTGAGAGTAGCATTAATATATAGGTGTGGACATTAAGAGAAGTCCTTACTGGGCAGTTTGATGACCTGCTCCTTTCTTAAGCTTCCTTGGTGCTGCAAGACCCAGGGCTCCAATTCACTGCCCAGTCCTGCCTGACCTTTTGCTTTGTCTTTCCTCTCTGGTCACCTGAGCAAACCTGTCCCAAGGGCTCGCTCTTTCACACAAGGATTTTGCCCGGTGGTTAGCAGATGACTCAAAAGGAATTTCCCTGAGCCCTGACACGAAAACCAGGTGTGGAGCTAGGGAGATAGCTCAGCGGCTCAGGGCCATTGCTGCTTAAACATGGAGGCCTCTTGGGCCTCTGGGTAGGCTCCACTACCCAGGAACCTATGTAAAAAGCTGGACATAGCCGGTGATGGTTTGAATCAGGTGCACCCTGTTAACTAATGTGTTCTGAATGCTTGATCCCTAGCTGATGGCAATTTGGGAATTGGACCCTTGCTGGAGGAGGTATGTTGTTGGGGACGGACTTATGGATGTTATAGACAGCTTCCCCTTGCCAGTGTTTGACACACTTCTGCTGCTGTGACCCACCTGATATTGACCAGAGGGTGATGTTCAGCCTCTGCTCATGTGCTAGAAACCTGACTGTGTGGCTTTGGAATTTTTGGAACCGATTTGCAGAAGGAAAGTGGAAGGATTTGAAACTTTGACCTAAGAGATGCCCTATGGTGTTATATTAAGAAACTGAAGAACCATTCTGGTCAGACTTGAAAGACATGAATGAATTAAGAGATGTGGGCTATGAACTTTGGCTTATGAAGTGACAAAAGAGCTTTTTCTGGACTAGGCTAAAGACAGTTGTATGAGAGGCTTACTCCTGAGAACCTGAGTAGGGTTGTATTGTGTGGAGATGGACTAATGGGAGCAGAAGGATATGTCACAGAAGGAAAGAAAAACCTGGGACCAGAATTGCTGCTAGTTCATCTGCAATTGTTTGAGAGATTGGGCCAGCAGTTTTGCCATAGGGCAGCAGAAAGAAAGCAGACTCTTGAAAGTAGGGGGCCTGGATGCAGAAGGTGTGAATTGTTCTTCAGAGTCAGCTTTATTTCCACCTGGCTTAACAAAGTTTGTAGCCTACCTGGTAGTGTAAAGTATAACAAATGTAAGAAAGGGTCATTAACTTTGTAACACAGTTTGTTTTGGAAATGGTCATGGGAAATGTAAAGCAGTGTTGTTAAAAGGCCTGACGGAACCATGAGGATGAACCATGGGTTGCCATGGAGTCCCCATCCAGCACTAGGGCACAGCTGCCAAAGAGAGCTGCCAGTTTGGGATGGAGTTTTCCCCAGACTGTGAGCAGCCCAGTGGGAGGGGTGGAGTTGGAATTCCAGAGACCTTGTCACTGGTTAGAGACTTTGGACTTAAATGCACAGGACTTCATGTTTTCCCTATTTGTTTTAGATCTTGTATTGGTCCAATCTTTCCTTGTGAGGCCCAATGACATATTTTGCAATGTGAATGTTTATTCTGTGAATTATAGCTCACAATTAAGAAACCTTGGGCTATGGAGATATTTGAAGAGTGCTGGGATTGAAAACATAATAATCCTTTTTCTCTTACCAGCTGCTTTTGGTTGGATGTTTTGTGCCAGCAACATGAAACTGACTGCAACCTGGCCCCCCAGTCTGTGGGGTGGAGGCCAGAGAATGGCTGGAGCTCACTGCTAGACAGCAGCTTGTTCTTGAAGGAGAGATCTCACCTCTAGGAAATATGTCAATAAGCCATAAAAGGACAACTGAGGGCTGAGAGATGGCTTACCAGATAAGGTCCTTACCTGCAAAGCCTAAGAACCCAGACTCCCAGGACCCATGTAAGCCAGATGCGCATAGCGGTGCATGCGTCTGGAGTTCATTAGCAGTGGCTAGAGGCCCTGGTGTGCCCATTCTCTCTCTCTCTCTGTCTCTAATAAACAAATAAAAATAAAATATTTAATAAAAAAGGACACCTGACAGTCCCCTCTGGCCTCTTATCATGTGCATGGGGTACGTGCATCCACACATACGCATGTGCATACACCACATCTCCCACCCTACACACACACACACACACACACTATCCACTGAGCTATCTCATCAGCCCAATGGTCCCTCTGTCTTTTTTTCTTTTTCTTTCTTTCTTTCTTTCTTTTTTATTTATTTATTTATTTTTATTTATTTTTTTTTTTTTGTAGATACGGTCTCACTCTGCTCCAGGCTGACCTGGAATTAACCATGTAGTCTCAGGGTGACCTCGAACTCACAGCGATCCTCCTACCTCTGCTTCCCAAGTGCTGGGATTAAAGGCGTGCACCACCACGCCCGGCTCTTCTTTTACTTTCTTGAGGGTCTCACTGTAGCCCAGGCTAACCTGAAATTAACTCTGTAGTACAGGCTGAACTCAAACTCAAGAGATCCTCCTACCTCAGCCTCCTGAGTACTGGGACTAAAGTGTATGCCATCACACCCAGTTTATTCCCTCTTAATGCTGCCTAAATTGCTTTGGCACCCTCCTCCTGAGTATGGTCTCAACAGGGATCAGTTAACCTCTGATCTCTCTTCCTTCTAGAACAAAATTTTTTAAAATTTATTTTTATTTATTTGAAAGAGAGAAAGGAAGAGAGAGGGAGAGACAGAGAGAGAATGAATGGGCATGCCAGGGTTTCCAGCCACTGCAAATGAACTCCAGACCCATGTGCCCCCTTGTACATCTGGCTTATGTGAGCCCTAGGGAATTGAACCTGGGTCCTTTGGCTTTGCAGGCAAGCACCTTAACCACTAAGCCACCCCTCCAGCCCTAGAACAATTTCCTGATTAGACAATGCAATAGCTCCCCATTCAGTCAAAATTCTCCCAACTGATACGGTATCCCAGCTAGACCTGGATGGAACCTTTCCTGGATCCAATGACTACTTATGAAGGTCCAAGTTAGTCCAGCTGTTTCCCTCATGTGTTTGCTCCAGCTCTTTCTCCACCTCTCACACTCCCTAGTTCTCCCACCTCACAATCTACATGCTGTTCTGCCTTCCCTGCAGGCCCCTTGCTGGGTGTCTCCTGTATACTCTTTTTGAAAAAATTATTTCATTTATTTTTGGAGAGAGACACAGAGAGAGACAGACAGAGAAGGAGAGGGAGACAGATAGAGATGGGCACGCCAGCAGCCTCTCAGCTGCTGTGAACGAAACCCAGATGCGTGCGCCCCCTTGTGGGCAAGTGCGGCATTGTACCCTTGCGTTACTTTTTTTTTTTTTTTGCATCTGGCTAAAAGTGGGAGAACCTGGAGATTGGAACGGGGTTCTTAGGTTTAGCAGGCAGGCACCTTAACTGCTAAGCCATCTCTCCAGCCCTCTCCTGTATACTCTTACACCACGATATCCACATTGCTTCACAGGGATTCTTACTAGAAATTCATATTTTCAGCATGCCTGGTAAAGAGGACATAAACCAAATGTTAAACTAGATAAAGGCTCTTTTTGGAGTTTGGGGGAAGGCACTGTCAGTAACCCTGTCTCAGTTTTCTCCATTATCAGCTCTGTTTTAGGTGGCATGGAGGGTGTGTGAGTTTCACCCCAGCCCATCAGTGATCAACATCCCACGCCACAGGAGAGGACAGACAGAGCCACAGGAGAGGACAGACAGAACCAAGGACGCCTGAGGCTCTGGCTGGGATTATTAGGGCTGAGACCTTTTTTTTTCTCTTTGGTTTTTCGAGGTAGGGTCTTACTGTAACCCAGGCTGACCTGGAATTCACTATATAGTCTCAGGGTAGCCTCGAACTCACAACAATTCTCCTACCTCTGCCTCCCCAGGGCTGGGACTAAAGGCGTGAGCCACCACGCTCAGCCTGAGACCTTTTTTAATCTAAGGCCCTGAAACCCTCTTCCCAGCACAATGGAACAGGCCATCGAGGAAGGGGAGCAAGAGGTAGAGGTACAGAAACTGGGTCCCGGGGAGTTTGTTTGAACTGTCCTGACCCTAGGCTTCTGGGGTAGGGTCTCACTCTGGTCCAGGCTGACCTGGAATTCACTATGTAGTCTCAGAGTGGCCTCGAACTCTCGGCGATCCTCCTACCTCTGCCTCCCGAGTGCTGGGATTAAAGGCGTGCGCCACCACGCCCAGCTTCTTTTTTTTTTTTAAGATTTATTTTTATGTATTTATTTATTAGAGACAGGGAGAGGGAGGTAAAGAGAGATAGAGTGAGAATGGGTGCACCAGGGCCTCTAACCACTGCAAACGAACTCCAGATGAATGCACCACCATGCACATCTGGCTTACACAAAAGCTGGAGAATCGAACCTGGGTCCTTAGGCTTTGCAGGCATGCGCCTTAACCGCTAAGCCATCTCTCCAGCCCTTGGCTTCTCACTTCTGATGATGGATAGTGAATTCCCTTACTGGGCTGCGTTTTCTTCCTGTTGCAGCACAAAGACCTTTGGCTGGTACAAAGGGTGAGGAGAGGGGAGCTCCCTGGAGCGAGCTGTTGGGCTTCTGCATCTGCATCTGGCACCAAGCGATCCTGGGATGGCCTCCCTTAGCTCCATGGATGAATGGAAGCTGGGTTTGCTCTGTGCCCCTGGCCCACACATCCAGTGCGTTGCTGGCATCTGAGGTGTGTGGGAGTAAAATGAGAACCATCTGGAAGGCTGATGGAAGGAAGCCTTAGGTTCTTAGGGCTAGGGCCATGGGATGTGGACATTGAGCCCCAAGCCAAGGGTTTCTCAGGGGTGCTTCAGCTCCTGCTCAGTAACTCAGAAGAACCCTTAACTTCTGAGTCATTAGGCTACTGGGTCTGGGGGAGCATTTCTAGACTTTTCTAAAGGGAACAGTCCCAGCCTGGAGAGAAAAAAAAATCCACGCTTCCAGGAGCCCTTTAGAAATATTGCTGGATGGGCTGGAGGGATGGCTTAGTGGTTAAGGCGCTTGCCTGCAAAGCCAAAGGACCCAGGTTCGATTCCCCATGACCCATGTAGACCAGTTGCACAAGATGGTGCATGCATTTGGAGTTCATTTGTAGCAGCTGAAAGCCCTGGCGTGTCCATTCTCTCCCTCTCTCTCGCTCCCCACTCAAGTAAATAAAATAAATTAAAAAAAAAAAAAAAAAAAAAAAAGGAAGGAATGTTGCTGGAAATGGAGCAGGGATTGTCAAGAAGGGAATGTTGGGCCTGGGCAGTACCTGGAAGCTGGAGGAAGGGAATACCACTGAGTACCCATGGAGGGATGAGGAAGAGAACTGGAATGTTCCTGTGTATCCTGCCCTGATGGAGCCTTTGGGAGACATTTCTGGCCTCCCTTCCTGCATGGTTGTAGGGCTAGAAGAGGTCAAAGCCCAGGCTGATCATCTCGGGAAACAGAGATCACGTCCTGGGCCTAGGGGTTCTCACCCTGCCTGTGGGGCTGATGAGGACCGAGTATGGGTTCTGCACTGGAGCCCCCAGGGTGTATACTGGGAATGCCCACCCACCTTGAAGGAGCTAGGCGGGCCATCTGTCCAGGGCACTGTCCAGGCAGAACTGCAGAGGGGTGTCTGGTGTGGCTGGGAAGGGTCAGCAGGAGGGCAGGGGACTAAAGGACAGGAAGCTGAAGGAGTCCTTCTTGCCTCCTCTCTTCTGCCTCCAGATGCTTAGGGGCCCAGGCTTGTCCCCTGGCCTTCTGCCCACCAGCTGCCACAAAGCTGGAGCGGATCTGCTTTGCATTATCAGAGGAGCTGCCTCCCTTAGGCATATGGTCAGCAGACCACCCCCTCCCAGCCTGGAGTATCCTGGGAAATGTCTTTTGTTGACCCCTGCTATGATCCAGTCTCTTCATTCTCTGGTGCACTGGCCACAGACTCAGACCTCCTGCCACGACCCTCCACTCTGGATGCAGAGGCCTTCCACATTGGTCCAGGGTTGTCCCCACTTTGTCCACTGCTTAACAGAGGAGAGGGAGACTGGAGGGAAAGAGTGGGGTAGGTGGACCTGCAAAGAGGAAAGGGCCTCTGCCTCTAGTGCAGAGCATGAGAGAGAGAGGCTGTGGGACCTGAGCCCTAAGGAGGGATGTCTTGGGGGGACTATTGAAAGGGGTGGCTATGGCCCCAAAGATACTGATGACACAGGCTGAAGCCAGGCTCTGTCTGTCTTCTGAGACTCCTCCCCACAACACCCCAGAACTTGGAGTAAGTCCCTACTGGGGACTCTGAATCCCTACAACTGAGCTGCCCCATGTGGTTATTGGCACTTAAAATGTGGTTGATGCAAACTGAAATGTGCTGGAAGCATAAATAAATACATGTAAGGTTGTAACAACTTCGTGGACAAAAGGATCTAAACTATTTCATTGATAACTTTAAAATATTGATTAGATGTTGAAATAATATTTTATATCGACTTGGCTAAATGTATCAAATTCAACTATTTAATTTACTTGTGTAAGGTGCCTATAAAAGTTTTAAAAAGGGGTTGGGGAGATTTCTCAGTGATTAAAGGCTCTTGCTTACAAAGCTTGTTGGCCTGTGTTCGATTCCCCAGTATGCACATAAAGCCTGATGCACAAAGTGCCACATGCATTTGGAGCTTGTTTACAGTGGCATGAGACCCTGGCATGCCCATATTCTCCTTGCTTGCAAATTAAAAAAAAATACATGTATGGAGCTGGAGAGATGGCTCAGTGGTTAAAGTGCTTCTTATACAAATATGAGGGCCTAAGGGGGGGTGGCTAAAACTGCCCACGTTTCAATCTCCAGAATTCATGTGAAATTAACTGGGCCCGTCAGTAATTCCAGTCCTTTGGGGAGCAGAGACTGAAGAACTGCTGGGATTCCCAAACTAAAGGCAAAATCTGGAATCAGTAAGAGATTCCACCGCAAGGAAAAAGCAGGCAGGGGAGTGTACGTGATGGACGAGTCATGTGATGTTCTTTTCTGGCTGTCGCAGGTGAGCCTATGGGGCACTACATCAACACATGCATGTGCATACACCACACCACACGTACGATGTACATACATACATCACTCA
The DNA here is from genome assembly GCA_036365145.1 of Orientallactaga sibirica. Taxonomy (NCBI): domain Eukaryota; kingdom Metazoa; phylum Chordata; class Mammalia; order Rodentia; family Dipodidae; genus Orientallactaga; species Orientallactaga sibirica. Next base: position 33,564,881 of record JAEOAD010000013.1, on the reverse strand, counting down.
CGTTATATGTGTTTAGAACAGACCTGCTTCCGAATGCACTCGTCAGTTACTCATTGCAATTCAGTTGAGTGCCAGCTGTACACCAGGCAAGGTGCTAAGGATTAGCAGGTGAGCAAAACCAGAGCCTGTCTCTGGTCTCTTAGAGCTTAGAGTAATCAAATAATCACTCAGACTGGTGCCTAATTACAAAGAAGCTTAACTACTCTACAGAGTATGCTTTCTGAGGCTGGAAGGACGAAACATATTTCCAGCCTGGAGTGGCACTCGGGAGGTGGAGGCAGGAGGATGGGGAGTTTAAGCTCGCTCTCAGTTACATATTGAGTTCAAGCCCGAGTGCCCCCAGCCAGAGTTATTGCTTCTAAAGTGCAAATCTATGGGTGGCTTCAATCTTCCCAGGCCCTAAGAATATAATCCAGACCCCTTTGTCAGACTCCACAGAAGACCTGGCCCATGGGGCAGTGGAGCTGGGCTAGGCTCCCACATATTCTGCCTGCTCCAAGTCTCTCAAGAATGTACAATCCCTAAAGACAGGATTTATGTCCCCCATATTCTCACAGGACAGTATCTGGCTTTTCCCACCAGACACAAGGCACCTTTTGGGGGAAGACAGTATTTTGTCCCTCTGAATAGGGATTCCCTCAGAACACAAAAGATGTGCCTCCCTCATCGTATTAGGAATACTGGCCCCCACCCCCTGCCCAAGTTGATCCCATCTCCTTATCACTCTGGGGCTTTTCCTCCCACTTCCAGAGTCCCTCTTCCCCACCCCCATATCTTCCTCACTACCCTCCCCATTAGCGGGGGTGGAAGACAAGAGGCCTCCTGTCTCCCCCACGTCTGCCTTTTGGCTGGGTCTTCCTGGCCCAGCTCCCTGGGCCTGGATGTCTGGAAGGCTTGTTTGCTATTATTCCTGGGAAGATCAAGCTTACTCCTTCAATGGTGACCACAAGCCACTCCTGCCACATGACCTGGGTAAGTGACTGGCAGCTCTGATCACCTGCTTTGCCAGCCTCAGAAGTGGGCACAGCCTGGGACTAGGAGCCCTGTAGTGCCCAGAGCTCCTGGGACCTAGGTCAGGCAGATCCCCCAGCCAGGCAGGCAGGCGCCCTGGTTAGAATCTGCAGCAAAGCCTTAAGGGAGGAGCCTGCCTGCCTGCCTCCAGGCCAGGCCAGACAGAATCCCGCCAGGCCATCTGGAGCCAGACCCAGTGCAGCCCTGTGTGTGTGTGTGTGTGTGTGTGTTTCGCAGGCCATGTGGGTGGCTGGGAGCTGTGCGAGTTATGACCTGGCCCTCCTAGCAAGCCTCGGGCTCCCCTGTGGTCAGTTTCACTTCTGACATCTGGTCAAGTTCACAGCTGGCCAACTTCCTGCTTAACAGTTTTTACTTTTCCTTTCTGAGGTTTGGAGGCAAAGGGCCCCTAGTCCTTCCCCCAGTCACTTATATGAACTTCATGACTAACCATGAACTTGCTGAATCTCCATTAAAACTTAGGGGAAAATTGGATAGGAACTCCTCAAGTTAGAAATTATACTGGGGGCTGGAGAGATGGCTTAGCGGTTAAGGTGCCTGCCGGCTAAGCCTAAGAACCCGGTTCCAAGCTCCAGGTCCCACGCTTAGCAAGATGCAAAGTGATGGAAGGGCACAATGCTGCACTTGCCCACAAGGGGGCGCACGCATCTGGATTTCGTTCTCAGCAGCTGAAAGGCTGCTGGCGCGCCCATCTCTGTCTCCCTCTCCCTCTCTGTCTGTCTCTCTCTGTGTCTCTTTCCAAAAATAAATATAAAAAAATTTTAAAGAAATTATACTGGGAGGTTGGGGAGATGGCTTAGTGATTAAAGGTGCTTTCTGGCAAAGCCACATGAGCCAGATACACAAAGTGGCGCTTGTGTCTGCGGGTCATTTGCAGCGGCAGAAGGCTCTCTGTTACACATACATACATACATACATACATACATACATACATACATACATACATACATAAAGAAATTATACTGGAACCCCCTGATCCACACCCAATCCCAACAAACTTCAACCATGGGTATTTCTAAAAAGTCTCTTGGCACCATTTTTCTTTCTTTGCTATTTAATGTTCATCACTTATGTGTAGGTTTTAGGAGGGCCCAAGAAATGATTACACAGGATGCAAAGGGAGGTGACAGGGAGGGTAATAGGGGGTCTGGAGCTCACAGCCCCCACCTAGAGGGCCAAAAGGGTTCCATCCCTGCCCAAAGTGGGGCAGGAGAGACCCCAGAACCAAACACATGCTAAACCATACTTGTAGCTTCCCACCCCTCTCCAACTCCTGGAGGAAAATAAATACACGCAGACTGTCCCACTCCCCTGATGCTCTGCTCTGGGGAGGTTCTTTTTCTCATTGCAGATTGAGGTCCACAAAGTGCCACCTGCGTGCATTGCTCCTAATCCAGGGAGGGGTGTCAGTCCATCGTGCATTCCTTGCCTGGGGCTCCTTCATGCTAAATAGTGGGGGAGCCACGCTCATTCCAACAGCAAGCAAAACAGAACAGACCAAGGAGGGGGTGAAATGCCCCGCAGAAACCTCTTGTCCCTTTCTGGCAGCGCTCAGACAAACAGTCCTTTGCAGGGACCTGGAAACTTAGACGAAACCCACCACGGGCCACAGTCCAGCTCCATTTCTTCTTGCTGCATTCTCACACTGGCCTACTTTTTTTTTTTTTTTTTTTTTTTTTTTCCATCACAACCTCCTGGGCGCAGCCAAACCCAGGCTTTGGGAAGGGGAGGAACGGCAGCATTCTTCCACGCACAGGCCCTTTGGAAGACAGACGCCAGCTCTGGCCCTAACTGTCCTTGGCCCGCCAAACCCGGGGGCGAGGAAGTCTTTCCTGTAAAGCGCAGCTCCCTCTGCTTCTCTGGCAGTAGACCCCAGCAAGATCCTGTCTCAGTCCCCAAGAGGAAGCCGTGGAGACGTGTGTGTGTGTGTGTGTGTGTGTGTGTGTGCGCGCGCGTGCGTGTGTGTTGTGAGGACGGGGGGTACTTAGTCCCTGACCCCTAGGGCTGATTCTAGGGGCCAGTGTTGCCAAGGAAGGTACCAACAGATGGATAACTCCACCAATGCCACAGACACAAGCTGGATGGGGTCAAGCAGAGGGAGGCAGCACCCCTTTCACTAAAGCTCAAACCCCAAACCTGACTCTATGGATGTAACAATGGACCAGGCCTTGGACAAGCAGACCATCTCCACAGGGGTCATCAGGGGTCTGGAGGTGGTGGTGGGCTGATGTGGCTTCCAGACATTTTCCCTGAAACTCACCTCCTTCCTCCTCCCCCAGGAGAACTTGAGGCCCTGTGTTCAGAAGGGGAAGTGTCAACTGACATTTGACCTCCTCATTTGCTGGGTGTCACGGGCTTGTCCCTGCCTCTCTCTGGGCCTCACTGTCCTGTACAGAAGAGAGGGGTCTGGACTGGGTTTCAAACCTGCTTTGTAGATCAAATAGGCTTCATCTCTGGCCAGGGGCGGGGAGGTGAGGCTTAGGACACCATGATGTTCCCTGCTCCTCAGTACACAGTGTAGAGCCAATGGCTCTGGTTTCTCTGAGTCTTGGGAGCCTTATCATTGACAACGCCCCCCCCCACTACCCTTTTCAGGTATCAGCCCCACCCCCAGATCTGACACTGGCTAAGGTGTGAGAAAGGGAGGAAAGACGTGGGATGGGGATGGGGCGGGGCAGGGCAGGGGCGGGTAGAGTCCCATCTCTTGTTGAAGTCAGAGAGAGATTATGGTCAGAAGCAACGGGCCCCTCAGGAGCAGCGATGGGGCTATGGTTTAGGAAGCTGGGCTCAGAAGCCCTGCGCAAAGGAACTTGGTTCTGACTGCTCGGCCACCCCCAGAGGGGACATCTCTGTTGGGGAACTGGCTATAGCATCAGTCACTGGAATGTGGGGCAGGGCAGGGACTCTCCCGGTCAGTGGGGTCACACCGGGGATGTGGCCGTGGACTCGCTGCACAGGCTCTCCACAATGTCAGCTCGCTGGATGCGACGCAGGGCAGCCAAAAGAGTGTCAAGCGTAGCGCTGTCCTGGGCAGCCCAGCTGGCCAGCAGGGCGCGCACCGGGCAGGCCTCATGGTTGAAGGAGTCTATGTGCTCGGGTTGGTAGCCCAGCTCGCCAGCCAGGTGCCGCCAGGTGTCCCCCGCGGAGCCGTTCAATAGTTTCTCCACCTCCTCGCGCTTGGTCGGGGGCAGGCTGCTGTAGAGGTTCCCTTCAGCCTTGAGGGCTGTGGGAAAACAGTGGGGTCAGTTCCTAGCCTTGTGTCCTTTCTAGAGACCTGGCTAAGACCTGAGAAGATCCAGGGCACTCGCCTCCCAGTTGGGGCCTTAGAGCCAGAAGGATGGCCGAGGAGAGATCCTGGATGAGGCCAGTGTGGGAGAGGTCTAGGGTGGGTGGGCTGCTGACTCACTCTGTCCCTTCCTCACTCACAGCTCCAGCACTATCTTCTCCCCGCTGCTCCCCTCTCCACCCCCCACCCCCAACAATCAGAAGAGAAGACAGGACTCCACAGCTCCAGACAACTGCGGCAAGTGTCCTGGAGCCAGGCTATGGACTGCTAATTAGGGTACACACTTAACCACTTGTTCCCCGGAAGTCCAGGGCAGGAGGCTAATTGCAGCTACTTTGGGCAGTAATTAGCCCCCAGGGGGGACAATTAGCTTGATGAGTCTGGATGCTCCCTCTGACTTGTAAAAGGCTCCATTTTCCAAGTCATCCCAGTGGAAAATACCTCCCCTTCCCATTCTCCCCGCCCAATCCAGCCTCCCCTACCAAGGCATTTCACCAGCCAGCCCCTGAGCCAGTCCCTCCGGTAGTCTAATCTTATTTGCAACTGCTCTCCTGCCCTGCCACTCACCTTGGCCTGAGGCCGTCTGAGTGTGGGGCTGCTGGTCATGTAGGCTCTGGCTGTCCACAGAGATGCCGCTGTCACTGTGGAGTTTTTCTCCCTCGGGTGGGGGTGTCTGGTTCACTGGCCGGCTGTTGGCTCCTTGCTTGTTCTGTTTGCAGCTGTTCCACCTGGGGTCAGAGAGAGGCAAAGTCTCAGGGTGCGGGGCTGTGCAGCTGAGATATCTGGTTATCTGCACTTCCACACATGGGACAGGGGCACGGAGGGTGTCCATAGCACCTAAGGGACAGGCTGAGGAAGTGGCTCAGCAGTTAAAGCCACCTGCTTGTCAAGCCTGTTGGCCTGGGTTCAATTCCCAGGTACCCATGTAAAGCCAGATGCACACCTTGGCATGCCCATTCTCTCTCCCTCCCTCTCTCCTTGCAAATAAAAATAGTCTCTAAGGGGCTTTACTTCTTCACACGATTTTAACCAAAAAGCTGAGAAGTGATAAGGTGCTTGTTTCTTCACACACACACACACACACACACACACACACACACACACACACACACTGAAAGCTCTGCTAGGGTGGGATTACTCTGCAAGCATTCGATAAATGTTCATGGGATGAATGGTTCATAAATAAATGACTTCCCAGAAATTCCACTTTTCCCATCCACCCTAAAATACTCCCATATGTGGGCAGTGATATATATACACACACAAGGATTTCCTTGGCAATTATAAGCAATAACAAAAAAAAAACTGAAATCAACCCAACTGTCCATCAGAAGGGAACTAGCTCAATAAGTTACAGTCCAGCCGTGCTATTGCAGGAGTGGTTGTAAATGATCAGATAATCTGTGTTCTGAGGGGATCAGGTAGAAATGTCCGCTGTAAAACATGCATGGTGTGATCCCTTCGAAGCACTGAAAACAAGCCAGTGTGTTTACATATAATGATTTTTAAAATCTCATGTATGTGTTTATATAAAAAATGCACAGGAAACAGTTGGGAAGGACCCATTCCAAAGAGATTCCAAGTTGATGTATAGGGTTTGGGGAGGTAAAAGGAGGCTTTTACATTTTGCTTGAGAAGATATTGGTTTTGGGATTCGGGATGGAGCTCAGTAGCAAAGAGCTTACCTAGCATGTGCCAAAGGTCTGGGTTCCATCTCTAGAACCGCATTAAAAATGGGTCTTCAGGGGCTGGAGAGGTGGCTTAGCAGTTGGCTTGCCTTCAAAGCCAAAAGACCTCAGTTCGATTCCCAGGACCCATTTAAGCGAGATGCACAAGGTGGCACATACATCTGGAGTTCATTTGCAGAGGCTGGAGGCCCTGGCAAACCCATTCTCACTCTCTCTCAAATAAATAAAATAATAATAAAACATTTTAAAAATAGGTCTTCAGGGCTGGAGAGGTGGTTTAGTGGTTAAGGCACTTGCTTGCGAAGCCTAAGGACCCAGGTTAGATTCCCCAGTACCCACATAAGTCAGATGCACAAGGTGGCACATGCATCTGGAGTTCCTCTGCAATACTGGAGGCCCTGGTGAATCCATTCTCTCGATCTCTCTCTCTCTCAAATAATAAAAAATTAAAGCCAGGGTGGTGGTGCATGCCTTTAATCCCAGTACTTGGGAGGCAGAGGTAGGAGGATCACAGGGCCACCCTGTGAATACATAGTTAATTCCAGGTTAACTATGAATACATAATTAACAGCTAGGCATGGTGATGCACGCCTTTAATCCCAGCACTCAGTAGGCAGAGGTAGGAGGATCACCATGAGTTCAAGGCCACCCTGAGACTACATAGTAAACTCCATGTCAGCCTGGGCTAGAGTGAGACCCTACTTAGAAAAAAAAAAAAAACGAAACAAAACTGGGCTGGAGAAATGGCTTAGCAGTTAAGGCACATGCCTGCAAAGCCTAAGGACCCAGGTTCAATTCTTGTCCCACGTTAGCCAGATGCACATAGTGGCGCACACGTCTGGAGTTCATTTGCAATGGTTAGAGGCCCTGGCGTGCCCATTCTCACTCTCTGTCTCTCTCTCTCTCCCTCTCTCACTCTATCTCTAATAAATAAATAAAAATAAACCTTAAAAAAATTAAAAATGTTTCCTTTGCATTTTCCTTAAAAACCATATATTGAGCCGGGCGTGGTGGCGCACGCCTTTAATCCCAGCATTCGGGAGGCAAAGGTAGGAGGATTGCCATGAGTTCAAGGCCACCCTGAGATTACATAGTGAATTCCAGGTCAGTCTGGACTACAGTGAGACCCTACCTTGAAAAACCGAAAAATGAAAAAAACAAAAACTAAAAATAAAATAAAACCCATATATTGGTTTGATAATTGTTTAACAAAGGGCTGGGGAGATGGCTCAATGGATAAAGTGCCTGCTGTGACAGAGTGAGGACCTGAGCACAGATCCTCATAACACATCAAACGCCAGATGCTGTAGCACAAGTGTCTGTATTCTCAGTGCCCATAGCAAGAAGGGAGCAAGCCAGCCTGTGAACAGTGGTAAAGAACTACAGACCCTGCCTCAAGCAAGGTGGAAGTTGAGGACCAACAACTGAGGTTGTCCTCTGACCTCTACGTGCATGCCATGGCACATGTGGGCTCACATTCACACATGCAAAATACAGTGGGATGTGCATTCAAAACTTTAGACTGGGCCGGGCGTGGTGGCGCACGCCTTTAATCCCAGCACTTGGGAGGCAGAGGTAGGAGAATCACCATGAGTTCGAGGCCACCCTGAGACTACATAGTGAATTCCAGGTCAGCCTGAGCTAGAGTGAGACCCTACCTCAAAAAAAAAAAAAAAAAAAAAAACTTTAGACTGGGACTGGGAAGATGGCTCAGTGGTTAAAGGTACTTGCTTGCAAAGCCTGCTGGCCCAGGTATTTTCTCCAGCACCCATGTAAAGCCAGATGCAAAAAAAAAAAAAAAAAAAAAGCCGGGCATGGTGGCACATGCCTTTAATCCCAGCACTCGGGAGGCAGAGGTAGGAGGATCGCCGTGAGTTCGAGGCCACCCTGAGACTACATAGTTAATTCCAGGTCAGCCTGGACCAGAGTGAAACCCTACCTCCAAAAACAAAAAAAAAAAAAAAAAAAAAAAAAAAAAAAAAGCTGCAGGTAAATGTGTGTGTGTGTTTGCAGCAGCAAGAGACCCTGGCATACCCACACATACATCCACACACATGAGTAAGTAAATAAATAAAAATATTTAAACAGGGCTGGAGAGATGGCTTAGTGGTTAAGGTGCATGCCTGTGAAGCCTAAGGACCCAGGTTTGATTCTCCAGATCCTACATAAGCCAGATGCATATGGTGACACATGCATCTGGAGTTCATTTGCAGTGGCTAAAGGCCCTGATGTGCCCATTTTCTCTCTCTCTTTCCCTGTCTTTCTGTCTCTAATAAATAAATAAAAATAAAATCTTTAAAAAAATATTTAAACATAAAAATGGGGCTGGAGAGATGGCTTAGTGGTTAAGGCGCCTGGCTGCAAAGCCTAAGAATGCCCGTTCAAATCTCCAGGTCCCACGTTTAGCCAGACGCAAAAGTGATGCAAGTGCTTAATGTCGCACATACGCACAAGGGGGCGCACACATCTGGAGTTTGTTCACAGCGGCTGAGAGGCCACTGGCCTCAGCGATTAAGGAACTTGCCTGCAAAGCCTAAGTACCTGGGTTCAATTCCCCAGTACCTATGTAAAGCCACATGCACAAGGTGGCACATGCATCTGGAGTTCATTTGCAGTGGCTGGAGACCCTGGTGTGCCCATTCTCTCTCCCCCTCTCTCTCTGCATCATTTTCTCTCTCTCAAATAAATAAATAATTCTTTTTTGAGGTAGGGTCTCTCACTCTAGCTCAGGCAGACCTGGAATTCACTATGTATTCTCAGGGTGGCCTCGAACTCACGGCGATCCTCCTACCTCTGCCTCCCAAGTGTTGGGATTAAAGGTGTGCGCCACCATGCCTGAAAATATTTTAATAAATCAAAACATGCAACTTTGGACTTGGGAGATAGATGGCTCAACAGAGCATTGGTCTCACATGCATGAGGGCCTATGAAAGCCAGATTTTCCCTGAGTTTGATTCTCTAGCACTTAAACAGTGGGGCGTGGCCATGCACACCTACAACCTGTCTTGTGGGAGGTGGAAATCAGAGAATTGCTAGGTCAACCAGTCTGACCAAAACATAGTAACTCTCAGTTCAGTGAGTGACTGTCTCCAGGGAACGTCCAGATGAGCAACAGAAAAAAATACCTGATGTTCTCCTCTGGCCCCCACAAACATACACACTGAAGGTACACACACATACTACCTGTACATGCACACACACACACAAAAAAAAAACCTTTTAAAATGCCTTTTGGGAGTACTTGTATGTCTTGAATTCCTTGATGTGAGCATCACAGGAGCTCAAGGGAGTCCAAGAGTGACATGGGAGTTCAAAAATGACAAGGGAAGCTGGGCACCTTTAATCCCAGCACTTGGGAGGCAGAGGAAGGAGGATCAATGTGAGTTCGAGGCCACCCTGAGACTACATAGTGAGTTCCAGGTCAGCCTGGGCTGGAGTGAGACCCTACCTCGAAAAACCAAAACAAACCAAAAACAAAAATTACAAGGGAAACCAAAGGTGACTTGGATAACGGAGGGAAGAGTTGGGGGCCGCAGATAAGGACACTGGGGAGGGGAAGCCAAGGAGTGGGGAACAGCCTGGGAATGGGGAGGGAACTGGATCCAGGGCAGGAAAGGGCACCCTCTTCTATTACCTCCCTCAGCCATCCATGGGCATGGGATGGGGTGTGAGGATGAGCTTGGTTTGGGTTGAATTAAAAAGGTTTCGGGTCAAGGTCAGAGCCAAGCTCTTCTTGAAGGCAAACATCCCCAACTCCATCCCCTCTCACCTCTTGAAGGCAATATAGGCCACAAGGCCCACCACCACGGCAGCCAGGATGGAGCAATAGACTGGAATGAGGTTGTCGGTGGTGCCTCGAGTCACTACCGGCTGGGAGCTGCCCATCACTGTGGTTACCATATCTGCAACCGTGCTGGCTGTGAGGTCTTGCTCTGGAGGTACTTCCGGCTCCTGGGTGCTGGGTGCTGTGCTGTCCGAGCCCTCTGCGGGTGTGGACCGTGTGATCCAACGGCCAGGGATCTCTGTGGGTGGGTTGGGGGTGGACAACAGGGCCATAGGAATGAAGGCTAGTCCCTAGAACCCTCCCTTATAGTCTCTGACCCACTTCAGTGCTTGATCCTGAGACCAGTGCCTGGCTCTGGGGGCTGGACCGTTATGCACACACCAGTGGGGTTGGGGTTGTGTACAGGAATCACACTCGTGGAGAAGAGCAAAGGCTCTGCGTCAGGAGACCTGCATCACTATGGGATCGTGATTTCCCCACCTAGAGGGTGAGCTCTGAAGAGAGACTGTCTCTAAGCAACTTTCCAGCTTGGGCTGTTGACCTAGAATTCTCTTCTGCATTCAGAAGCCTGCTCTGGAGCACATACACCCAAACAAGGGATGCTTTAAGCTGAGGCAATACTCTAACTGCTAGGAGGAATGTCACTTCTCTCTCTTTTTTTTTTTTTTAAAAAAATATTTTATTTATTTATTTATTTGAGAGAGAGAAAAGGTGCAGAGAGAGAGAGAGAGAGAGAGAGAGAGAATGGGTATGCCAGGACCTCCAGCCACTGCAAACAAATTCCAGACACATGTGCCCCCTTGTGCATCTGGCTTATGTGGGTCCTGGAGAATCAAACCGGGATCCTTTGGTTTTGCAGGCAAATGCCTTAACCACTAAACCATCTCTCCAGCCCCAGGAATGTCATTTCTTTGGCCCAGGGTGCCCAGGCAAACATAGCCATATGAGAGGATGAGGGATCTCAGGTTTGATCAGAGAGGGGCTGCTCTGAAGGTAGCCTTCTGCCTCCCTGCCTGTCTCTGAATGATGCTGTAGGCTCTGGGCTAGGGCTGGGGTTGGAGGGCACAGCTGGCTTGCTTCCCTCTAGTCAGTCCTTGGCCAGTGGCCAGTGTCTGTTTCCTGCACTGCCCAGTCCTCACACAGCCTAGCCTTGGCACCCAGAGAAGACTGGGTCAGGTAGCCCAAGTCTTTCTTGGCAGGAAGCAGATGGTTGGTTGGCGGAGAGAGGGCCTAGAAAGCAGCTACTGGGGCTGGAGAGATGGCTTAATGGTTAAAGTGTTTGCCTGAGAAGCCGAAGGCCCTAGGTTTGATTCCCCAGGACCCACGTAAGTCAGATGCACAAGGGGGCGCATGCACCTGGAATTCATTTGCAATGGCTAGAGGCCCTGGCGCACCCACTCCTTATCTGCTTCTTTCTCTCTTAAAATATATTTTTTTAAATTAAAAAAAGAGAGCCAGACGTGGTGGCGCACGCCTTTAATCCCAGCACTCGGGAGGCAGAGGTAGGAGGATCGCCATGAGTTCAAGCACACCCTGTGAGTGCTCACTACTCAGGAGGAGCAATTCTGTTTGTGGCCACCCACCTAGGCCTACTCATGGCAGCTGGGCATTGCCAGCCTCCCTGGCAGAGGCCTCAGCACAGCCTGGCACCAGTGGGTGGGATTTTCCATTCTGCCACCCAGCCAGAGGCAGGGTTAGGGGTTGTGGGCTCTGAATGTCCTGGGGGTACTTGTCTGGGCAAAGCATCCTACCCCATCCATCCTCACTTCCCACACCCGAGGCAGGGAGGGAAAGCAGACAGGGCATGCCAGCAGGGTGAAGAGGAGGGCACCTTGCTTTCCAGATCTGCCCACCCCCAGACCCTGTTGTGCCCACCCAAGCTGGAGTCAAAGCTGTCCACTGTTCTTTTTCGCCTCCCCGGCTCAAGACAAAGATGCTTCAAAGGCCCCCATTTTCAGCACCTTCTGAGGGGAAAGGCCCCCAGATGTGAGTCTGGAATCCATCTGGCTGGCAGTGGGGAGAGGGTTGCCATCTGCCTCTCTGTCCCACCCCTCCCCCATCACAGTCCTGGACTGGGTTAATGGGAGTGGAACAGGGAATTAGAGGAGACAGTCGCAGACAGGTTCCCAGCGGAGACCCTCCCCAGACACAGGGGAGGGTTTTCCTATGTGACCAGTTAGGGGATGGTGCAGACTAAACAGGGGGTGGGGAAGGTAGGGGGACAGTTTCAGCTCTGAGGCTGTGGGTAATGGTTTAGTTCATACCCATACCCCTGACCTTGAGGCTGAAGTGGGTGAGCTGGGGAGGGGGGCAGTGGAGAACCAGGATCTTTCAGAGATGAGAGAGCAGCTAAAGGTCTAAAGACAGCATCAAGTATCCAGGGTACCATTCCTCACCCTTCCAGCCCCTCTGATGGGGTTGGGGACGAGATCCAGATGTGGCCTTGTCCCCTGGCATTCCAAACCACTAAGCCCTTGGCAGGTCCTGACAGCCATTTCCGGAATGGGAGCTATTGGAAGGAAGAGGGACCAGGTGACCCTCCTAAACTTCAATGGGGCACGGAGGTGGGGGGGGGAGGGGGGCGGGCTTTTGGCCCAAGGCTGGGTGAGTCACCCTGTTGACACCTGAAATGTATATGCAGGAAAGTAAAGCCACATAGGACAGGAGAGGGGCAGCCAAGTCAAGAATCAAATTCCATTTCCTGAAATGGACCCTCTGCTTCAGAGCTGACATTTAACCTTTTCGGGGATTGGAACAGAAAGAACAGGCTGGGGAATACACATTCCTCAGGACCCCCACCCCCACGACCACCTTCAAGAAGGTGCAGTCCAGAGGGTGTGTGTACAGAAAGGTAGTGAGACCTAAGGAGACAAACCATCCCTCGCCTCTCAGTCAAGGCCCAGGAGAAACCACAGAGGAAGTCGGGAGCAAGAGTGCTGCTTCCATGGCGAGCCTGACAATCAGCGCCAGAGTGAAAGAGACAGATGCTGAGGATACTCAACACCTACCAAAGCAGAGATCCAGAGGCTCCCAAGAGCTCATCACTGATGTAGACTTAAAACTCACCCACCATGGCTCAGGGAATTTTGTGGACCAGCGGGTGGAAAGATTTTAAGAGCCACAGGTTGGGGTGCCATGCCCAGAGGCATTGCCCCCACCCTCCCCACAATAACTGACTACGGCTCCCCAAACGCATAACCCACAGCCCCATGGGGAATACCAGCAGCCCCACTGAGGAGGACCCCCTGTGGAATGCGGGCAGGGAGGAGGCAAAAGATGGTACCAACACATGATGTATCCATACAAAGTATCTTCTTCATACGAAAAAATATTACATATGTGTATAAAATTGTCAAAAAACAAAAATCCGGGTTGGAACAACAACAACAAAAAGAAGCTGGGAAAAATGGGATGGCATCTGGGAGGAAACTGAATCCCCCAAACAGCAACATTTGCTCTGCCTCTGCAAAGTCTACTCCCTTTGCTCTAACTGCTGGCTCTGCAGACTCGCCCATGTACCTAAAGCCACTTGCCTGTCTTCTGGCCCAAGGCAATCTCCACCAGAGCTAACCTGGGGCCTACACCCAATCCCTCCCCCAGTGCCGGAAGCTTCAAACACACTTGGAACCTCAGCAAGGCTTAACAGCTCCTCTCCACCCTGAACTCCCTGAGTGAGCTCAGTCGAGTGTGAAGGAAGCTCCCCAAATGCACAGAATCTATCCGCCATATAACTGAAGGATAATGGAAGGTAGTGGCAGCTGCCTCTTGAGAGCCAGGGATATCCGAAGCTGGAACTGTCCTCTACCAAAGCCGGGAACTAAGGGCCCCAGCCTCCTTCACTAGCACCAAGGCCTTCAATATCCTTTCAGACTGGGACTTCCTGAAGGAGATGCTGTTGCCTGCTCAGAGTGAGGGCGGCACGAGGCTAGAGCTCAAAGGGAAAATAGCTCCACGGGTGTGGCCATTAGGGTGATGGACAGAATGGAAAAACCGATTTCCCCAGCTCCCCTAAGATGGACCCCACTGGCCAGAGACCAAGTCTGCTCTGCCCTGGCTCCCAGGTACCTCCCTCACCCATCTGGAGATCCACCCAGCTCCCACCCACCCTAGGAGCTAAAATCATTCAAGCATACCCTACTTTGTCCTAGGCCCCTGACCTACCACTTCCCTTCATTCTATGACCACATCATGCCACTAAACCCGCACTATGACTCCACCCCATCCCCTCCCCCCACCCACACCATGAAGGAAGCGGACCTTGATGACCATAAGGCCAGTGAGGAAACTGAGGCCCAGAGACAGGAATGTCAGAGTGCATTTCATTGCAAATGCTAGAGCCACGAGCCACCACGGACCTGGACCAGGCCTCACAGCTAGAGTCTCTCTCTATTACTGCTGTCTCCTTTCAAGTTCACAAAGCCTGCCACAGGATGGCATGTGGTCTGCTCTGGGCTCTGGCAGCCATGGCCCCCTTTCTAGCTGCTTCTGCAGTCACTAGCTGGCAGCTACAGGTGAGGTCCTGGGACAAGAGTTACAATGGCCTTCCCAACATCGGTTCAAACAGGGAACTAGTGCAAGGGGTCCTGGGGTGCGGTAGAACCCTGGGGGTTACTGAGGCTCAGAGAGTGTGTCTTTCAGGATCCACATCAAAGAGCTGCTCAGAAAGAACAGATCTCTAGCGGTGGACCCCCAGGGGACCCTCTCCAGCCCCACGCCCACCCCCCACCGTCGGGGGATGAGGAGGGACTGCGCTCACCCTCGCACTCGGCGTCCGCCCACGGCGTGCACTCGCGGAGCTGGCGCTCGGTGTCCTCACACACGGTGCACGGCAGGCACGGGTCCACGTGGTTGGCCTCATCCGAGTACGTGCCCTCGGGGCACTCCTCGCACACGGTGTTCTGCCGGTCCTGGCAGGAGAACACGAGCCCCGAGCCCACCTCGCACACGCTGCATGCCTCGCAGCGGCCCGTCTCCTCGTCCTGGTAGTAGCCATAGGCGCATCGGCACACGGCGTCGTCCGCCTCCACGCACGGCGCAGACATGCTCTGCAGGCCCAGGCACTCGGTGCACGGTTTGCACGGCTCGGTGGCGCTCACGACGTCAGAGAACGTCACGCCTGAGGGAAAGGGACAGGCGGGGGGCATCAGTCACTGAACTTAAGCACCTGATGGGGGGGGATTTTTTTTTTTCCCTAGGTAGGGTCTCACTCTAGCTCAGGCTGACCTGGAGTTCACTCAGGGTGGCTTCGAACTCACAGCGATCCTCCTCCTACTTCTTCTGCCTCCCCAGTACTGGGATTCAAGGCGCCTGGCTTGGGGTTCTTGAATATAGGAGCTATCAGTCCTGCCCAGGGCAGATTCCCCATTTCGGCCTCACCCTCTCTCATTGACTACCTACTTTCTTCACTGATCCCCAGCCAGAGGCGAGAGCTGGTAGCAGCGACTTTCTGGGAAGGGAGCCAGGATCCCCATCCTCCAGGCCCCAGAAGAGCTGGCCCTAAGGCCTCCTGGGTAACTCAGCTGGTGCCGGGAAATTCCTTGGCAAATCATTTAGAGAGTTCCCAGCCCTGCACCCTTGCTCCCAACATGATTGTGGAATAATATGTGCGTGTGGTTCCCACCCAACCCTTCCGGCTGGCTAGAGCTGGGCTGTGCACCCAGTCGAAGCACAGGAGCCTCCGCCCCAGCTGCCCTTGTTCTTCTGCACATGGTGTTGGGGGGGGGGGGGCGAGGACTCACGTAAAGCCCAAATGGGAGTGCCTAGGGTTATACAGAATTCCATACTCTCGGTGTTACCCCCATGCTACCTGCTCAGGGCCTTGGCTTTTAAGGTCAGAGACAAGGACTCCAGGTAAAATAGTATAGTTCAGGTACAACAGGAAAGATGGAAACTATGAAGCAAGAACTTTCATATACAGTCCCCTGCTCTTTCAGATGGCATAAAGGATAAATCTCACTTTTTTTTTGTTTTGTTTTGTTTTTGGAAGGAGGGTCACACTGTAGCTCAGGCTGACCTGGAATTCACTATGTGGTCTCAGGCTGGCCTCAAACTCAGAGATCCTCTTACTTCTAACTCCCTAGTGCTGGGATTAAAGTTGTGGGCACCACTCCTGGTTTGAATCTCACTCTTGACTAACACTCTTTTGCTTTTTTGTTTTCTTTTTTTTTCTTTCTTTTTGGTTTTCGAAATTGGGTCTCACAGCCCAGACTGACCTGGAATTCACTATGTAGTCTCAGGGTGGCCTCAAACTCATGGTGATCCTCCTACCTTTGCCGCCCAAGTGCTGGGATTGAAGGTGTGTACCACCAGGGCAAGTTGATTCACACTCTTAACTAATAGATGTGAATAAGGGAGCAGCAGTCTGTGCTGGGCTCTCACTGTCTGTGCAGGGAGCAAGGAAGGGGTAGAGCCAGGTCTTGGTCCTTTCCAGTCTAGGTGGAGAGCTTTGTGCCATTATACATTCAGAAGGAGCTGTCCTCACTTCCAGTACTTAGGAAGTTGAGAACCAAGGAAGGAGTGAGTGCTTGAAATGTAGAAACATAGGTCAAATGACTTGGGGGATGGCGGTGACAGGGGCCTGCAGTGGGGTCCCATGTCAACACCTACTAAAGGCATCAAGAAACAAGATGGAGTTCAGTCATATCCTGGGAGGTGGGAATGAGGGTGGTGAGGCAACGCGAGAAATGAGAAGGACCAGAATGGGGACAGGGAAGAGAAAACAGACTGAGGGAGAGAGGCCTGGGGGGTGGGGGGCATACACTTTGATTTCTACTCTGTTCCTACACAGGATCCTGTTTTCTTTTCCTAGGGAGCAGGCGGATCTAGATTTCAGACTCGCTTCCAGGCATGGGGAGGTGGCTCGGGGATTAAAGGTGCTGGCTTGCAAAGCCTGATGATCTGGGTTCAATTCCCCGGTACCCTTGTAACGCCAGATTCACAAAGTGGGACATGCATCTGGAGTTTGCAGCAGCAAGAAGCCCTGGCTCACCCATTCTCATTTTCTCTCTCTCTCTCTCTCTGCTTGTATATAAATAAATAAGCAATTCAAACCTTACTTCCATAATTTATTAGCTACATGATTTAACCTGTCTGTGCATTTTTTTTTCTTTCTCTGTAAATAGAAAGTAATAGCCAGGCATGATGGTGCACGCCTATAATTTGGGTTCTCGGTACTTGGGAGGCTGAGACAGGAGGTTCTCAAGTTCCAGATCAGCCTGAGCTACATAGTAATTTTTGAGGCTAGCTTGGGCTACATAGACTTTATTTCAAAAATAAATGAATAATAAAATAGTAAGCAAATGGACTAATATCCTCATTCACAGGACTGTGGTAAATTCACCAGAAATGACCTCAACACATAGTAGGGACCCTATAAAGGTTGGGCTCCATGGTCATCTTTGGTGGGAGAGACAGAGTCAGACAGCAGAAAGCACTTCCAACCTAAGCAGCTAAATGGCAGGATATCTGATCTGTACAAATTGAGAGGGTGCTATTGGTGGTGGTGGGGGGGGCATCACTCAGTCACATTGGAGGGAAAGAATAAAGCCCTGCTCCTGGGAAAATAAAGAAATTAACAGAAGACTCCTGGGAATGGGTTTTACTTGGTGTGAAAAATGTGGTCTTTTTTGGCAGAGCATGAAGGCAGGGGCTTAATAGGTTTCCTTGTGGAAACGTTTTGAGGATGGAGGGAAAGTCCACTGGGGTCTCTAGCCCATAAAGTGGGCTTGTAAAGGCAGCCTGTTAACACAGCTGGAGGCGGGGTGTGGCAGGAGGAGCCAGAAGGGCAGGGAAGGAGGAGAGGCTCTGCCACCTCTGCTGCCCTGGGCTCCTGCCCCTTCCTCTTTGCTGCTTCCTGACCATCCTTCTCCTGGGCTCCTGAAGAGCCTCACACAAGAGGACGTGTGGACATGTCCTAGGACATCTGCATTCAGGACATGGCCCTGGCTGGAGTCCAGATAATTACAGGGAGATTTTTCTTTTCTTTTTTTTACATGTATATGTATTCACATATGTATGGGCATATGTGTGTGCAGGCCAGAGGTTGACATCGAGTATCTTCCTTGATTACTTGCCACTTCATTTATTTATTTAAATGCTTTTAAAAATATTTTATTTAGCTGGGCATGGGGGCCCATGCCTTTAATCCCAACACTCTGGAGGCAGAGGTAGGAGGATCACCATGAGTTCAAGGCCACCCTGAGATTACATAGTGAATCCAGGTCAGCCTGAGCTACAGTGAGACCCTACCTCAAAAAAACAAACAAATAAATTTATTTATTCATTCATTTGAGACAGAGATGAGAGAGAGAAAATGAATGGGTGAGCCAGGGCCTCTAGCCACTGCAAATGAACTCCAGATCCATGCGCCCCCTTGTGCATCTGGCTTATGTGGGTCCTGTGGAATCGAACCTGGGTCCTTGGGCTTTGCAGGCAAGTACCTTAACAGCTGAGCCATCTCTCCAACCCTTCAACCACATTTATTGACATAGGATTTCTCCCTTGACCCAGAGCTCAGAGATTCCACTAGTCTAGCAACTCAGCTTGTTCCAGGGACTCCCTGCATCTGGCTTCTGAGCTCTGGGAATTACAGGCCAGCTGCTATGCCTGCCAAGCATTTATGTCAGTGTTGAGGACCCAAACTCAGGTCCTTACACACTTATGGCAAGCACTTTACCAAATGACCCATCTCCTCAGACCCCAAAAGAGGCAGAATTTGATGGCTCCAGGACAGTCAATGGTTGAGTGATACTTGCTCTAGGATGGAGACTATATGAGGGCAAAGCAGGTGCCAGCTGTCAAGTGGGTACAGCCACCCCACCTAGGCAGTTGTCTCTCTGCTGGGAACAGAGTTAGAGGGCGCACAAGCTCAGAGATGTTAATCAGTGAGTTTGAGGAACCCCGAGGACACGAGGTTATCTGAAGAGCTGGGGTGCATGGGGCACCCAACGTTAAGATTAGGCCAGTGGGTGGGTTCAGAGTTCTCAACCAAGTGCTCTGTTCCCAGCAACCTTCCAAGCAGGCACTGAATACCAGGCCGACACAGGTTCTGATTGACAGTAGGCAGGGAAAAGCCTTGCACTGAGCAAGGCCTAAAGCAGCACTAATGTCATAAGAATTTAACAGAGACCAAGACTTCTTACCCTGAAGAAACCCACTCAAACCCAGATGAGACCGGGTCTGAGGGATCCTGATATGCCAAGCCTCTCGCCTCCCTCCTCTGCCAGCCCAGGAAGACTGGTATCTCTCCAGAAGGAAGTCCTAGGCAGCTCCCCTCATTCACCCCACGCCATGTCACTCCACAGTAAGGACATCCTTGTGCTCTTGCCGGGGGTCCTTACTACAACAGTGGGGCTGGGGGAGGGGCAGCCACACCCTCCCAGGATCCCCCAAGGTCAGTTTCCAGAGTGGCCAGGATTTGATCCTCCTTCCCTCCCCCACTTCCCCAACAAACCCACAGAGGGTAAGTTGCAGCCATTGACCTTGCAGTGCAAAAGATATTTTTAGCTGGTCTTAGCATCAGCTTCTTCTCCCTGCCTGGCCACACTCTTCTACAGTCCGATCGGCTTGGGGGCTGGGAATTCCCTCTGGGGATCCCCTACCAGGTTCCCCCCCCCTCCTCCCTCAGCAAATTCACTCATCTACTCACAGCTTCTCTCTGCCTCCTATATTGGAAGTGATGGGCAGGGGACCCTGCCAGGAAGCAGAGCGCTTACAAGGGCAGAACTGAGCACGCTGCCCCTCCCCCCACATGCCACCCTGTACTCACTGTCCAGGCAGGGCTCACAGACGGTCTGGTTGGCTCCACAAGGCTGGGCCACACCCTCGCCCAAATTGCAGGCTTTGCAGCACTCTCCGCTGTAGGTGTACAGGCCTGTGAGGCATGCCTCCTTGGCACCTCCAAGGGACACCTAGGTGGAGCGGAGGAGGGGGGCAGATCAAAAGGTCAGCCTGGCAGGAGAAAGGGGGTGTCTTGCAAGGGATCAAACGCCTCCCTCCTAATGCTTTCTATTAGAACCACCTGGGCTTGGGATGAGCTCACCAGGGAGGCATTAGGAAGATCAAAGCTGGCAGGAAGGAAGGCAGTAGGGGGACAGGGCGCCTTGCCTGTTGGGGTGTGAGGTCAGAGCCTCAGAGGCTAACTAACCTTCTGCAAAGTTCACCTTGAGGTGACAGCCCCTCCTGAATCCTGAAGACACCACATAGGGAAGGTGGTTTGGGACCCAACAGAGGGGTTGACAGCAGGGACATTACGAATGGCTAGACAGGTTGCAGCTTGCACAAGGCTTCCTGCCAAGGGGGCGAGTGGAGCTGAAGTCTAGCCCAGAGCCCACTCACTAAGCCTCACACCTGCAGAGCTGCATTCACCCAGAGACCAGAGACTGGGGCCTTTTCCTCACAAAGGGGGACAGAGCCCTTCTCCAGGTCCTTCATTTAATATTGAATATCAACACGGAGGTTTCTTTGCCGAAGAGAAGAAGGCAAAGGGATGAGGTCTTGGGTTCAAGTGCTAACTGTTCTGGAGGTTTCTGGCCTGCCCTCATTGCCCTTTCAGAGTCTTTATCTCTCCACAAATAGAGATGATGAGAGCTTGGTGCCAGGGCAAAGGACCGGCCGATGGGCAAGAGTCTGGCACCGAGACAGAGACAGAGAGAAAGGGCTGCCTGTTATCAATGAGCCAGTGGCTGTTCTCACCACTGAGCAGTACTGTTCCACCAGGGGGTTGCTTTCCAGCCACCAGTCCTCCTCCCTTCCCCTCCCCTCCCCTCCGCTGCCCTCCCCTCCCTTCTTATCCCAAGTGGCCACTGGGAACCAAGCTGGAACCAGGGGAAAGGGGAGTCAGATTCCTGCCACGGAAGCATCTTCACTCATGGATGGAACGATTTAGCGCCGGATTCCCTGGAGGGAGGGGCTGCTACAGGCGGCTTTGTATTTCTGCTCCTTGAGAGAACAATCATAACGTCTAATAAAACTCAAAGCCTGCCCTGCCACCTCCAGACCCGACAGCCCCCCCCCCATGTTGAGCGGTAATGGGTTCTTGGGCCGTGGGACCAGAAGGAGCTTTACAAGGTCGTTTTTTGAGCATTTTCCTGCTTCCATGCTGGCCAGACCTTTCCTCCTTCCAATGTTAAAAAGGAAAAGAGGGCTGGAGAGATGGTTTAGCGGTTAAGGCTCCTGCCTGCTAAGCCTAAGAATGCCAGTTCCAACCTCCAAGTCCCATGTTTAGCTGGATGCCCACAAGGGGGAGCACACATCTGGATTTTGTTCCCAGTGCCTGAGAGGCTGCTGGTGCGCCCATTCTCTGTCTTCCTCTCCCTCTGTCTCTCCTTCTGTCTCTCTCTCAAAAAAAAAAAAAAAAAAAAAGAAACACCCTGCAGCCTTACCAGGGTTTGATGGGGAAGAAAACTGTGAGGTGGGGAGGCATAGGGTGTATGTGTAGAGGCAACTTGGTCCCTATGAGCTCAACAGGGACGGTGCAGGCAGCAGAAGAAGCTGCTACCATCCCTTCCCAGGTGCCAGCAATATGCAGTGCTAGTAACATCTGCAGGCCAGGAGCCTCAGTGGGGGGTCCCACCTGCAGGCTTTCCCCAGGAGAAGGGAATCCAGAGGGGTCTGTTCTGATTTCCTGCCATCACTTAGGACTCCACTTGCATGTCACTTCCTCAAGGAAATGTTCCTGTCACCCTCACCCCTTCCAGATTAGGCGGACAGAGCAAAGGGACCGTGGTTGTTCCGTGCCCGAAGTGCTACCTGGTGCACAGTAGAAGCCCAAAGTACGTAATAACAGAATTGAAGAACCAGAAAATACCATGTGACCTCATGTAGCTAGAACTCAGGGAGAAGAGTGCCTCTGGATGGCTGTGTGTCCTGAGGGTCAAAGATGAGATTCACCATGGGGTCTGCTTCTGAGGAGTCTCCCCACCCCCCCACCGCCACCCCCACCCCCTCACCCCACCGCCGCCAGCAAACCCGCAGTTTCCTCCTGACTAGCTGTTTTCACTGGGGACTATCGGGGCTGCAATGCAGCAGAAACGCTTGTGCTCTTGATCCCAAATGACTACACTTTTGTCTTTTTGTCAGCGCTCTGATAGTTTTTCTGTCTCTTCTGTTCCTGTCAAGGTATCAGTTGTCACTTCTTGCTGCTACCACGAAGTGACCTGAAGAGTCCCTCTCTCAGCATCATCACTTGTTAAGCCTAATGGAATCTTTAGAAGTGACACAACTGGCTTGGGTAGGAAGATGGCAGGGAGCCAGGCGTACACATATCCATCATCCAAGCACTAGGAAGGCTGAGCTAGGCGGATTTCAAATTCAAAGCCAGCCTGGACTACATAGTGAGAACCTGTCTGGTTTAAAAAAAAAAAAAAAAAAGGGGGGCTGGAGAGATGGCTTAGAGGTTCAGGCACTTGCCTGCAAAGCCAAAGGACCCAGGTTCAATTCCCCAGGACCCACATAAGCCAGATGCATAAGGGGGCTCACACATCTGGAATTTGTTTGCAGTAGCTGGGGGGCCAGGTGCGCCAATTTTCTCTCTTCTGTCTCTCCCTGCCTATTTCTCTCTCTCAAATAAATTTTTTTTATAAAAAAAGTAGGGGCTGGAGAGATGGCTTAGTGATTAAGTGCTTGCCTGTGAAGCCCAAAGACCCTGGTTCGAGGCTCGATTCCCCAGTACCCACATAAGCCAAATGCACAAGGTGGTGCATGCATCTGGAGTTCGTTTGCAGTGGCTGGAGGCCCTGGTGTGCCCATTCTCTCTCTCTCTCTCTTTCTCTCTTCTCTCTTTCTCTCTCTGTCACTCTCAAATAAATAAATAAAAATAAACAAAATATTTTTAAAAGTTAAAAAACTAGTAAAAGGGGGCTGGAGAGATAGCTTAGCTGTTAAGGCGCTTGCCTACAAAGCCAAACAACCCAGGTTCGATTCCCCAGGACCCACGTAATCCAGATGCGCAAGGGGTACATGCATCTAGAGTCTGTTTGCAGTGGTGAGAGGTCCTGGTGTGCCATTCTCTATCTGCCTCCCTCTCTCTGCTTCTTTCTCTTTATTTCTCTCAAATAAATAAAAATAAAATATTAAAAAAAATAAAAGTTGAAGGTCAGGCATGGTGGTGCATGCCTTTAATCCCAGCACTCAGGAGGCAGAGGATCACTGTGAGTTTGAGGTCACCCTGGGACTACATACTGAATTCCAGGTCAGCCTGGGCTAGAATGAGACCCTATGTCAAAAAACCTAAATTAATTAATTAATTTAATTTAATTAAAAAATAAAAGTTGAACTGGGCGTGGTGGCACATGCCTTTAATCCCAGCACTCAGGAGGCAGAGGGAGAGGATTGCCATGAGTTCAAGGCCAACCTGAGACAACATAGTGAATTCCAGGTCAGGTTGGGTTAGAGTGAGACCCTACCTCAAAAAATTAAAAAAAAAAATGTTGAGAGCCAGGCACACACCTTTAATCCCAGCACTCCAGAGGCAGAGGTAGGAGGATTGCCAGGAGTTTGAGGCGACCCTGCGACTACAGAGTGAGATCTAGGTCAGCCTGGTGAAACCCTACCTTGAAACAAAGTAAAACGTGGCTGGGTAGGAGCTGACCCAGAGAGGCAGGTCTCTGAGTCAAATATGGGAACACAGTACTTGCGCCTCCACTGCCCGTATTGCTCTGATTCCTGCCTCACCACTGAGGGCCTGAGTGACCAGAGACAGGTTTTGAATTTCTCACTACCTATTTCCTCACCATTAGGTAGTTATGACCTGCCTCATGAGTTGTGGTCTTAGATGAGTAAGGTGTCAATGGATTTTGAGGCCCCTCTTTTCTCTCTCCAATGTTTTTTTGTTGTTGTTGTTCTTCTTCTTCTTCCTTTGTGGCCTTGGGCTATGTTCCACTTAACTGAGATAGAGACTTGAGCTCTAAATAGTGTGTGTGTATGGGTAGCGAAGGGGAGGAGGGATCTATATGGTACCTGTGGGTAATTTAGTAGCTTTGGGCAAGAACCTGCTTTCTCTGCCAAGAGCCTGCTTTCTGACCCTTCACCCTCTCTCCTCTCAGGACTGTATTTGAAGTTGCAGCCCCATAATCCGTAGCCATGTCTGTCCTGTGCTTCCTTCATGTTCCCTGTGACATAAAATCCTGGATCTGTTACTTAATAGCGTATGTCTTTGAGTATCTCAGTCTCCCTAACTCTCAGTTTTCCCATCTAGAACACTGGGTTGATGATGACTTCTGCACAAGGTCGCTGTGAGAACTGAGTGAAATAATATATGCACATCTGTCTGGTGCATAGTAGGAGTGCAATCAGTATCAGTTAACCAAGCAGGAGCTCAGTCTTGGGGTAAGAAGAGCTGCTGACCCCAGGCAAAGACCAAGCAGGAAGAAGCGGCCAACCAAGCAGGAGTGCGTGACTAGAGTTCATGCTAATTGTTCTCCAAAATCAGATCCAAATTGATCAATTCATCAAAATGACAGACCCATTTGCCTGAAAGTTATATCTATTACATCCATTCATTTCAAAGTTGATAGAATGTCTTCCCATTTTTCCAGAATGTTTACAATCTATTTTTGTCATTACAGGGCTTTCTAGAAACCCAGGTGGAAATAGATGGATTGCCCTTTAAGAATGCTATTTAATTGGACAAAGTCGAAAACACACCAGTGTTTGAAGCTATATGAATGTTCCCAGTGGCTCCATCCTGCCCATTCATAATAGCTTCAGCAAAGGTGCCATCGTGGGGCCATGGTTGTAGCCATATGGAGTTAGGGAGGTTTTTCAATATCTGGAGGGTCTTAGGCAGACATAAACCCGATTGGAGGCAGTGACACAAGCCACCCCTTTGGAGTGACAGTGAGTTGTGAGCAGATCAGAGCAGATCCCCTAGAAGTGATGTCTTGTGGGGCCTAGGAGGGGGCAGGGCTCTGCGGCGATGTGGGAAGGGGTGGCTCTTTTAAAAAGGCCCAGGACA
This sequence comes from Orientallactaga sibirica, assembly GCA_036365145.1. Classification (NCBI taxonomy): domain Eukaryota; kingdom Metazoa; phylum Chordata; class Mammalia; order Rodentia; family Dipodidae; genus Orientallactaga; species Orientallactaga sibirica. The sequence continues at coordinate 33,540,141 of JAEOAD010000013.1, read as the reverse complement.
GGATCCACCTAACCAGTTGAAATCCTGGACCACACCCTCCTTTTTCACCAGCAAGTTGGAGAAAGGAGGCAGGGAGCCCAGCACCGGGTGGGGGCGTGGAGGGAGACAGTAAGCGTGCCTGCCAGCTCTGCTTACTAACTGGGGGGAGCGGGTCCCCTGCCTGAATCTCCTACTGTAGGTCAGCTTCCTCGCCCGTAAAATGGGAACAACTAAATTCACCTCGCTGGGACCTAAGTGGTATATGATTTAGCCAGAGAAATAAGCCCGGCATGGTGGCGCACGCCTTTATTTAATCCCAGCACTCGGGAAGCAGAGGTAGGAGGGTCGCAGTGAGTTCGAGGCTACCCTGAGAATACATAGTGAATGCCAGGTCAGCCTGGGCCAGAGTGAGACCTTACCTCGAAAAAACAAAAGAAAGAGAGATATCCAGGATAGCACAGGGCACACAGTAGGCACTTCATAAACTTGATGTCTGCCTCGTCCCTTAGAAAGGAAGCGATGTGCTGGAACCAGACTAGGCTGGCTGCGTGGGGAGGGGACCTTTCCTTCCCAGAGCCGCCTCCCCACCCACCCACCCTCCACGCCAGCTTGTCCACTCTCGCCGCCCATTTGCTGCCCTCCCCGCTGCATCCCTATTAGGCGCATTAGGCAGCCCGGCGGCTCCGGTTACAGACGTCTGAATGACAAAGTGCCTCCATTACCGGCGCAGCCCCGGCAGCCTACCCGCCGGGACACACTCTAGTTTCAGCACTCCTCGCCGCGCCGCAGGAAGGAGCCCCGACCGTCGCGGTGCGCGGAGCCGGGTCCATACTGACATACCCGGGGTGGAGACGGAGGCCCTTAGGTTCTGAGCTGGGGCAGGGATGGGGAGGGTCCATCTTCCAGGGACACTCCCCCCCCCCGCTACCTTCCTTCCACGCCTCCGCGAAGACTAACTATATCCAGAGACCACGTCCTCGCCTTCGCCCTAGCAGGATCCCAGCTGCTCGCCTACCCCAGTCCCTCCTCCACGCCCCTTTTGCTCATCTCTCACCCGGCCACCTTGGACGAAATAAACACCTGCAACCACAGTCACTCCCAAATCCATCACCTCCCCCACCCCCACAACCTCCAAGGATGTCACAGGTAATGACACCTCCAGGGATCCCGGGCTGAGTTGAGGGGGTGGGGCCGGCGCTCACCTCCTTATACCACTGCCTGCTCAGACCCTTGGGATGGTGTCAGTCCCACCCGCACCGCGAAACACAGCTCTTGGACCGAACCGGGACGCCTGGCTGTCCCCTTGGGTCTGTAGAGTACAGAGCTGGAATCAGGTGCGGGGTTGGTGGGGGGCGTCCACCCATAGCACTGGGGCCCATCTTGTTGTGAGATCTTAGCCAAGGCCTTTAAACTCTGTCTCCTTTTTACCAATAAGATCGGGCGCTTAGGAGTGCAATATTCCGATGAAAGATGATGGGGGGGGGAGAATGAGGATTGCACTTTCTTTGCCAACTTTCCCGGGCATTCAGCAGCTCATGACCACACACCAGATCACATCTCCCGAAGATCTGGTCAGAAATCTCCTGAGTGCTCAGGTGTATTGGAGGAGGACCTGCCGACCTTGGCCAAGTCGGTAAGTTGGACAGCAATGCGTCTAGTGCTCAGATCCCATTAGGTGACTATCACGGAAACCTGGCTGGGAGTGGATGGAATGCCTGCCGGGCTAGGTTCAGCTGGTGACCAAGAGCGAAGGGAGCGGCACTTGGGGTCCAGGAACTTAGAAATGTTGGGTGTGGGGGGAGAGGGGTGCCGCGCATTGGCCCTGGCGCGCACGCCGCGGTGAGTGGCAAACCCGCGCCCCGCAGTGCCCCCTGCGGGCCATCTCTCGCCTGCACCGCCCTGAGCCGCGCGCTGCGGGGACCGCCACTTCTCCACACCCTGCAGCCAGGCCAGGTTGGGGACACCTGCTCCACGACCTCCGAGTCCACCGCGTCGCTTCAAGTCCGTGTGAGCCAGCCCCGTCCGAGGAGCGTGGATCGGACACCCCCGGGGCTGGTTCACCCCCTGCGAAGAGCGCGCTCCCTTTTTGGACGCGGGATGCCCACCCAGCCTCGATTCCCGGACTGGGCGAGGCAGTGAGAAAGAGGAACCCGCGCGGGAAACGTCCGTGCCTCCGCGCTCTCTGCTCGCCCCACTCGTCCCTAATTGGGCCGGTGAGCCCCCACCCCACCCCAGCACTCCAAGGGGACGCACTCGCTTTTTCCATCTCTTTTGTCGCTGTCCCTTTCCTGTCCTCCTTAAAACAGCACTTTCTCTCCTCTGCCGCTCCCCAATCTTTCCTTTCTGTGCCCCTCCCCCCATTGTCTGGCCGGTCCCCATTGTCCATACCCCATCCCCACTGCCTATGCCCGGTCCCCCACTACCTCCTGTCCCTCCAACCTTGTCCCCCATTGTTCGGTCGCCGGTCCCACACATCCTTAAACCCCCGGCTCTCATTCTCCCCTTTTCTCTCGTCTCACATCTGTTCTAGGAATCCCCAGAGACCAAGACGTTGAAGGGGAAAAGTCCCCCCTTGGGAGCCTGGCATTCCCAAACCCGAGGCATCCGAGATCACACCCTCCCCAGGAGCCGGGTCCTGAGAGAACCCCCCCTCCCTACCTAGTGTCCGACACCGCCCTCAGCGCACTTTCCAAGGACCGGCCCCCCCGCGCCGCAGCAGCGCGTCTCTCCATCCCGGGAGTCCGGGTCGCCTTCGCACTCGGAGAACCCTAGACGCTCCTCGGTCGGTCCCGGCATCTCGGTGCCTCTCCGCCACCCACTCCCATCCTCTGGGACCCCAACGCTCCGATCTCTTTCCTGGGTGGTGGCGCCTGCATCTATTCGGGGTTGCGATCTCTGGAAAGGCGTCCCTGAGGCTGATACTCACCCCCAGCAGCAGGAGCAGCTGCAGCGGCAGCAGCAGCGGCCGGTCCATGACGCGGCCCGCAGCACCTGCCCCCATCGCCCGCGTCCCGCCGCCGCGCTCGGCTTCCCAGTTCCGTGGGCTCCGCGGAGCGATCGGGCCGCGCTCAGCTGCGCTGCTGCGCTGCGCTGCGCTCTGCGCTCTCACCCGCCGGAGCTGCCGGGGGCTCCGCTGGCTCTGGCTGCGGGCGGGAGCGGCTGGGTGAAGCCAGTGCGGCGGCCCCGCCTCCTCCCCGCCCAGCCCGCCTATCCCCGGAACCGCGCCTGCCCGACCCGCTCGTGGAAGCGGGGGGTGGGGGGCGCGCACAGCACAGGAGGGAGGTGTGTCGAGAATGGCCCCGGAGAGCCCCAATATCACTTCTCCGCGCCCCGGCCCACTCCGCCCGGGTACCCGGCGCACCACCACCTTCAGCGCATCGGTCCTGGATGCTGTGGCCTAAGGGGCCGGGGCGTACCCGCTGCGTCTGTTCCTCTCCCTTGGACTGTGGTTCATTCTCTTTCCAGTTCCTTACCCAGCTCATTTCCCTTACGGGTAGTAAGGAGGGGTGCAGGGGGCCTTACCCTGTGTGCAGCAGGAACATTCAGAGTAGAGGGTGGAGTCCATTCTAATATCATTTGATCTCCCCTCCCTTCCACACAAACCCAGTCTCCCACTATTAAACTATATTGCTAGCCCTTCAAAATGATGGGCTTCGAGAAATGACAGTTGTGCACAGTAAGAACCTGAAATACACACTTCCAAGCTCACCTATACATGTACTCATACCATCCACACACACGTGTAAACCTGCTCATTCTACTTGGGTATTTCTACAGACCGGGCATACATCAGTGCAACACATAATAATGACAGTCACAAGCACCTACATATCCAATATACATGTGAATGGGTCCACGTACATTCACATGCACACAAGCCCGTACATGTACTCAGCACACATGTACTTAAACCTATACAGATGTAGCCTCAACAGAAACGACTTCACTAGACAAGGAGTATGTCCATGAACTCAGTGAGATTTCTGTGGCCAGAGACTGGTTTCTTTCTTTTTAAAAAAAAAAATTGTTTTTATTTATATTTATTTATTTGAGAGCGGCAAATAGACAGAGAGAGAAAGAGGCAGAGAGATAGAGAGAGAATGGGTGCACCAGGGCCTCCAGCCAATGCAAACGAACTCCAGATGCATGCGCCACCTTGTGCATCTGGCTTGCGTGGATACTGGGGAATCAAGCCTCGAACCAGGGTCCTTGACTTCACAAGCAAGTGCTTAACCACTAAGCCATCTCTCCAGCCTGAGACTGGTTTCTTATCTGAATGCCTGGTTTACAGTATTCAACAACTCTGTAGAAGGGACTCGATGGGAAAGTGGTCCAATGGATTCATACCCACATTCCATGTAGGTATTCCAAAGTATCCATTGTCATACTCTAGAAATCTTGGCTCATCAAATCACACATCCTGCCACCCCAAAAGTGTGCCATCAATCTTTTAGAGAAAACACTGCCCCACCTCCATGCTTCCCCCTGCCTGTCCCTACCCTCTCCTGGTTCCCAGACATCAACATCAAGGCACAGAGCTGTGGGAGGACACATCTGCAAAGCACATCCCAGCTCCAGATGCTGGCCATATCTGAACTTCAGTTTCCTCTTCAAAACTATGGTCCTAGCCGGGCGTGGTGGCGCACGCCTTTAATCCCAGCACTCGGGAGGCAGAGGTAGGAGGATCGCCATGAGTTCAAGGCCACCCTGAGACTACATAGTTAATTCCAGGTTAGCCTGGACCAGAGTTAGACCCTACCTTGCAAAACCAAAAACAAACAAACAAACAAAAACTATGGTCCTGCTGGGCATAGTGGCACACACCTACAATTCCAGCACTCAGGAGGCTGAGGTGGGAGGATCACTGTGAGTCTGAAGCCAGCCTGGTCAGCCTGTAAGTCAGCTGGAAACCCTACCTCAAAAGGGGGGGGGGAGTCTGGAGAGATGGCTCAGTGGTTAAGGTGATTGCCTGCAATTCCTAAGGACCTGAGTTTGATTCCCCAGGTGCACAAGGTGGTGCATGCATCTGGAGTTTGTTTACAGTGGCTGGAGACCCTGGTGCACACCCATTTTGTTTATCTCTTCTATCTCTCTCTGCTTGCCAATAATTAAGTAATTATTTTAAAACACGAACACGGCGGGGGGGGACTTACAAAGACAGCCTGCTTGCCATGAGTAAGGGATTTCCTAGATCAGCAAAATTTAATTCATCCATTCATGTGAGGGAAACAAAACCTGTCATGTGGGCTTGCTCCTGTGCAACCAACCAAGACTAAGGGATCAGTCCCCAGAGAAGAAAGGTCAACATCTTTGTGGCTTTGAGCATTCATATTCGTAAGCTGCCGCGGCTGGACATAAGAGTACAGAAGCAACGGGGCTGGAGAGATGGCTTAGCAGTTAAGGCGTTTGCCTGCAAAGCCAAAGGACCCAGGTCAATTCCCCAGGACCCACGTAATCCAGATGCACAAGGGGGCGCACGCATCTGGAGTTTGTATGCAGTGGCTGGAGGCCCTGGAGTGCCCATTCTCTCTCTCTGCCTCCTTGTCTCTCTCAAACAAATAAATAAATAAAATATTTTTTAAATGTTAAAAAAAAAAGAGTACAGCAGCAAGCATTTCCTCAGATGTCCCCGAGGACTCCCTCCTCCCGGACAGTGCTCACTTCTAAGAGATCCCCTCCTCCCAAGGCTTTTATGGACCTGCCTTGCTGTCCACTGAGTTCATGGAAGGCAGGAAGGAACGGCATTAGTACTAACAGCAGAGTTGAGCTGCTTACTACCATGGCTATCGACAGCGTGGCATTAATTTAAATACTCCTGTTACTAATTTATGATCCCAGTTACTATTATTGCCGAGGCTATCCATCTCAACACAATTTAATATGACCCACACCACCATGGCTGGGTGTGGGTTATTAATAATTTCCATGATCTTGATCATTTAAGCCCTACTTGAACAATTTACAAACAGCAATTGTTACTATTATTAGCAGTGTTTCTATGATTAAGCCGGAGCACAGGCCCAAAATGTACTGCTGAGTGCTGGCGGGGAGAGTGGCTGTGGAGGGTGCAGAGTAGAGAGCGGCTGCACTGGGAGTTAGACAGGCCTGAGTAAGAGTGTCTGTCTTCTGCCCCCATTGCCTTACTCCTGTGGCCATAGGAAGGCTGCACTTTCGCTTGTGACCTTCATTGTCTATCTATAAAGTGGGAATTTGGAGGCTGGAAAGATGGCTTAGCAGTTAAGGCGCTTGCCTGCAAAGCCTAAGGACCATGTTTGATTCTCCAGGTCCCACATAAGCCAGATGCACAAGGTGGTGCATGTGTTTGGAGTTTGTTTGCAGTGGCCGGAGGCCCTGGAGTGCCCATTCCCTCCCCCCACACACACTTTCTATGTCTCTGTCTCAAAATAAAGATGGAAATTTTGAAGGGGCATAGCAAGGGTTCCTCACAGCAGGGGCTCCATATCACTTATTCAGTCAATGTGTATTTACTGGGCACTTGCTTCAGGCCACACACTTTTAATTTTTCTTTTTCAAGGTAGGGATTCACTCTAGCTCAGGCTGACCTGGAATTCACTATGTAGTCTCAGGGTGGCCTCGAACTCACGGCGATCCTCCTACCTCTGCCTCCTGAGTGCTGGGATCAAAGGTGTGCACCACTATGCCAGGCAACTCCTGCAGTTTTGAAGGATAGCCTCTACACATCTGGCAGCTCCCCATATCCTGTGTCCCTGCAGCTGTACCCCCCTTTTCTATATTATTATTATTATTATTATTATTATTATTATTATTAGAGAGAGACAGAGAGGAAGAGGCAGAGAGAGAGAGAGAATGGGGTGCACCAGGGCCTCTCAGCCACTGTGAACGAACGCCATAGGAGTGCGCCCCCTTGTGGACAAGTGCGGCATCGTGCCCTTGCATCACTTTTTGCATCTGGCTAAACGTGGGACCTGGTGAATTGATCCGGCATTCTTAGGCTTGGCAGGCTGGCACCTTAACCACTAAGCCATCTCTCCAGCCCTGTATCCCCCCTTTTTTTAAAAAATATTTTATTTTTATTTATTTATTTTTGGAGGGAGACAGAAAGAGAGACAGAGAGAGGGAGAGGAAGACAGAGATGGGCGTGCCAGCAGTGTCTCAGCTGCTGTGAACGAAATCCAGATGCGTGCGCACCCTTGCGTCACTTTGCATCTGGCTAAACGTGGGACCTAGAGATTGGAACCACTGGAGATTGGAACCACTGGAGATTGGAACCAGCGTTCTTAGGCTTAGCAGGCAGGAGCCTTGGTCGCTAAGCCATCTCTCCAGTCCCGTATCCCCCTTTTTAATATTTTATTTTTGTTTATTTGAGAGAGAGAGAGAAAGAGACAGAATGGGCATGCCAGGGCCTCCAGATGTTGCAAATGAACTCCAGATGCATGCGTCACCTTAAGCATCTGGCTTATGTGGTGTAGCAGACAGCTTTAGGTTCACTGAGATGAACTTTCAAACCAGGCACAGTTACGGAGGAAAGGATATTTATTGAAGCTTACAGATCCAGGAGAAGTTCCATAATGGCATAAGAAGCTGGCCTGCTCTTACAGAACCAGGCAGAGAGAGAGAAGCTCCAAGCCAAAAGCCACACAACACAGCACACTTTGTATATCTTTAGAATGGAATTTCAAACCAACCACCACATCTTAGGGCTGGACCCTAAGATCTGCCCACTGACACTACCTCCAGCAGTGAATATATTGGGGTCTATTTAAATACCACATGTGGGTACTGGGGAATCAAACTTTGGGTCCTTAGGCTTCACAGGCAAGTACCTTAACCACTAAGCCATCTCTCCAGCCCAGCTGCACCCCCTTTTAAGCAGACATGGATGACCATATGAGAATATCACTTCTAGAACCTTTCTGTGGCCAGGAGGTACACATGCCTGCCTCCCTAGTTTCCACTGCCACCTCGGGAAGATGATACTGGGGCCACTATACAGATAGGAGACTGAGGCTTGAAGAGGCGAAGCCACTTGCCCAATGGTCCAGCAAGAAGTAGTGACACAGGCTGTCATTCCATTGTTGTGCACACAGCCATCCAGTGCTGCCATTCCAGGTCACTCTGCCCCTCATCCCAGATCACTAGACATGGACATGGAGCAGAACCACGCGGCATGGGGTGGGGACAGGACAAGTCCTGCCTCCAGCCACCACTCAGCTACTCTCTCCTGGGATGGGTGGGCAGAATGGGGGCAAGGTGGGATAGGCAGAGGCATGCCATAGTGGAGGGATGAACCCTGTCAGCTCGTACCTTTCCAGTCCCTAGGGAATAACTTCTGTCCCTTCAGTCCCATGTCCAACCAGAAAAGGGTGGTAGGAGGTGGACCAGGAAAGAGAGAAAAGGAAGTGTTGGGTCTCCCCAGCTGTGTCTCATCTTCCCTGAGCAGGAGGCCAGGCAAGGTAAGCAAAAAAAAAACCACTGCCCCCCACTGGGAATTGACTCAGTGGCTTTGAATCAAAGCGCCCTGATTGCCTCTGAGCTGACTCCTCTGGGCCGCAAAGGGTGGGGATGGGAGCTATCTGATGAGGGGATAGGATGGGACTCAGGGACTGGCTTGAGGTTCGAAGCTTTGATTTTGGAAATGTATTGCTAGTAGGGGGAGTGGAAACAATGAACAATTTTGGAGTCTAGTCAGATTAACTCAAGCATCAAAGTGGACCATTTGCACAGTGCCCTCCTTCCTCCACTTGCTGCTCCAACAACTGCCTCCCTGACTCCACTCTGCCCTGTAGGACCCCCACTGACCTGCATTCACCAGCCTCTCCCACTCCCAAACCTGGCATGATGTATACCCCAAGAGAACTGCCTTCTCTCCTCTTCTAATTCAACAATATGTTGGGCAAAGTCTCACCCTCGGTCTTTTCCTTCAAAGTCTACACCATAGCCTGTCAAGGAACCACAAGATCTGATCGATTCATTCACACACAGGTGAGAGGGACATAATTTCCCCAAGACCTGTGAGGAAGGGTGACCAGAATGGGAGATGCTCTCCTGAGGTGTAAATGGAAAGTTCTAGGGCCAGTGGTGAGGACAGAGGCAGATGCAGGGGTCCTAGGGCATCTGGACAGCCCTCCCTGGCTTCCCTCCATGACTCCAGGGGCCACTCTACCTAGGCCAGAGTCTCTTCTTCCCTCTGAGCACAACCTGCCATTACGAAGTTCTTTCAACTCTGATCCTTTCAGCTCTGAAGGACTACAGAGCTGACTTGTAGTTCTGAAACATTAATTTTTTAATTATTTTGTTTTGATTTTTCAAGGTAGGGTTTCATTCTGGGCCAGGATGGCCTGGAATTAACTGTGTAGTCTCAGGGTGGCCTCAAACTCATGGCGATCCTTCTACTTCTGCCTCCCGAGAGTTGGGATTAAAGGCATGCACCACCATGCCCGGCAATATTGTTTTTTGAAGTAGGGTCTTGCTCTAGCTCAGGCTGACCTGGAATTCACTATGTAGTCTTGAACTCACAGAAATCCTCCTACCTCTGCCTCCTGAGTGCTGGGATTAAAGGCGTGTGCCACCACGCCTGGCCTGAATTATTAAATTTTTTTTAAAAATTACTTGTGGGGCTGGAGAGATAGCTTAGCAGTTAAGACACTTACTTGTGAAGCCTAAGGACCCAGGTTCATTTCCCCAGTACCCACATAAGCCAGATGCACAAGGTGGCACATGTGTATAGAGTTCATTTGCAATGGCCGGAGGCCCTGTGTGCCCATTCTCTCTCTCTCTCTCTGTTTGTTTTTTGAGGTAGGGTCTCACCCTAGCCCAGGCTGACCTGGAATTCACTCTGTATTCTCAGGATGGCCTCAAACTCATGGCAATCCTCCTACCTCTGCCTCCCAAGTGCTAGGGTTAAAGGCGTGCACCACCATCCCTGGCTTCCCCAGTCTTTGCCCATGATCTCTTGCCACTGCAAACACCAGACACTTGTGCCACTTTGTGTGTCTAACTTTATGTAGGTGTCTGCAAGATTGAACCTGGACCAGCAGGCTTTGAGAGCAAATGCCTTAGATCACTGAGTCATCTTCCCAGCCCCTTATTATTATTTTTTTGGTTTGTTTTTGAAACAGGGTCTCAAGTAGCCCAGATTTACCTCACTATGTAGCCAGAATGACATTGAACTCCTCATACTCCTGCCTCTGACTCCTAAATGCTGGATTATAGATATGAGCCACCATGTCTGTCTGGCTTTGATTCTCTCTCGCTTTCTTTCTTTTAAAAAAATATGTTATATTTATTTATTTGACAGAGAAAGGGGGGGAGAGAGAGGATGGATGCACCGGGGCCTCCAGCCACTGCAAACGAACTCCAGACATGTGCGCCCCCTTGTGCATATGGCTTACATGGGTCCTTTAGCTTTGCAGGCAAACACCTTAACCATTAAGCCATCCCTCCAGCCAAATTCTCTTTCACTTTTTTCTTTCCTTCTTTCTTTCTTTCTTTCTTTCCTTCCTTCTCTCTTTCTTCCTTCCTTCCTTCCTTCCTTCTTTTTATAAAATTGTTTTCTATTTATTTATTTGAGACAGGGAGAGAAAGAGGCAGATAGAGAGAGAGAGAATGGGCACGCCAGGGCCTCCAGCCACTGCAAACTCCAGATGCATGTGCCTCCTTGTACACCTGGCTTACGTGGGTCCTGGGGAATCCAACCTGGGTCCTTTGGCTTTGCAGGCAAACTCCTTAACCACTAAGCTCTTCAGCCCCCTCTCTCACTTTCTATTCTGCATCCAAGAATAGGCAAGATGTTTTAAAGACAAATGAAGTTGGGCTGTCCCACAGCCAAAGCATCACAAAGTCAACAAGTGGGAAGATCAGAGGTGAATGGTTGGAAGACCCAGGTGCCAGTCTATTTACTTGCTGTGTAATGGGCCCATTCTTTCTTCACTCTGAGCTTCAGTTTCTTCATCTGTAACCTGGGCATAAGATATGAGGCATCCAATCACACCATGAATTACCCCCATCTCAGGTCACTCCTGCCCTCCATCCTAGGTCACTAGACCTGGAGCAACTATCCATAGTTTGAGGAGACAGGACCTCTGTCTCAGAGGAGCCGAGTCCTGCCTTCAGCTACCACTCAGCTCCTCGGAATGACAAAAGAGTCACGGAAGTCCCGAGTGAGAACGCGCTTTGAAAGGCAGGCAAAGGCTGGGGAGATGTCAATTAGTCTTGCTGATGGTGGCTTCTGGCCGGAGACCGGATGAGGGATGAGATACCATTTCAGCACGGAGGACCTCCGGGTGCTTCCTGCTGCAGATAAGAGCCAGAGCTATGACAGACCCCTGGCTTTGGGGTGAAATTCCCACGGGAATGGCTGGAGGAGGAGCTATCCCAGGCCCAAGCTTATCTTCACTCTGCTGTCTACAAAGTGGGGTCAAGTGCAATTGTCTGAGTGAGTTTCCAATAGAGACGGGCAGAGGGCATAGATTCAGAATCTGGATGAAGTCATGTTCCCTGAGCCAATCGCTTGCCACTTGTTGAGGGGTAGACCCCCTCTCTGATGGCCAGGAAGGGGGGGTTGCTAAAGGAGGATAGAGTCCCAGCCCTGCCCATCACTAGACAGACTTTGTCCTCCCGGCAACTCCTGGAGACAAGTCCAGAAATTTTTGCGAAAGGCTCAAGGCACCAGATCTTTCTGTGTGAGCTCTTTCAGAATGGCCTACCACGTGTGGCAACTGACCACAGTCCTGAGAGGAGCGAGAGGAGGCAACCTGGCCTGGGGGAATGTCAGGGCCATTAGTGCGCTGGGGTGGTCTGGACAGTGGGGAGGGATTTCTTCCAGCTGCCCTCCCCTCTACCACAGCAATAGCTTTAAGGGTTTTCTCCTATTCTTAAGCGATCCTCCACCAAACAGAAGTGTTTCACACCTAGGACTGGGGCACAAGGCTCTTAGTTATATACCCTAAGCTGGGAGTCAGATTTTAGAAGTGAAATGCCAGCCCAGAGGTATCTGGCCCACTGGCATGCACTGCATGTTCCAAGTCTCTCTGCAGGGAAGTTACAGGGAAGGGGGTGAAAGAGCAGTTCCAGCAGCATGTAGTAGACAGGCCTTGACCAACTGCTTGTGTGACTAGAAGATGCACTTGGGCCCTTCCAGTCCTGTTTGTTTTTAAATATTTTATTTTTATTTATTTATTTATTTTTATATTAGAGACACAGAGAGAATGAGAATGGGCGTGCCAGGGCCTCTAGCCACTGCAAACGAACTCCAAACACATGCGCCACCGTGTGCATCTGGCTTACATGGGACCTGGAGAATTGAGCCGGGATCCTTAGGCTTCACTGGCATATGCCTTAACCGCTAAGCCATCTCTCCAGCGCCCCCCCCTTTTTTTTTTAAGAAGGAAGCAGCCCTTCCTACACTGTCCCTGTTCCTGCTCTGTATCGAGTAAGGCTAGGTTCCTGTCCAGTCTACTGAGTGCCCAGGAGAGGGGGGACCTCCTGGGAGAGCCAGCGGGTGCGGAAGTGCTGAGTCGGCACTCAGAGCCCAGCCACCTGGCTCCCGCTCCATCATTCATCCCTAGCCCTCCCCTCCTGTCCCAGCTCAGAAACGCCTTGACAGACCCTCTCCACAGCTCCCCACCCCCCAGCTGGAAACTCTTAAGCAAAAAGGTCGTCAAGATGATTAAATGCGAACAGATTTTCAGCTCTTTTCCACTTTAATTAAAAATGTGCACTTGGTTCAAAGGAAGCTGGAGACAAAATAGTGACTCCCCAAAGGCCACTGGGCTGAAAAGTGAGCCCCAAAAGCGGATGAAAAGTGGGAAAACACTCAGGTGTCTGAGGTTGGTCTGAGATGGCATAGGGTCAGGAGGCTGGCCTGGAGCTATCATATGTCCACAGACCCTGCCCAGACAGGGCCCTGGTTATGTGATGGGACGGAGGAAGAACACAGACTGTGTAGGTTAGCACCCTGGAGCCAGGGTGGCCTGGGGTGAGGAAGAGAAGGCATGCCATTCATACACACTCTCACGAATGGGATATACCCAGTGTATGTGTATGAGGGGTGGGGGATACAAGGCCACTGCTCTCCAGGAGGATGACTGGGTGCCTGACAGAATTCAGGACAGGAAAAGGAAGAATAAGTCCCCACTCAAACACAGGGGTTGCCCTGGAAACTTAATGCACAGATAGAAGGCAGCTGAGAGAACACAGGTGCCCTGGGAGGCAGGCAACCCTCAGAAGGATTTGGGATGCCAGTGCAGGGCAGATGTGAGATATCTGGGAGGGCAGCCCTGCCAGGGCGGGTCAGAGGTTAAGAGGAATGTGTGTTGTGTGTGGTCACTGTGGCTTTGTTAACAAGTTGGGGAGGTGGGAAACAGCAGGCAAAAAGCCAGCAGGAAAATCAGGATTCTACCTTCTCTCTCCCTGACCCCACACCTTTCTCCTGGGAATCTAAAGAGAAGAGAGACAGAGGAGAGGTAGGAAGGGATTTGGTCTCAGACACCTGAGAACATCCGCAGGGGGAGGAGGGAAGGCGGGGGCGGGAGAGCTGGCATAGGCCACAGGAACAACACGAGTCAGAGGCCCTTGGTCACAGATCCCGTTTCCGGTCTGGCTGGAGCCCTTGGCAGGCCCTAGAGTAGAGCTTCCCTCCAAGAATGTATAGGACGGTGGTGTTTGAAGTTGTTCTTCATGTTCCCCGGCCACCTCTGTGCTCTGCTGGGAGAGGAGGCTAAGCTAAAGGGAAGGCCTCCCACCACTTCCTATACCTGCGCTGGGTGGTCCCACCTGCCTCCTCTTGGGATGGAGAATAGAACCTTGTCTTTGCCTTGGTGAACCGCTCTGCTGTTCCTAAATCCAGCCCACAGTCTAGTTCCCAGGCAAGAAAGCAGTCTCCAGGGAAGGGGTCACACTCTACAGAGGGGCATCGAGGCCTTTCAGAATCCACCTCTCCCACCTCAGTCTCTCAGGACCTATCTTAGCTTGCCACCACTAAAGATTCCACCAGCTAAACTGAGGGGTCACCAGGAGAGGGAGGCTACCAACTCAGCATGGCTCAGAAGAGGCAGCGTTAACAGATCCTCACTGTGAAGGAACACAAGTTCCAAGTCAAGGGGACTATTTGTCATGGAGTAGGGGTGCAAGAATATGAACCCAGTGCCAAGTCTGGAAATGCCAGGGATCCGTTTGGGGGTAGTCTGGCAATGAGGGAGAATATGGGTAGAGATGGAGCTGGCCAGACGCATGGTGGGGGGACTCTGAAGGCTCCATCTCTTACGGGTGGTGGAGCCCTCCCCCCACTCTTCCTGCTCAGGCAGGCAGCAGGCTCCAAGTTAAAACCTCTTGCTTCTCCAAGAATTGTCCCTGGTTTTTCTCTGTCTTTCCAAACCTTGTAATTGTCTGGCCTCGTCTGGTTCCTGTCACCTCAGTTATAGCCTCTCTCCCTCCCTGTTTTGGAAGAAGGGACCTCTGCACTTATCTACACTTGGGGTGCAGCCTTCCCAAGTCCACACTTGCCCCTTTATAACAGTTGGCCATTGGCCTGGTACTAGGTAGATGGAACACCTGAGACGGTGGACCGCTGCCCGCCCCCCCCCCATCCCGACAGCCTGAGTCTCCTGCCTTTGGCCTTCCCTCCTTGCTTGTTCCACTTTTAGAAGTCCCAGGGACTCCGCGGCAGGGAGTAGCCTATTTTGACGGGGTCCACGTGGAGCGCTGAGGGGCGGATAGCAGTGGGGCAGAAAGCGGGTCTCTCTGTTGGTGGGCACTGCCGAGCCCGGAACTCGCTATTCCTCCCCAGTGTTAATTATCGAAATTAACCGAACACTATAAATAACCCAACTCAGAGACTTCAAGAGCCTCACTTCTAATTAATTCATTTCCAATCAAGACACTTCTACGCCCCCCCCCAAGAATCCTAGGGATGGGAACCTCATTGTGTAGCTTTTTAAATATAGACCCCCCCCATCAACAGTCCCCCTCACCACTCTTGATCTGTGAGTGCTGAGAGGGAGGAAGGATAAACCAGCCTGCTTTCTTGGAGGGGGGGGAGCCTATAAATAACCACATATTGGTGTGTTTGATGGACGATGTTCGCATCAAGATTGGCTTTTGTTGGAATGAGGAGACATGGAGGGTGGGGGTGGGGTGGCAGAGACTTCCATCTGCCGCCTCCTTTACTGGGCAATAAATTTTAAAGCAAGACTGTGAGTACCGTCCAAGGCCTTCTTGTTGGCTAGAGCTGGGGAGACTGATCAATAGGGAGGAGGGATGGGGAGGGGTGAAGAGAGAGAGGAGGAGAAATTGCAAGCTCTAAGATAATGCAGGAGGGGAGAGAGAATGGGAAGGGAGGAAGAGAAAAAAAGAAGACAGGAAGAGAAGAGGGGCAGAAAAGAGAAAGGGGTAAGGGAATTTTTAGTCCTGTTTTGTTTGGTGGCCCAAGGGCTGCTCCAGGACTGTCCTGTCTCCTGTCTAACTCCTGTCCCTCCAGGTCCTTCCCAAGTTGAGGGTGTCCTCTGAGAGGATGGTGATGAATTGGAGGTCAACCTGAGCTGTAGAGTGAATTCAAGGCCAGCTTGGCCTGTAGAGTGAGTAGGTCAAGGTCAGTCTGAGATAGAGAGTGAGTTCAAAGCCAGCCTAGAAGACACACACACTGCCATTATTATGAGCAGTACCTACAATAGAAGCTAGCACGACCTAGAGTTCAAGGCCATCCTGAGACATAGTGAATTCCAGGTCAGCCTGAGCTAGAGTGTAAGACCCTACCTCAAAAAAAAAAAAAAACAAAAAAAAACCACCACCAGCACCTCTCTCCATGCTGTTGTGTTGCAGGTGGAAGCACCCTCCCCTCCTTTAGCCAGGAGAACCTTAGCCTGGCCACCTGTGGGTTCCCTAGGGTAGGCCTGACTCTCCCAGCCCAGGCTGAGTCTCCATGAAATGGAGACTAGCCCCCTAGAACAGCACAAATGAGTGGTCACCTCAGGCCTTCCCAACAACAGGGTCCCTGCCCTGGGCAAGTTGCTGGAGACTGACCAAAAGGCCACCTGTGGATCCCAGGACCTGGGGACCCAACTCCCCACTTCCAGCTACCTCTAGCCATCATCTACCTGGTCCTCTGCCTGCCTTTCAACACCTTCATCTCCAGCTGAGATGAAGGAATGACCCGGATGGGAAGAGTGACCCTTTCTCACCTATATCCTGCCCTGCTCTCTTCTTTGAGCAGTTCAGTACACTGGGGCTTGGGAGTGGGCTGGGGGCTGCTGGGAGCCAGCCCCTGGGCAATCTGATCTCTATTAGTCCCTCCTCTGGTTCTCATTATTGTAGCCAGGCGGCTTCGGAAACATGTCATTTCCCCCGGGCGCCTTTCCTCTCTTTCCTCTGCTTTTCAAGGTCCTTGTCCCATCCTTGGCTTCCTTGGCAGCCCCCTCCTCCAATGGGCCAGCCGTAGTGGTATGGAGCAACCCAAGCATTGGGGGCCAATGTTGTGACCCTCAGTCTCGGCCCAACTCTGTCTCGGGGTTGGGGGGCAGAATGTTGCCTTTATCCTAGACCCCACACAACCCTCCTCTTTGACCCCTTCCTTCCCTTGGCACCCACTCTTTGTACACAGAGTCTGTGAGGCAGGGCTGCTGTCTGGCCTCTGGGCCCATGCAGAAAGTCCCTGTGGGGCTTGGCAGTGCCCAGAGGGTCGCAGGCAGGAATGAATGAGCAGCAAGGGCAGTGGAACAAATAAATGAATGAAGGCAGGGCAGCAGGCCAGCAGGAAGAACAGCCAAAGAAACAACTCAAAGCCAAGGCCACTCACCACCCGCCTATCTACTCGCCAGCCTCCACCATTCACTGTCACAACACTGAGAAGCTGTACTGCCTCCAGGAAGCCCTCCATTGCTCCAATCCAGGGACCTGTGTGGACCGCAGGCACCTCCCACTTCTGCCTGGGTGCTGAGCCCATGTGGCATGTCAGCTCTTTGGGTGTCTTTCTGCCTGGGACAGGCTTGCCCAGTGGGCACTCAGTAATATAAACAATGTAAGGCTACAGGAAGGCAGAGAGAAAGGGAAAGAAGAGTAGTTTATTTATTTATTTTTTTAATTATTATTTTTTATTGACTTTTATACTTACATACAAAAAAACCCCACCTGATATTTCCCTCCCCTCCCCCATTCCGCTTTAGAACTCCAGTCTCCATCATAGAGTAGTTTAAATAGCCCCTGGAAGAGCGGGGTGGAGGGGGGGAGGTAGGGAAGAAAGCGTGCCCCTCAATAAACTTTATGCAGCCATTGCAAAGTAAGGCCAAGGGCAACAAGTACAGAAGAGTAGAATTGCAACCCCCTAGGACCAGGAGGGAGAACTCCTTTTAAAAAGCTTGCTTTTAGCCGGGCGTGGCGCATGCTTTTAATCCCAGCACTGGGGAGGCAGAGGTAGGAGGATCGCAGTGAGTTTGAGGCCACCCAGAGAATACAGAGTGAATTCCAGGTCAGCCTGAGCTAGAGTGAAACCCTACCTTGAAAAACAAAAACAAACAAACAAACAAACAAGCTCGCTTTTGAGGCCTGGAGACATGGCTCAGCAGTTAAGGTGGTTAAGACGCTTGCCTGTGAGGCCTAAGGACCCAGGTTCGATTCCCCTAGGACGCCAGATGCACAAAGTAGCGCATGTGTCTGGACTGCTTTGGCAATGGCTGGAGGCTCTGGTGTACTTGTTGTCTCTCTCTCTCTCTCTCTGCCTCCTTCTCTCTTGCAAATAAATAAATAAAATATTTTTTAAGTTTGCCTTTAATGTCAGATTAGGATGTTTACAATTTCATAACTTTTTAAGGAATTTCTGATGCCAGTGAGGGCGGGGAGGAGTCCCTGGATGAATGGGAGAGATGATGGGTGGGGCCCTTCACTATTCTCTCTTCACATCTCTGGCTCCTTCTGGCTCCCGCCTTCTCCCCTAGAATTGGGCAGCAGCCTGACCCAACCCAGATCAGCCCAGGAAGGGAGGGAGCACCCTGCTTGCAGAGTCCAAACAGCCTTGATTAAATGTCTAAATGGACAGACCTGGGCAGTGCCCAGATGGAGTCTGGCAGACACTGCCCCTGCCCTCTGGGGCTTCCAGGATGATCCAGACACATGGATGGGCAGCCAGGGACGAGAATAAAATAATGCGCAGTGAAGACTCTGTGTATGTGTATGCACATGCAGAGATCCTCTTTTTTGGTTTTTTCTTGACTGGTGAACTCCTATTCACCCTCCAAGGCCCAGGTCATTTGTTCAATCATTCATATATCCCATTGTCATAAATGCCTGTTACCTGGAGCCACACTGCCACTTTTTTAAAAAGCATTTTATTTATTTATTTGAGAGAAAGAGACAGAGAGAGAATGGGTGTGCCAGGGCCTCCAGCTACTGCAAACAAACTCCAGATGCATCCATCTTGCTTATGTGGGTCCTGGGAATTGAACCTGGGTCCTTTGGCTTTGCAGGCAAATGCCTCAACCACTAAGCCATCTCTCCAGTCCCATGCTGCCATTTTCACTTAGGGGAAAGCTCACGCTTCTATGAAGACAACTAATTTTCACTCCATCTTCACCTCCTCTCTGCCCACTCCAGAGCCTGTGTACCTCTGCCTGTCGGATGGTTGCAGGATGGGCACATCATTTAATATACCCAGTCAGAGTCAACCCGGGCTCTCCTCATGCTGAGGGTGCATAGCTGGAATGCTCTACGCATCCCTGGGGAGAGTCTGACGGAGCACAAAGCCAACAAGAGAAGAGAACAGAGCCAGGAGATGCTTAATGGAGACGTTTATTGTCTGCACTTAGCTTCACCTGGACCTTGACCTTATCTTTGCCCTAGGAAGCGTAAGTTATGTTGAACCATAAATATTCTCTTTCTCTCTCACTCTAGTTCACAGTGTCTTTCAGCTACTGAAAATCTAAAGCTCCCGACTACCACTTTATTCACTGGCCACGCTCTTCCCCTGCTCCAGCTCTTTGCTGGTGGGTGTCATGTTGGTAACACCCCATGCCTGCCATGGGCTAATTGCTAGTGTCTGATGAATGAATGAAAGAGTGTCTACCTATGTTCTTATGCCTTCTGACATGAAGGAGTAGATATCCCAGGAGAAGGACAATATGATGTAGAACTCATTGTCAAAGAGAGAGTCCTAGAAAGTTCTAGATCCAGCTAGAACCCCCCAACAGGAAAAAAGCAACCTATTGCTCCGATCAATTCCGTTAGCCTTCCTGAAGAAGTGTTCCTTGCACTGGCGTGGTGGGCATGGCGGTCTCTGCCCCCATCCTGGGAAACCCACTTCTGGAACCCTGCCCTTCTCCAAACCCCATGTGTGAGCCAGCATCCCACCTGCCCCTGCCTAGACCTGGGGGGTGGGCACCATAACCTCTCTGTTTGGGATTAATAGTGCATTCCTCTCCCTCTCTCTCTCTCTTTCTCCAACTTGAGGCTATAGGAACTCCTTAGGGAGGTGCGGGGACTCTATGGATTGGGCCAGGCCTGTGTTGGGGGTTCTGTTATCTTGGATGTAATCCTCACATAATGTTGGCTCCAGAGTATCGGAGGAAGGAGGAGGCCCCTAGTTCTGGTCCCACCCCTCCCACTCCTTGAAGGTGACCTCAGCACCATCTCCCCTCCTTAAGCCCAGTTCCCAGCTGGAGATTGAGGGGCAGCAAATGGTCTGACCTGACACTTCAGCTCCCACCCTGCTCCTGGGAGATGGGAGGACACAGCTGTCCTCTGGCCAGTCCTGCTTTTCCACTCTGCCCACGCTTGCTTCTTTTCACCTCTCCTCTCCTTCCCCAGACACTCTTCTTCTTCCTTCCTTTCGTGGCACCCCTCTGCTCCTTCTCTGCCCCCTCTCTCCCCATCCCTCCTTCCACTCTTTCCTCCTCTTCTCCATCTCCAGCTTTCCTGTCTTCCTACCGGGGTCAGTTCTCCCAGTCCACGTCTACAGTTGGATAAATTTCTATAAACAATTAAATTTGTACTACATTCAACTGTATTACATCCTTATTAGGAGCTTATAGCATTTGGGAAGAGGGACTTGGGCGGCTAAGAGGCTGAGAGCCTCCCTGGCAGCCGAGTGCCTGGAAGTGCAGCGCTCCCATTTTCAAATTAACTCGAGCTCCACATATTTCATTATCTCCCCACATTTCCCCAGTTAAATGATCCCAAGCATCTCATGCCTTCCTCTCTGCCTGCCAGTCTCTCCTCTTCTGCCTTCCTACAGTTATGCTATTACAGCAGGAAGGACGCAGGACACGCAGCAAGCAGGACTTCCCAACTGAGGGCACCTTAAAAAAATCTTTGGGCTCTGACCAAACCTGGGCATCTGAGACCCACAGAATGGCTGCCAGGGGTCTCCAAGCCCAAGCCTTTGGACAGAGGGTGGAAGAAACAGCTGTACACATCTGGAAGAGGCTTACCAGGATCCATCAGCCCAGGCACACCAGCCAATGCTTTTGATGTTTGATCTTGCCCTGAGCGTAGGGAAGAAGCCAATGAGATGTCAGGGAGACCCCCCCCACAACCACCAACGCCACCAGCCAAGCCCCCTCCCCAGATTCCCCAACAGCTCCAGCCAACTTCCAAGGCATAAATGAAATGCCAGAAAACCAAATACTGACCCACCCCACCCCCAACTTCACAACAGTGGAGCCAAGGTTAATTTCCCGTTGGTGGGGGAGGGGTGGGGTGCTGGAGCCTCCGCTGCCCGCATCCCTCCCCGCGAGCTTTTCTTGTCTCTCCCAGACCCTGGGAGAGGGGACCAGTGCCAGACCACAGTCACGCCTCATTTTGGTTCCTTTTTACAAAGGGCAGGTAATTGATCACGATTCTTTTTTTTTTTTTTTTTTTTTTTTTTTTTAAAGTGGGGAGGGAGTAAATCTCCAAGACCTGTTTGGGGACAGCAAGAAGCCACCAGTTCCTCTCTAGACTTGGAAGGCAGAGGAAGGAAAACTGTACATTTAGTAGGCGCCTGCTGCTTGCAAACATGCAGCGGTAAGACAGTCCGTGGTGGGAGGTGGGCATTATCTGTAGATGTAAGCAAAGTGACAAGGACAGGAAAGGTATCTGCACAGAAGACAGGAGGAGGTGCGGAGGGCTTCAGAGAGGAGGTTGAAAAGGACAAATAGGACCAAGCCATCCGAGAGGAAAGGAAAAAACCTTCTAACTTGATGGGAAGCGACGACTTAGGGTGTTTGGGGATAATCCTGAACTACAGCAGAAGCGTGAGAGCGTGTTGTTGAGGGAGGGGGAGGCAGCTGTCAGCTAACCCTCCACATGGGCACAGCGTCCACAGTTTGTAAAACAGTCATGACCTCATGGTCACATGGAGCTTCCACACAAGCCCCGGGCCAACTGTGGGTTTTAATTCCCGCTATAGAAATGAGAAGGGGCTGGGAAGGTGGCTCAGTGGTCAAAGGCACATGTTTGCAGAGTCGGCCTGGGTTCAATTCACAAGCCACCCACATAAGTCAGATGCAAAAAGTGGACTAAGCATCTGGTGTCATGTTTTGCAGCAGCAAGAGGCTCTGGCACACCCATACACACACACACATGCACGCACACATGCACACACACACTATGCAAATTGAGAAAAAAGTTTTTAACTTTTTATTTATTTATTTTAGTTTTTTGAGGTAGGGTCTTGCTCTAGCCTAGGCTGACCTGGATTCACTATGTAGTCTCAGGGTGGCCTCAAACTCCCAGTGATTCTCCTACTTCTGCTTCCTGAATGCTGGCATTTAAAAAAGGCATGTGCCACCACACCCAGCTTAAACTTTTTTATTGTCAGCTTCCATAATTATAGACAATAAACCATGATAATTCCCTCCCTAGTCCCACTTTCCCTTTATAAATCCACCCTCCATCATATCCCCTCCCCCTCTCAATTAGTCTTTCTATTATTTTGATGTCATCATAGTAAAAAAATTTTAATAAATGAGAAAATTAGGCCAGGCATGATGGCTCATGCCTTCAATCCCAGTACGGCAAAGGTAGGAGGAGGATTACCATGAGTTCAAGACTAGCCTGGGACTACAGACTGAGTTCAAGGTTAGCCTGGGCTAGAGTGAGACCCTACCTCAAAACAAAACAAACAAAAAGAACTGAGGAAGCTAAAGGCTCAGACAGGTATGCCTGGGTCCAGCCTAGACTAGGGGCAGAGGGGTTAGGGTGAAGATGAAGGGGTAAGACAGAGCTTTGAATTCATTGGGATGCAGAAGAGGTGGGAAGCAGGGCACCACCGGCATGAAAGTTAAGGAAAGGGTTGGTTACATGCTAGGCAGCAAGTGTTCCCACAACACAAAGAATCAAGGTGAGGG
Organism: Orientallactaga sibirica; assembly: GCA_036365145.1. Classification (NCBI taxonomy): domain Eukaryota; kingdom Metazoa; phylum Chordata; class Mammalia; order Rodentia; family Dipodidae; genus Orientallactaga; species Orientallactaga sibirica. The sequence goes on along the minus strand of JAEOAD010000013.1, from coordinate 33,517,870 downwards.
CTGGGGAGATGGCTTAGTGGTTAAGGGGCTTGCCTGCGAAGCCTAAGGACCCAGGTTCAATTCCCCAGTACCCACATAAAGCCAGATGCCCAAGGTGGTGCATGCATCTGGAGTTTGTTGCAGTGACTAGTAGCCCTGGCACACCTGGCACACATTCTTTCTCTCTCTCTCTCTCTCTCTCAAACAAATAAATAAAATTAAGAAAACATTAAAAAAAAAAAAAGGCTCAAAACATGAGGTAAAAAAAACAGAGCTGAAGAGATGGCTTAGTGGTTAAGGCACTTGCCTGCAAAGCCAAAGGACGCAGGTTTGATTCCCCAGGACCCTTGTAAGCCAGATGCACAAGGGGGCGCTCACATCTGGAGTTCATTTGCGACAGCTGGAGGCCCTGGCGTGCCCATTCTCATTCACTCATTATCTATCTCTTTCTCTCTCTCTCAAATAAAGAAAAATAAACTATTAGCCGGGCGTGGTGGCGCACGCCTTTAATCCCAGCACTTGGGAGGCAGAGGTAGGAGGATCGCCGAGAGTTCGAGGCCACCCTGAGACTACATAGTTAATTCCAGGTCAGCCTGGACCAGAGTGAGACCCTACCTCAAAAAAAAAAAAAAAAAAAAAAAAAAAAAAAGTACAGAAGCAGTTGTGGGGTTGCTAGAGAAAGGGCAATGGTGCCTCATGCGGAACAGATGTGGACATGTGGTCTGCTTTGGATGCTGGAGTAGGAAGGTGCTAGTTTCTTATCCCTACTTCACACCTTTCTAGAAACAACCACTTCAGAGAAGGTGTGAGGTTGCATAGGTGCCTGCTTGGCTCAGGCCCTGGGATGCAGCGAGTGTAGAGTGTGTTCACTTTGTGAATATCTCATGAGCTGAGAAGGGTGGAAACAGAGATTTGGAAAAATACTAATATCTATGGATTAACGACTCAGTGCTCGGGGCTGGAAAGGAAGTTTCTACAAAAGCTAGTTTTGCAGAGCTGCAGACGATGAGGCAGGCTCAGACCCACTAGAGGGACTAAGGACTGTTAATAGAATCAGGGGAGATTGTTGAATGAAGAGTTAAGGAGGGGGCTGGAGCAATGGCTTTGTGGTTAAGGCATTTGCCTTCAAAGCCAAAGGACCCCAGTTTGATTCCCCAGGACCCACATAAGCCAGATGTGCAGGGGAGTGCATGCGTCTGGAGTTCATTTGCAGTGGCTGGAGGCCCTGGTATGCCCATTCTCTCTCTCTCTCTCTCTTTCTCTCTACCTCTCTCTCAAATAAATAAATTTAATTAAATTAAAAGAGTTAAGGAGGGATAGTTTAGCATGGAGGGAGGAGCAAAATGGGACCAAAAGGGCTGGGGAGAGGTTCAGTGGTCAAGACATGAGGGTCTGAGACAGTCAATGGTTGATTCCCTGCACCAATGTAAACAGCTGGGTATGGCCACACATTCCTGTAACCCCAGTCCTGTGGGGAACAGAGACCAGAGACTGAGACTCACTGGGTGTTTCATAAAAACTGCAGCTCTGGGTCCAGAGAGAAGCTCTGTCTCAAGGAAATGCAGGATGAACAATAGAGGTGGATGTCCAACGTTCTCCTCCAGCCTCTGGCCACACCACGCGTACTACACATGCACACTCCAAGGAAAAAGGTGGCAGCAGAGAGACCCAAGGCCCACAGTTAGTAGAGCAGCTGCCAAGGTGGTGTGAGACAGAGGTATTAGGGACTTGAATGCATTTTGACCAATCATCTCACATTCTGTCTGTGGGAACAGGGTACTGGAGCAGATTAACTGGGTATAGCTGTCCAGAGATCCCGTAAGAGGTTTCAGTGAGGCTGGGGCCTGTTGGTGCAAGCCTTACAATCCCAGCTTCTCATGAGGCCAAGAAAGAACTGAGAGTTCAAGGCCAGCGTGGGCTACACAGTGAGTTCAACACCAGCTGGACATCTTAGAGAAAAGCTAACTCAAAATAAAACTTTAAAGAGTGCCGAGTAGAGCTCAATGGTAAAGTACTTGCCTAGCATTTATAACACCTTAAGTTCAAACCTCAGAACTGCAGGGGTGGTGGGGAGAAGGTTGCAATGGGATGCTGCCTGGGGTCACAGTCACCGGCAGGTATGATGGGGAAGAACCACTTTCAAGGTTTGACACTCACCTGTCTGGCTCATGGATGGTGGCTGTGGCTGTAGGCCTCATTTTCTTAGCATAGGTGTGGGGGGCGGGGAAGTCTCCATCAGGCTGCCTGAATGTCCTTGCAACAGGGCCACTGAGGTGGCTTAGGACTAAAAGGGAAGCTGCATCTTTATGCTCTGCCTCAGACGTCATGCACCACCATTTCTGCACTTTTTGTTTTGTTTTGTCTTTCAAGGTAGGGTCTCAGTCTAGCTCAGGCATTCACTCTGTAGTCTCAGGGTGGCCTCAAACTCATGGCAATCCTCCTACCTCTGCCTCCTGAGTGCTGGGATTAAAAGTGTGCGCCACCATCCCCGGCCATTTCTGCACTGTTTTTTAATTTATTTAAAAATATTTTACTTATTTGAGAGAGAGGGAAAGAGAGAGAAAGAGGCAGATATATATATAGAGAGAGAGAGAATGGATGCATCAGATTTACATGGGTTCTGGGAAATCAAACCTGGGTCCTTAGGCTTCACAGGCAAGTGCCTTAACTACTATGCCATCTCTCCAGCCCCTGCACTATTTTATTAGTCCTACACATTAGCTATGGATGTGTGGAAGGGGACAAGGCACAGACACCAAGGCTACTTGGGGATTGTATTAGTAGATGGCTAATACAGGAGAACTAGTCACCTCCATTTTACAGATGGGATAACTGAGGCTTATCTACTTACTCTAGGTCACCCAAAGCTAGGACCGGAACTCTGATCTCCCTCCACTCCAATCCAGCAGGTTTCCACCACCCCCAAGTCCTGCGAGAAGAAAACCACTGACAATGGAGCCCAGATCTGCATGACCCCAGCCGGGAGGAGGGGAGTGGTGACAATCAGGCCTCCCGGGCTGTGAAATAAATATAATCACATGTTTGCCTTGCAGAAAGCAAGCTCCGTGGCAGTGGGGAAGGGCGGCTTCATCTAAACAGCTCTGCCCCACAGGCTTGTGTTTCCCATTTAAAACCGCACTTGGATGGCTGCGAAAATACGCTTGGTCCCAGTGTAGATTCTGGAAATTCAACCTGTTGGGTTGCTAACCCCTCCTCTGGTGCCCCTGAGAGCAATCTCATCACTCCCACCACAGCTTTCAGAGTTCAGTGTCAGGGTGGTCCCAGCCCCAGGGCTCACCCTCTCTGAGCCCCAGGAGCTGGGGGCCGTGGGGCTGCTGCCGAGTCTCCAGACACTGGTGAACTGCTGCTGATGTCAACTGACTTTTGGGAAGAGTGACTTTAGGCCAGTGATGCCACACTTCCTTCCTCAGAGGACAAAGGGTGGGGGAGAGATGACCAGTAGCTAGACACTCAAGTGGGCTGAGAATAGGGACTGGGGTTCCCTCCTAGAATTCCTTCTCCTAGTTAGAAGGGCCAGATGTGGGCTGGAAAGATGGCTCAGCAGTTAAGGCGCTTGCCTGTAAAGCCAAAAGACCCAGGTTCAATTCCTTAGGACCCATGTAAGGCAGATGCACAAAGTGGTGCGTGCGTCTGGAGTTCATTTGCAGAGGCTGAAGGTCCTGGCATGGCCATTCTCTCTCTGTTAAATAAATAAACAAACAAACAAACAAACAAACAAACAAACAAACCAGATTGAAGAAGAGAAGGTCAAAAAGAAAGAAAATGAGAAAGTCCAGAGAGTTTGGCCAAAGAAGGGAGCCCAGAATGGTCCCCAACTTCCAGACCTCCATAAGTACTCCATCTTCATATCCCCAGCTAGATAGACTTGCTGGAATAAAAAGCTGAGAGGGGCTGGAAGGATGGCTTAGTGGTTAAGGCGCTTGCCTGTGAAGCCTAAGGACCCAGGTTCGATTCCCCAGGACCCACATAAGCCAGATGCATATGGCCCTGGCTCGCTCTCTCCCTCCTTCTCTCTCTCTCTCTCTCTCTCTCTCTCAAATAAATAAAATGAAATAAAAACTGAGTCCTGGGGCTGGAGAGATGGCTTAGCGGTTAAACGCTTGCCTGTGGAGCCTAAGGACCCCGGTTCGAGGCTCGATTCTCCAGGACCCACGTCAGCCAGATGCACAAGGGGGTGCACGCATCTGGAGTTCGTTTGCAGTGGCTGGAGGCCCTGGCGCACCCATTCTCTCTCTCTCTCTACCTGCCTATTTCTGTATCTCCCTCTCTCTCAAATAAATAAACAAACAAACAAAAAAAAAAAAACTGAGTCCTGAGCTGGGCCTGGTGGCATACACCTTTAATCTCAGCAGGCAGGAGGACCTCATAAAAGAGCTGGAAGGCCGAGGCCCCACTGTGCAAAAAGGGGAAACTGATGCTCAGAGAAGAAACAAATTTTGCTCCAGAGTGCCCACTGGGTTGGCAATGGAAATGAGCTGCCTCCCTCCAGTGTGGGTATCAGGCAGAGACAGCAGTGGCCATCATGGAGCCACTGTCAGCCTGACAGGAGAGAGAGTGATGAAGCAAAAAGGAGACAAACAGAGAGAGACAGCTCAGGGGCCTCATTGCCGGGGACAGGTTTGTGGTGGAAGCTGAGAAAGTGGGAGCTATGAAGGATGGAGGCAGGAGAGCAAGAGACTGGTCCCCAGGTGGCTTTAGACAGGTGAGACCCTCCCGAGGCGTCAGTTTTTCCTTCTAGAAAATGGGGTTTGTTTCTTCAGTCTGGCTGACTGCCAGCTATAGATCAAAACCTTTTCCTGTTGGCCCTGGCCCTTAGCACTGAGAACATGAACTTGGCCTCTTCTCTCCTGACCTCTGAACCCAAGCTTCCTCTGTGGCAGGGTGGCAGGAAGGAAAATAAATCCTGTGAGGGGATTAGGGTCACTGAGGTCACTTGAAAGCTCAGATGGAAGGAGAATGGATGGATGCTGGGTTAGAGGGACTTCCTGGCCCTGCAGGGAGGGGGAATCCTCTCTCCTGAGAAAGTCCTTCCTGATTCCCCCTCCCCTGGGCAGGGCAGTGGTGGCCCTGTGGAGGGCACCACCCTCCTGACACTTCTGGGAGACCCACCCACCAGCTTCACAAGCCTACAGGCCACGTGACTTTTGCTCAGTCACGGAGAGCCTGAGCGAGGAGACAGCGTCTGCTGGCCACAGAGCTGGCCTGAGGTTTCAGGTCTAGAGAAGGCAGGTGGAGTGTGGTGGGGGATGGGAGAGGCGTTGACTAGAGAGGCTGAGCTGTTTAGAGACAGGGCCAGCTTTGCAACTGTAGAGGGAGGCCATGGGGGAGGCGAACTTCCTCCCCACCCCCAAAGAGAAATAGCTCATTAGGAAAAGCTATGGCAAGGCCAACCCTTGGAGTCCTCCATTCAACCCTCAGATGCCGGGAGAAGCCTTGATACTCCCTAAACAGCTGCTAGAAGAGGGGAGGTCCAGGAGGCAGGACTCTGTATGGGTGAAGGCAGATGTTTAAACAAATAAATGAGAAGTTAGAGCTGGCTGTGGAGGTACATACCTGTAATCCCAGCACTTAGGAGGCTGAGAGAGAAGGATTACTATGAATCTGAAGCCAGCCTGGGCTACATAGTAAGACTGAATCCCAGGAAACAAATTGGGAAGAGGGCTCAGCAGTTAAAGGCCCTTGCTTGCAAAGCTGACACCCCCAGGGTTTGATTCCCCAGGACTCATGTAGAGCCACTTATACATAGTGGCACATGTATCTGGAGTCCATTTGCGTTGGCCGGAGGCCCTGTCGCATCCTTACTCATGTCTCTCTGTCAAATAAATAAATAAAAATATTTTTAAAACACTAAACAAAAAGAAAACAAATCAGTGAGAGTTTATCAGATAGTTTGAAGGGTTTGCAGCCAATAAAGCAGGCTGGTGTGATAGAAGAGATAGTGGAAAGACAGGGACTGTGACAGATGATGGGGTCAAGGAAGGCCTGTCTGATGAGGTGACTTCTAAAGGCCAAGAAGCCAGTCAGGTGCAGAATTGAGGGCAAAGCATTCTGGGAACAGGGAATGGAAGGTGCACAGCTTGAAGCAGGAATAGCCTGAAACCCCTGCTGGGGGCTTTAAAACTAGAGCTCAAAGTGTGATGGGAGACTTGCTGGAGATGGGGTCAAAGAGGGCCAGGGGTCAGATCATATAAGGCCTAGTAGGGTCAAGTAAGGAAGATGAAGTTTCTGCTTATAATGGGACGTAAAGGGTTGGAGAGATGGCTTAGCACTTAAGGTACTAGCAGGCAAAACCAAAGCACCCAGATTCAATTCCCCAGAACCCAAGTGAGGCCAGATGCACAGGGTGGTTCATGCGTCTGGAGTTCCTTTGCAGTGGCTAGAGGCCCTGGCGTGCCCATTCTCTCACGTGCACGCTCTCTCCTTTCCTCTCTCTCAAAATAAATAATAAATGAAATAATGGGATGTAAATCCATGAGTGAGCCGGGCTTGGTGGCGCACGCCTTTAATCCCAGCACTCGGGAGGCAGAGGTATGAGGATCGCCATGAGTTCGAGGTCACCCTGAGACTACATAGTTAATTCCAGGTCAGCCTGGGCCAGAGTGAGACCCTATCTCGAAAAACCAAAAAATAAAAAATAATGTTAAAAAAGTAAATCCATGAGTGAGTTTTGAGCAGAGGCATGTGTGGTTTGACTTGTATCTCTAAACACCTTCTGGCTACCAAGTGGAGAATGAATGGGATGAAGGTACCAGGGTGATGGCCGGGAGGAGCAGCCAGAGCGGGGCCCTTGCAGTGTTCAGCTGAGAGATCTGGTGGCACTGGACACAAGGAGCCAAGCCTGATTCTGGGTTTGGTCTCAAATTCAAGCTGGCAAGTTCTGCAGATGGCTGCACACAGCTTGGGGGTCAGAGAGAGGATGCCCGGACTGTGGTGGAGCTGCCAGGAGGCTGGTGCGCCCTCCATCCATTAGCTGAGCTGCAAGCTGAGGCCGCAGGATGCTTGTCCATTCATGGATTCTGGCAGAATGTATTTCCTGAGCTCCAGCCAAGTCCCTTGCAAGCCCTGGCCAGCCCTTGCCCTGTGTCTGCCCTATTTCTGACAAGAGGATGGACTGCTTTCCAGCCCCAGCCCAGTGGGTGTGGCCTCATTTACTGCTTCATTCAGATGTACAGACAGACTGATCTATGGCTGGAGAATGGGGTTCTTGTCCAGGGTGTGGGGATCCCACTCATCCTTGTACCCAGGATGGCAGGCACCAGCAGACATTGTTTTTAATCCCCAAATATTTTTTTGTGTATCTGTCTGTAGTTTGTGTGGTGTGGTGTCTGTGTGGTAGTGTGTGTGTGTGGGTGTGGGTGTGTGCGAGCACGCGCAAATGCACATGCCCTGTGTGTGCGCATATGGAGGCCAGAGGAGAACGTTAGGTGGCCTCTGATATTTCTCATCCATGAGTTTCCTTGAGAGCTGCCATCTTCCATTAGCCTGGCTGACTAGTGAGCCCCAGCAATTTTCTAGTCTCTGCTCCTTACTGGACTCGGGTAACAGGCATGTCTGGTCACGTCCAGCTGTTTATATAAGTGCTGGGTGCTGGGGAATTGAATTCAGGGCAAATCTGGCCCTCTCAACCACCTACTGAGCCATCTCCCCAGGCCCTCCCCAAATATTTTTTAAATATTTTATTTTTATTTATTTATTTGAGAGAGAGAAAGAGGCAGAGAGAGAGAGAGAGAGAGAGAGAGAGAAGGAGAGAATGGGCATACCAGGGCTCCCAAACATTGCAAATGAACTCCAAATGCATGTGCCACCTTATGCATCTGGCTTATGTGGGTCCTGGGGAATCGAACCTGGGTCCTTTGGCTTTGCAGAAAAATGCCTTCATCTCTCCACCCCTCCCCCCAATAAAAATATTTCTGATTCATAGTTGCTTGTATCCTCAAATGCAGAACCCACAGATCTGGAAGGCCAAACAGCAAGCAATGTCTTCTTTTCCTTTGGACCCGATTTTCTCTTCATGCCTTAGGGACAGCTTATGTCGTTGTGAATTATAATGAATGGCAGGACAACACAGGAAAGATAGGCATTGTCAAGGAAAGGTTTCCAGGACGGCCTATGCTAGAGAGTAAATCTCTTCTCCAAGTCCTGCATCGGGATGGTTAAACTGAATTATTAAAGGTTACACAGCAATTTTTTTTCAAACAAAGCCTTAAGCCTTCTTTGTTACCAAGAATTTAAGATAAGGTTTCAGAGAGCACGGTGTGACAGATCTCAGCACACACACACACACACACACACACACACACACACACACAGTCACCTTGCTCACTTCTCACAGCTTTGTACCCAAGTCCTCACTCAATCCTTTCCTCCTGCCCCAAGGCTCCCCGCATTGTTCTCACCAGCCCCCAACTACTCTCCTCTAGGCAGCATCACTCATACCAGCCTGCTCTCCCCTAAATCACTTTTTAGCACCCTGTCTGGTCCCCAGCTACCCTCAGATATCCCTTGAGGCTGCAATACCTGGATGGGGTCTTCCAGCATCAGATGACAGCCCTAAGTCATTGTCCCCGCCCCCACTCCTAAGCCCCAGTCTGTCAGCAGTGATGGATGCTGGGCACCAGTCCCTTGGAACGGATCCTGGATCTAAAAGCCTCACACAGCCATACTGGGCAGGAGGAGGGGGGAGGGGCACGGGGGGTCCCCCAGAGCCCAGCTCCCTGCCATGAATCAGCCGGCCAGCAGAGCCAATTAGCTCAGACAAGAGCCGGGCAATGAATCACGGGCCCATTAGCCCACGAGCTCGCACCCGCCCCCCACACACATAGAAAGTGGGGTCCTGGCCCTGGAGGGCGCTGCTCCTCCCCCCTTAAAGCCCCTCCCTCTCAGAACTGCGGAAAAGACCCTCTTGCAGCCCGGGGCCATTGGAGGGCAGAACAGCACTTTGGGTAATTTGAATATAATTTGCATGGAGTGAGAGCATTGGGCACTCCTTAACATGGGCCCTTCTGCCTCCACCCACCCGGCTGTACCTGTTCAATGGCAGAAAACACCTAGCCAGAGACCCCTTACTTACTTATGGAGTAGGCCTGCCCCTCCCTTGGTTTTCCAGGCTGAAGGGCTAAGCCTGGTTCCTTCAGTAATAGGAAACAGGGTTTGGCTTCAGGGATCATTCAAGCCAACCAACCCCTGTTATTCAACATGTCCCTGCACCCACAGATATAAAGACCTTATTTGAGACCCAGATCAGCCAGGGAATGGATGGCCAACCCTGTCAGCCTGGCCAGTGCCCATAGCAAGGACCTCTTTCAGGGTCTCTGCACTGATGTCATTCCCAACAGGTGGAAGTCCCAAGGTTGGTCAGTGGCGGGCACCAAGCATTGACAGGGGAGGAAGATCTTAGAATACTGTAACAAGCACTGGCCAAAGACTATCTCACTTTTCCCTCACTTCTTTTGTTTGCTTGCTTTTCGAGGTAGGGTCTCGCTCTAGCCCAGGCTGAGCTGGGATTCACCATGTAGTCTCAGGGCAGTCTCAAACTCATGACGATCCTCCTACCTCTACTTCCTGATGCCTCATGATTACTCTGCCCATTTCATAGGTGAGATTTCTGGTGCTAGTAGAGGCTAAGGGACTTGTCGAAGGTTCCAGACAAGAACAGAAGAGCTGGGTTTGGACCCAAGGCAATGTGATTTTGACTTCTGATAACTTCTGAGCCACACAGCCCTGACTATCTGAACTCAGTCATATTTGTCCAGCTGTTGATTTGACATTCCATCTAGGTGTTCCCTGAATTCTGAGCTGGTGGGCTGGAGCTCAGCTATTAAAGGTACTTGCTTGCAAATCCTGCTGGCTGGGGTTCAATTCCCCAGCATCCATGTAAAACCAGATGCACAAAGTGGTTCATACATCTGGAGTTTGTTTGCAGTGGCAAGAGGGCCTGGAGGGCCCACTCTCATTTCTCATCTCTCTCTCTCTCTCTCTCTCTCTCTTTGTGAATAATAAATAAAAATATTTTTAGCAGGTTGTGGTGGTGCACACCTTTAATCCCAGCACTCAGAAGGCAGAGGTAGGAGGATCACTGTGAGTTGGAGACCACTCTGAGACTACATAGTGTATTCCAGGTCAGCCTGGGCTAAAGTGAAACCCTACCCTGAAAAACCAAAAAGAAAGGAAAAAATAAAAATAAATAAATCTGAGATGGTCATCCCTTGCTCCCAATCCACTCTTCTCTCCTCTACAGAAGGTCCCTTAGTCACCGACTGCCCAAGCCAGCAACACAGAGATACTCCACTTCCAGGCATGTTATGACTATGCAGTTTCATCTTGAAATGGACCCTGATTGGGTCTCTACTCCCCAGCTAAGTCGCAGCTCCAGCTCTGTGCCTGTCTCTCTATAACATAGGCCTGGGGACCTCCCACTCAATTCCTTCCTGTATCTTGCACATCTGCCAACCCGGTCATCCTTCCATTTCGACCTTGAGCAGGTGGGCTCCTCACTACCTTCAAGGTGAAACATTAAAGGACTCTCCAAGGTGGGTCCAGAAGACCTTTCTAAACTCGTCTGCAGCCCCTTTCCCTCAGTGTCCAGTAAGTTTGGCTTGTATGGGATTATCTGCCTTGCAGAACGTATTCTTGGCCTTTGGCCCTGCTGTCAGCTCTGTTAAAGACACCTCTTTCCCTCTGCCACCTGACAAACTGTCCTCTCTTCTTGTGATCATTTGAACAGCATCTCCTCCTGAGCTGGTCTTGCCCACCTAGGCAGGACAGCTAACTCCCTATGGCACTCAGTGCAGACTGCTAACCCAGCAGTCTTTTTTTTTTTTTCTTTTCTTTCTTTTTTTTTCTTTTTCTTTCTTTTTTTGCTGTGTGTGTAGTGTCATGTAGTATATGTATGGTGATATGTGGAGTGTGTGTGGCGTATGTATGTATGTATGCATGTATGTATGTATGTATGTATGTATGTATGTATGTGTGTAGATGACTGCACATTCAGAGGCCAGAGGAGAACTTTGGGGTGCATCCCATTGCACATCCATGTGTTTCCTTGAAATAGAATCTTTCGCTGATTCCAGAGCTTGGTGTTTTTAAGAGCCTCAGCTATTCTCCAGTCTCTGTTCCCCATAGGACTGGCCTTGCAGATGTGTATGTATGGCCATGCCAAACTGTTTACATGAATACTGGGGGATCAAACTCAGGCAATTTCAGGCCCCTTCAGGAGCTCATGCTTGCACAGGAAGCACTATTACCCATTGAGCCACCTCTCCTGCCCCCCCCCCAGCCCAGCACTTCCACACTCAACAACACATTTAGCACTTGTCTGTCCTGCTCCTCTTAATAGAGGCCTGGGGCAGGGGCTTACCTCTGCTTCCATGATCTGGGATATTAGGGATGTTCAGTAAAGGACTGATGGTTGGAACACCTGCCTTCTCTCTCCTTCCATCCGCTCAACTTCCTGTTCTTTTGGCTGTGTCCCCAGTTGAAACCATCAGACCCAGAGAATTTTACTAGAAGGCCATCCTGAGAGTTGGCTCTGGTCTCTGTGACCCCCAACACTTGCGAGAGTCTGTTCTGGGACACCATATGGACCAGCCACATTAGTAAGAAAGTAGCGTCAGGGAATCCATCTCTGAATCTAAGTGGGAAACTGTGTATACGTCGTCTTCTGTTGAATGAGACGGAAGCCACTTGCTTCTAAGGTCCTTGCAGCTCTGAGGAATAAAGCGTACAACTTTGGGATTCTATGGCCCATGCCAGACAATGCAGCAGCCTGCATGGAGTGTAAGGAGAGCGCGGCATCTGTGAGGCAGGCTGTCTTACTCAGACATGTAGCTCTCTCAGGAGGTGGCTTCCTAGAGAAAGAGAGACCCTTAGAGAGGAGGTCAGAACTCATATACCGTGGGGGAGTGGCTTTTGCTCTCTTCCCGTGTCAGTAATTGTGAAAATCAATGATGTGGCCGGAGGCAGAAGGCAGGAGAAGGCAGGGAAAGAAAAGCCTGGGGGGATGGAGACTCCCAGGGAATGAATGGCAGGGCTGTGGCATCTTTTCTACATCCTTCCCCAGGGCTGGTCCGAGGGTTAAGAGACAGAGCAAGGCCCAGGAGGATTGTACTTCAGGGAAATAGTAATGCAAGGGGAAATGCCTGGCAGTAGAATCTTGGGGAGAAGGACAAGGAGAATTTAGATGCAATACACTCTGTGCAAATTCAAGAGCATTCCATTGTCTGCATTTAGATGGATGGGCAGTGCTGAGACCACCGGCCATCGCTCCCAGTCAGACGTGGCCTGTAGTCCTGGCTCTTGCGCTGACTCACATGCATGCTTGTGGGGCTGAACAAACCCCTTTCTTTTTAACCTTTGCCCCTCTGCCTGATCCTCTGTAAAAGACTTGTTCTTGACCACACTTTCAGTCCCCCCCATATGGTCAGGCTCTGGGTTCCTCCCATGGCTTGCTGTTTGTTTGATTTTCTGTGCTTCCCCTCCCCAAGTGGACCCTTCCCCTCTGCTCTCTGGCTTCCAGCCTCTCTAAGGTTCTGGTTTGGCAGCTCAGGGTGGTAGGAGAAGGCTGTAGGAAGTCAGTGTGGACCTCCCACCCTTTTCCTTTCCTGATCTTTCAATGACGCCACCCCGACCCTCCCTTATCCCACAACGAAAACACAAACACTGGGTGTCCTGGGGAGACAGGACCCTGTGGTGGGTCCAAAGGGGGCCCTGGGGTGGATTGGGTGGAGAAAGTAGGCACAGGAAGCTAGAATTAACCATTCCCTTGGCGTCAGCAGCTCCAGCGGTGCCAGAGCTGACCCAGAGCTGGAAGAAGGAGACTTTGACCCATCCCTTTGATCGCCCCTCGCTCACTCCCTGGGAGACTGGTAACACGTTCTTTACGAGATTGGGAACTAGCCAAGCTTCTCACCTCATCTGGGGCCCCTGGGCGGCTGCCTTTGTTGTTCTCACCATGCCCAGTGCAGTCTGCCTTGGGGACCTGTAGTCCCCCACCCCCCTACAAGAACTGCAAGTGAGCAACGTCAGGCAGGCCAGATAGGAGATGTGATGGGAGTGCCAGTCTCAGCTCCTGTGTGCTCCCAGGTGGGTGGGGAGGCAGAAAGACGCTGTCAACCAAAAAAAAAAAAAAAAAAAAAAAAAAAAATTAAAGAGACAGAAAGTCTGGCTAAGTGAGGGCTTACTGGGTTTCCTGGAAGAGGTGGGGGGGGGCAGGACGATGACAACAGAGGAGCTAAGGAAGAAGAAGGAGGAAAACTGGATGGGAGACTAGAAGAAAGAAGTGGGCTGATGATGAAGTGGGTATGTCTCTGTGAAGCAAAAAGGCCCTGCTGAGTGTGGCTGGGGTAGGAGTGAGGAGGCAAGCTATCTCAGAAGCTGAGACGGTGGTGCAAAGCCTCAAATGGTTCATCTGTAAAATGGGCCAGAACCTGCTCCTCCAGTTGCTATGAGGATTAGCCAGTACATAAAGGCCCGGGCTAGAGATCACACTGCCTTGTCACTCACTTCCTGTCCTGCCTTCCTTCCCCTCCCTCTCCTCTCGGCCCCAAGGAACCCCATTTCTCAGCATGTGGCCTCATCCAGAAACATCTGCTTCTCCTGAAAGAGGTCCCTACAAGGCTCCGGAGGAGTCAGCGGCCGGCCGAGGGCAGGGCAGGGGCAAGCAGCTGGATGAAGGAACCGAGGCGCATCTTCCCCACCTCCTCCCCAGGCCTCGCTGGACACAGACCTCCATCAGTCTCCTCCCGCTGCCCAGACACACACCTGCTTTCCCTGTCAGTTCCTCGGGGTGGCCTGTGTAGGGCCCCTAGGATGGGCCTCCACTTCCTCCTGTCTTCTCTCACGGGCTGCCCCACGATGGATTCTCCAGTCTTGTTTCCAAAATTCAGGCCAAGTTTGTGTTCCTCTCCCAAACACTCCATGCTCTTGGTCTTCCAAAGCCCCTTCTCCCCAGTTATCGCAGTTCCCTGAAAGTTCTACGAGAGGCAGTGCTGATTCTGAGCTTTCATCTTTGTCTGCTAAGACACCCCAAGAGGACTTGAGGGTCCCTGCACCCCTATCTAAGCCATGCTGGCAGAGCCCTGGGGTAGCCTCTCTATTTCTCTGGTGAGGAAGCAGCTATCTTAGGAGTAAAAGCACCCCAGCCCAGTACAGGGGGTGGGAGCTTGAGGGACAGTCTAAGCTATTACTGGTAGTGGAGGGGGCAAGTGTCACCGGGCAGAAGAAGGAGGTCCTCCTGCAGTCTGACCTCAATCCCTACTGCTTCAGAGGTGTAGAATACTGGGTTTATAGAATATCTTGGAAGAGCCAGGCATGGGGACGCACACTTTAATCCCAGCACTCGGGATGCTGAGGTAGGAGGATCACTGTGAGTTGGAGGCCAGCCTGAGACTACATAGTAAATTCCAGGTCAGGCTGAGCTAGAGTGAGACCCTACCTCAAAAAAAAAAAAAAAAAAAAAAAAAAAAAAAAGGAGGGACTGGAAAGATGGCTTAGCAGTTAAGGTACTTGCCTGCAAAGCCAAAGGACCCAGGTTCAATTCCCCAGGGCCCACATAAAGCCAGATGCACAAGGTGGTGCATGCATCTGGAGTTCGCTTGCAATGGCTGGAGGCCCTGGTGCACCCATTCTCTCTCTCTCTCCCTCTTTCTTAAATAAATGAATAAATAAATTTTAAAATACAAAAAGGCCAGATGTAAAGAGTATGTCCGAGGAGGACTTTGGGGAATCTGATAGCCTCATCCTTGTGTTTACAGACGAGGAAACTGAGACAAGACAAGGGGCTCACCTCTTTCCCACATGGCTCTATGACCCGCATACGGAATGTGATGAGCAGAATAAGGGTCTCCTAAAAATGCTCACAACTGATTCCTAGAACCTGTGACTTTAGGTGGCCAAAGGAACCTTGCAGGTTTGATTAAATTAAAGGTCTTGCAGGGCGTGGTGGCGCACGCCTTTAATCCCAGCACTTGGGAGGCAGAGGTAGGAGGATCATCGTGAGTTCGAGGCCACCCTGAGAATACAGTGAATTCCAGGTCAGCCTGGGCTTCAGCAAGACCCTACCTCGAAAAAATACCAAAAAAATTTAATTAATTAATTAATTAAAGGTCTTGAGCTAGGGAGGTTAATGTGGGTTGTCCAGGTAGGCCATACAGCAGGGTTTGAATCCCTACCAGAGAAATAAGGAAAGGCAGGACAGGGACAGAGATATGGGCCCTGAAGCAGAGGTGGGACTCATGTGCAGAAGGGACCATGAGCCAAGCAGACAGACAGTCTCTGTCTGGGCTGGACAGGCTGGGAATGATTCTCACCACCAGGAACCAGCCCTGCTCACCCACCAGACTTCTTTTTATTTATTTGTTTGTTTGGTTTTTTTTTTTAATTTATTTATAAGCAGAGACAGACAGAGAGAGAGAGAGAACAGGCATGCCAGGGCCTCCAGTCACTGCAAACTAACTCCAGATGCATACGCCACTTGGTAGGTTTATGTGGCTACTGAGGAATCAAACTCAGGTAGTTAGGTTTGGCAGGCCAAGCCATCATCTCTCCAGCCCACCCACCAGACTTCTGACCTCCGAGCTCAACTGGGAAACTGAGGTCCACTGAACTTGCGGCAGTTAGTTTTAGCAGCACTAGGTGTTAATTCTTTGCTCATACCACAAGGCTTTGGGGCGGGACGCTTTGGGGGCTCTATGGTCCTTCCCTCTACATTCTTTCATCCTTGCTCACTTAGCATTATCCGTCCACTTCTTATGCAGAAGGCAGACACCAAGTGAATCGTCCCAACCCCGACCTTCAAGGACGGCAGCGTAGAATCCCACAGATACACACAATCATAAGCACCAAGTAGCAAGAGTGATTTCCGAGCTGTAAACTGACTGGCAGCAGGAACGGGAAAGAGGTGGCTCCTGGGCTCTTGGGGCAGGAAGACGTGAGTTCTGATTCTGACTGATGACTTTGGTGACTTGGGCAATGCCTTCTCCTTCTACACCTGCAGCCTGAAAAGAGCCCTCATGCCTACCCCAGCCCTGACTTTTTTCTTTTTAAAAAATATTTATTTATTTATATGAGAAAGATAGGGAGAGAGAAAGGGATAGAAAGAGAGAATGAGGGGCTGGAGAGATGGCTTAGTAGGTTAAGGCGCTTGCCTGCAAAGCCAAAGGACTCAGGCTTGATTCCCCAGGACCCCCATAGGCCACAAGGTGGTATATGTATCTGGAGTTTGTTTGCAGTGGCTGGAGATCCTGGTGCACCCATTCTCAATCTCTCTATCTGCCTCTCTCTCTCAACTATAAAAAAATTTTTTTTTTTTTATTTTTAAGAAGAAAAAGGGACAGCCAGGCTGACCTGGAATCCACTAAATCCCAGGGTGGCACTTGGGAGGCAGAGGTAGGAGGATCCCCAGTGCTGGGATTAAAGGCCACCACCTGAGACTAAAAAAATTTTTAATATTTTTAAGAAGAAAAAGGGACAGCCTGGCATGGTGGCAGAATGAGATCCCAGCACTTGGGAAGAAACCAAAAAAAAAAAAAAAAGTTCAAGGCCAAGAGACTAGAAGAATTCTAAGGTCAGCCTGGGCCAAGAAGAAAACCAAAAAAAAAAAAAAAAAAGAAAAAGAAAAAGAAGAAGAAGAAGAAGAAGAAAAGAAGGCTAGGCGTGGTGGCGCATGCCTTTAATTCCAGCACTCAGGAGGCAGAGGTAGGAGGATTGCCATGAGTTTGAGGCCATCCTGAGACTACATAGTGAATTCCAGGTCAGCCTGGACTACAGTGAAACCCTACCTCGAAAAGAAGAAAGAAGAGGAGGAGGGAGAGAGAGAGAGAGAATGGGTGTGCCAGGGTCTCCTGCCACTACAAATGAACTTCAGACACATGTGCCTCTTTGTATATCTGGTTGTACATGGGTACTGGGAAATTGAACCTGAGCCAACTGCAAGCAAGTACCACCTTCAACCACTGACCCATCTCCCCAACCTCTTATTTTATTTCTGTTTTTTGAGGTAGGGTCTCACTCTAGCCCAGGCTGGCCTGGAATTTACTATGTAGTCTCAAGGTGGCCTTGAACTCATGGTGATCCTCCTACTTCTGCCTCCTGAGTGCTGGGACTAAAGGTGTGCACCACCATGCCTGGTTCCCCTCCTCCTTTTTTTTTTTTTTTTTTTTTTTTTTAAGTAGGGTCTGTTGGGTCTCTGACCTTGAATCTATGCCTTACACTGACCTGGAAATTAAAGGCATATGCAGTCTCAGGGTATTTTGTTTTTAAAAATCATAGTGATCCTCCTACCTCTGCCTCCCAAGTGCTAGAATTAAAGGCATATGTCACTGTGCCCAGCTTATTTTGTTTTTTTAAAAATAATTTTATTTATTTATTTATTTATATTTATTTGAGAGATGGAGATGATAGATGATAGATAGATAGATAGATAGATAGATAGATAGATAGATAGATGATAGATAAAGATGAGTGAGTATGGGCACACTTGCCACTAAAAACACACTCCAGATGCATGCACCACTTTGTGTTTCTGGCTTTACATGGATACTAGAGAATCAAGCCTGAACTAGCAGGCTTTGCAAGTGCCTTTAGCCGTTGAGCCCTCTTCTCAACTTCTAGGGATGGCTTAGCCTAAAGCCAATAGGGAGCCACAGAAGGTCATTGAAGAGCACAGGGGCCCAATCAGATTATAGGTTGGTGCCAAACAGAGAGAAGTGAGTCTGGGGGAAGAAATTCATTATAATTCACTTATGAGGGAGGAGAGGGAGAGAAGTGTCTAGAGCTTCCGATGGGAACTTAGAGATCTCTAGGGAGAAGAGAGCTTCAGGACCATAGCAGGTCAGAGTACAAGACCTGATGTCCACATGAGGAAACAAAGACTCAGAGAAGGTTCCACAGCAGGCATAGGTCTCAAGTTTCATGGACTCCCGCTCTGGAGCTTGTCTCAAGGTGCCCTGGCTATCACAGATGGTCATCTGAGCTGGGGCTGGACAAGCACACAGAACTGACCGTCTCCCACACTGACTCTGGAGAGTGACCCTAAACACTGTGGGGATCGCTGTGTTCTTGCGGGGCTTTTCTGGAGACCTGGTAGCTATCTGATCCGCAGCATCGAGTGATCTGGAGCTACGGGGCGGGATGGGGGGGCAGCCTCCAGAGAAGAGGATGCAGGTGTTACTGTCCTACCTCCAGCTGGCTGAACCTCAGCTGCCATACATACAAGGACCTTTGACGACCTACTAGACTAAAAATTTCCTAAGGACCACCACATGAGCCTCAGCACCAAGTCCCCTCACTTGACTCACAAGGCCTCAGAGAGACAACGGGCAGACCCCACATTCCTCTGGAGAAAGAATGCTGGCCAAGGCCCCAGGGCTCATGGAAGCGGTCACCCAGTCTCAGATCAGGAATGTGGCCTGGTAAAGCAACACATGGCTTCTTTGTTATGGAAAGTAAGTCCCTAGTGAGTTCTTGCTTCCCACCCTGACTATGACAGAAACTGTGATTTGGCATGACAAGGGTCTTCCTAAGATGCCAGTCACAGCTTCCAACTGCTTTAATGCCTCTGGGACAGCACTAAGGGATGCTGGAGGAAGAAAGCGGCTGGGGAGAGGGACAACATCACCCAACACCCAACTGGCTGTCAGCTTAGATGAGCGCATCCCTGCCAGCCAGGGACGACTGGCAGACATTTCCTAAGGCCACTCTGAGTGGTGCCTCCTCTTCCCTCTCCTCCTCCTTCTGGCAGACTTGTCAGTTTTCTCCTCTCCTAGCACTCCCTGAATGTCTCTGAGTCCAGCACGTCCTCTCTCAGAGCAGGGCTGCCAGGAGGCCAAGGTGGTTAGAGACCTCTCCATCGATCAGAGTGCGGAGGCTCCTTTGAAGCACCCCCACTCTGGCTGTCCCACTGTCAGCTCTCAAAACCCTCAGCTGCTGTGGTGGTTTGACTCAGGTGACCCCCATAAACTTAGACATTCTGAATGCTAGGTCCCCAGCTGATGGAGATTTGGGAATTAACCCCTCCTGGAGGTATTGTTTGTTGGGGCGGGCTTATGGGTATTATAGCCAGTGGCCCCCTTGCCAGTGTTTGGCACACTCTCCTGTCCCTGTTGTCTACCCTCTGCTCATGCCATCATTTCTTCTGCCATCGTGGAGCTTCCCCTCGAGAGTCTGTAAGCCAAAATAAACCTTTCTTTCCCACAAGCTGCTCTTGGTCGGGTGATTTCTGCCAGCAATGCGAACTTGACTACAAAGTGTTCATAGCCCAGCCCACCCCACCCCCGCTGGCCTCGTTGGCAGCAAGCAGTCTGATCTCAGCCATGCTCCACCACTGTAGGTATGTGTGCTGTCTTCCAGGTTCTGTAAGGGATGGATATGTGAAGGATTTGGGGTACAGCTGCCTGGCTGGGCCAGGTGGACCACACTGCTCTACTAGCTGCCTCCAGTGCTTCCAGAGGGGGAGTTTTGTCTCCACTAATTCATGTGTGGCCAGGGGAAAGTGTAGCCTCTCCTTCCAGGTGAGAAACCTGCGGGAGGCACTAAGGGATCACCCTCAACAGCATCCTCCTCCCTCATCAACCTCTGGCCCCTCAGACTTCAAGTCAGTGTCAGCTCTGGCCTGGACTCCTGCCATAGCCTCCTAGAGGTCTCTCCACTCTGCTTTCCTGACCCTGCTCTACAGCTCCTGTTCCTAGACCAGGTTTCCAACCTGACCCAGAAGACCTTGCAAAGTGCCAGTTCCTATACCCCCCCTCCACTTATCCCTCTCGCTCCTCTCACACTCCAGCCTCATCTCCCATATACATATGAATATGCATATATGCTACCCTGGACCCCAGGGCTTTTCCAGATACCATTTCCCCTACCTAACAGTGCTTTTGTTGTTGTTGTTAAATATTTCATTTATTTATTTTTTACTTATTCATTTTTTGAGAGAGAAAGAGAGAGAGAGAGAATGGGCATGCCAGATCCTCCAGCCGCCACAAACAAACTCCAGATGCATGTGCCACCTTGTGCATCTGGCTCATGTGGGTTCTGGGGAATTGAACCTGGGTCCTGGGGAATTGAACCGTGGTCCTTTGGCTTTGCAGGAAAGCACCTTAACTGCTAAGCCATTTCTCCAGCCCCTAACTGTGTGTGTGTGTGTATGTGTGTGTATACATATATATTATTTATTTATGAGAGAGAGAAAGAATGGACCCACTAAGGCCTCTAGCCACCACAAACAAACTCCAGATGCATGTGCCACCATGTGCATCTGGCTCATGTGGGTTCTGGGGAATTGAACCTGGGTCCTTAGGCTTAGCAGGCAAGCGCTTAACTGCTGAGCCATCTCTCCAGCCCCTAACTTTTATCTCCTTCAGGTTCCAGCTCAGATATCCTGTCCTTGAGCAAGACCCCCCCCCCCAGCTTAGCAGGCTAAAGTATTCTCAGACCACTATCCTCTTCCTTTTCTTTGCACTGAGCCCACTTGTGAGCCTAGTTGATTGACATCTGCTCCCTGTGTCGAGGCAGAAGCCAAGCTGGGGCTTCTCTCCCCCAAGCCAGTACACAGTAGATGCTCAGTGAACTGCTGTTTGAGAAAGCAATGTCCAAATGAGTGGCATGCATGGTGGAAAGTCATCCAATGAGGCCTTTCTTCATGGAACTCAAAGCCCTGGGCTCTTGGTGGGGGTTAGAGGCAGGTAGGGACAGGGTAGCTCTCAGGGGCTGCTGAGAAATTAAGTCACTACTCAAAAATAGAGTTTAAGGGCTGAAGAAATAACTTAGCACTTAGGTGCTTGCCAACAAAGCCAAAGGACCCAGGTTTGATTCTCCAGGACCCATGTAAGCCAGATGCACATGATGGCGCATGTGTCTGGAGTTCGTTTGCAGTGGCTGGAGGCCCTGGCACACCCATTCGCTCTCTCCATCTGTGTACCTGCCGGTTTCTCTCTCTCAAATAAATAAATAAATAATATTTTTTTAAACAGGGCTTAAGAAAACACAGGCTTCTACCCAGAGCCATTAGCACAGTGAAGCCCACCACATTCAGCCCTGCGGTGGGTCCCTCTCAGTGGCTGGATCCTTGGGAACCCAGTGCTTGTTGCTCTTTCACCTTTGAAATGGTCCTCCCTGGGCCCACCTCAGAGGAGACAAATGGAGGCTTCCGTCACTGCTCAAAGGGAGGAGATTGGGTGGGAAAGAGGAAGAGGAAGGCAAGAAGGCAGAAACATCTATGAGAAACTCAGGATGGCAGAAGAAAGGCTGATGGGAGGTAGCATGTTGCCCTGGGAGCTGAAGGCAGCACCATCTCCCCTCTGTGAGAAAAGAAGAGAGAAAGAAAGGGGTATCTACTGTTCAGACCCAGCCAGGCTGGCTCCTCAACAGCAATCCTGGAGGACTTCCTGAAGGAGGGGAGCTTTGTAGAAACCACAGGTAGACTTGAAGGGAAACTGTCTAAGCCCGGGGGCACAGAAAGAACCATATCCCAGGGTGGTTGAGAAGCAGGAAGCAGCAGGGCACGGAAAGGCAGTGTAACCAGAGTGGAGTAAAGGATATAAAGGGGACAAGAGGGATTGGAGAGATTGCTCAGTGGTTAAGGTGCTTGCCTGCCAGATGCACAAAGTGGCGCATACATCTGGGGTTCGTTTGCAGGGGCTGGAGGCCCTGGTGCGCCCACTCTGTCTCTCTTCTTTCTGCTTGCAAATAAATAAATAAATAAATAAATTTTAAAAGGGAGGAGACAGGAGTAGCCCTGTGCCACTAAGCTATCTGACTGGGTCTCTCTGCTCAGTACCTTCCCAAGACTCCATTTCGCTCAGAGAAGTGCCCAGAGACCCTCCTCTCTCACCTCCATACCTCCTGCCCACACTGCTTGAGCCCTGGGGCTTCCTCTGGGTCCTGAAGCATGTCCCCACGTGCCTGCAGGGCTGTCTTCTCTACACTCCCTGCCTCCCCAGAGCTTTGCTTCATGAGCCCCCTGATGGCTGTCACGTACAGTTGCTCTTTAGCGCATTCCCAGGGCTCCCCAGTCCCTTTGCCTGTCTGGCCTCTCTCCACAGAACCACCTTCGAGACACTGTCACTTAGTTTCCAGGGGTGTGGGGGGCGGGCGAGAATTGTCTTCTGACTCACTGATGTCCTATCAGTACCTGGGACAGTACCTGGCACATAGTTCAGGGCTGAAACACCAAGAGGGGTGGTAGGTGGAAGGAGGGCCTGGGGGTGGCAAGGAGACTCACTCTTGCAGGCTCATGGCTCAGCTGGGGAGAAGGAGACCCAAGGTGGATGGCAGTCCCTTAGTAGTCACGCCGCACTTCAGTGTGCCTCTTTCCTCCCTCCTGAATTCTCCTAGGGTGAGGGTTGTCCAGCATCTGGCATCCATCAGTCCCTTCCAGAAGTCCCTGTGAAACAAAGGGGGTAGCTAAAACGATCCCAGATTGGGCCAGGCAGAGAATGTCTGTGAGCTGTCCTGTCCTGTGGTGCCCCTCACCACCTCAGTCCTGCCCAGAGCTACCAGTCCGCTGGCCTCCTCTGCCCACCCTCTCTTGGGCCTGGGGAGGTTGTTGCCAGTCACACGGGACTGCTGGCTCCAGATGTGAGGGATGCAGAGGGGAGCTGGCAGGAGGGGATGGGCAAGCAAATGGGACCTGACAGGGGCCGGGCACCTCAGGCTAAGAATGTAAATAAAAATCAGTAAATATTTAGGGGAAATGGAGCGGGAAGTGGGAGAGGGAGGGTGAGGAGGGGACGTGTTGGATTTCCAACAACATCTGGAGGGCAGTCCCCTCCCCCTCTTCCCTCATTACTTGGTCCCCAGCCCACATAGGGGCTGGCAGTAGGAGAGTGGTGGGTGTCCTGCGGGGCTGTGTGTTGGGATGTGTGTGTGTATGTATTGCTGGTCTGGAGAGCTTGTCAAAGCACAGGCCAGTCATCAGGGCCTCCTCCCACAAGGTCCTGCTGAGCTAGGCTGTGGAAGCACAGGGTCCTTGTCCTCGAGGAACTTCTAAGACAACGGATAACACCCATGGCGGGCCTTGACAGAAGTCACCTGGCGGCAGGGGTGAGGATTATGAACCTACCTGGAAGAGTGCCATCAGATGGGAGTCAGGGAAAGGGTCCTACAGGAGGCACTTAAGAGTGCAGGGAGACTGGCGGGGTGAGGGTCATTTTCAGGGACATCTGTGGGCAAGGGGACAAGGGAGGGTGCAACAGGGACATAGCGAGCTGAAGATAAAGGGTGGGATGAAGGGTTTGAGGAGCTCTCTACCCCCTCCAGCCTTTCCCACCACCTCATCCTAAGGAACTTTTGCTTTCTTGAACTTTTTATTTTCTTGATCTGATTTCTAAAAGATTTCAAGCTGGGCATGGTGGCGCACACCTTTAATCGCCATGAGTTCGAGGCCACCCTGAGACTACATAGTGAATTCCAAGTCAACCTGGGCTAGAGTGAGACCCTACCTCAAAAAAACAAAACAAAAAAAAATGCATTCATTCATTAAATAAAATAGATTTAATTTGGGGGCCTGCCTCGGCCATGTAGCTCAACAGTACTCTGACTCCAGAATTCATCTGGAGTACCACCCTCTCTTGCTCAGGGAACAGAAGAAAGCCCCTCTCTCCAACATTGAATCAAATAAGCAAGCAGAGACTGCCTCTCACATGGGAGCAGTGGCTCACTGTCCCTGATTGGGGTCCGACCCAGGAGGGCTTCCTAAAGGTCATCCCTTCCCAACTTTTCTCTTGCCTTCCAAGTCCAGCAAGGACATGGCCTCCCTTAGCCAGACCTCACGTTCGGCCTGCATGGACAATAGAGCAGGGTCCCTAAAGAGGGTCTGAGGCCTAGAGTGTCATCTTTGCCTCCCACTTCCAAGCCACAGAACAACTGGCCTTTTGTCCAGCAGAGGATGCCCAAGGGGTGAGGTCACCCCGGCATGGCTCTCTCTTTGTTCCACAGTCAGGGAGACACCAAGGCTGAATCTAGGCTACCACCCCTTCTGTCCTCCAGTCCTGGACATCCTCCCTGTCCCCCACCCACCCACCAAGGACTTCCCCCATGGTTCCAGGAAGATACACTCAAGGGGAAGGAGTCTGATGTGACAGGTGCTAGGGGAGGTGGGGTGGGTGTAGCTAGGTCAAGAGGAAAACTGGGAAACAGTCCCCAGCAGAGTGGGTGGCTGCTTCCTCACAAGGCACAAATGTGCCTTAGCAAAAAATAAAAAAGTTTTAAAAAAAAAGGTTCCAAACCTGAAAGAAAAAACTGAGGAGGGCTGAAGAGATGGCTTAGCAGTTAAGGCACTTGCCTGCAAAGCCAAAGGACCCAAGTTTGATTCCCCAGGACCCACATAAGCCAGATGCACAAGGTGGCACATGTCTGGAGTTCGTTTGTAGTGTCTAGAGGCCCTGGCTCACCCATTCTCTCACTCTATCTGCCCCCCCCCAATAAAAGTATTTTTTAAAAAGCCGGGCACGGTGGCACTCGCCTTTAATCCCTTGGGAGACAGAGGTAAGAGGATCACCATGAGTTCAAGGCCACCCTGAGACTACATAGTGAATTCCAGGTCAGCCTGGACTAGAGTGAAACCCTGCCTCGAAAAATCAAAAAAAAAAATGAAATGAAAAAAAAAAAAAACTGGGCTGGACAGAGGCTTAGTGGTTAAGGCACTTGCCTGCAAAGCCAAAGGACCCAGATTCCATTCCCCAGGACCCACATAAGCCAGCGGCACAAGGTTAATTTCATTTGCAGCGGCTGGAGGCCCTGGCGTGCCCATTCTCTCTTTCTCTCTCAAATAAATAAATAAAAATTAAAAAAAAATTAAAAAACTGAGGAGTCTGAGCTCAAAGGTTCTGGTTGTTGCTCCAACTTTAGAGCAGCAGAGATTGAGAACCCCAGCTACAGCCAGAGGGCCGATATGAACCAGCATCAACAGCAGCCCCTTCCCTACAGAGGCCCCTCCCCCTAGGGACTGTGGGACTCAGGACAAAAAGTGTCTGTGGCCTGGCAGAAGGACACAACCACAACCAAATGTAGGAGTAGTCCATCACCCAGGCACCCAGGCAGAACAAGTTCTATAAATGCAGTGTGATGTCCCTGTGAGCCAGTGCCCTGGATGGGGTATCAGGGTCCCCAGATTTCATCCCACCTTGCCTCTAACCGCAGGGGGACTGGCTTTGTCTCCTCAGTTCACCTGCTTCCTCCGTGTGGACAATAGGTCAAAGTCCCCGTAGTCTGGACCAAAGGTCTGGGCAGAGGGTCCTGGAGCAGAACAGACAGTTAAGATGAGGACAGCCCCCCTCCCATCATCTGGTGGGACATGGTGGAACTTGGTAGGACAGAAAGGGCTCCCCCAAGACCTGACACTATTAGGATAACTTCTGTGGGGAGGTTATGAGCGTGGCTACTATAGGAGCTGACCATAACTGGCTGGCCAAGGAGGACAGTGGTGCCATTGGAGGGGAGTACAGCTGTCCAGAGACCAGCACTGGAGTGTGGAGGGCTGGGTTCCCCCAACACACAGGGCTGAATGGACCAAATAGAAGGCCAAGGGGATGCGGGGAGCGCCGGGTAGTGACAGGACATGGTGGGACCGGGTCAGCCTCTACATGTAGATTGTCCGACACCCTGCCTCCCCTGACTCGCACCCCATTCCTTGTGGACCAGGCCCCCCACCCCCACCCCATCTGGGTGGAATGTTGTGGGAGCTGAGAATAGCCCTTGCTGGGGTCAAGGAAGGGAGGGTCCCTGGGGACTAATTGCCCTAAATAAATGAGCAATTAAAGCTGTTAGAGGAGCTATCTAGACCCCACACACCACCACCCTGGAAGATCACGACCGGCTCCGCCCTAAGAACAACTTGAACAAGTCGATTGGCCCATTTGGCTGTTAGTCAGACAGCCAAGGAGAGGGAGTGGCTTCGGTTCAGAGAATTCAAACCAGCAGAGGGAACAGTCTGCGGAAGGGGAGGCCCGGGAAAGACTGGAGTTGCCCCGTGAGCTGAAGATGCTGGGTGACTGTTGGCAGTGAGACAGGGACGGGCACAGGGGAATGGAACCGGGCACACTCCGAGTCTGCAAGACAGCAGCCAGTGTGGTAGGGGTTTGGAAAGCAGGAAGTGGGGCTGGGGGTGGCTGGGTGGGGGGAGGGAGTGTTGCCAGGAGTAGACCTTGCCAGGTCCCCATCTCCTCGCAGCACCCCGCCCCTCCCCTCCCCCTCCACTTCCTGTAATGGCGTCTCCAATGGGGAGCCCATTAGTCCTGCTCAGGGTAGCGCCTAAGTACTGTGGCTGATAAATATAACATGAGCCCATCGATTAGAAGCCTCCCGGTCCTGCGGCAGTGCGACTCCCTAATGGCTCCCCCTCCCCTCAGTACACTGACTCCCATCCACCACCAACCACCCCCCACCCACCCACACCCAGAGCTGCTTTTCCTGGCTTACTTGAGACTGGGAGGCAGAGACTACTGGAGCAGAAATGAGGCCATGGGGGCAACATCCAGGGCCCAGACTGAGAAGCCCCTGTTTCGAGACAGGCTAGGTCCACTCCCGGGAAGTCGGGGTGGTCTGGAAGGCCCTCTGTCAGTTAAGGGTTACAGAAGGGAAGCTTGGCCATCTAAGTTGAAGGGCCGTGAGATGTTGAAGGCAGAGGACCCAAGGGCCCTGCCCTCTGCGAGGAGAAGACACAGCTTGGGCTTTTATTTGGGGGTGGGGGGTGGCTCTTCAGAAAAGTCTGCAGGCACGCAGACTTTGAACCCTGTCATTCACCACCTCTTGCTTTCCGCACCTGTCCCGCCCAGCTGAGCTACACTCTCCTTGTCTCCATCCCCAAAGCTGACTCTGTCTTCATTTCTGCTAATCTTAGGGTTGCTACTCTTAACAGATTCGGTGGGATTGGTTTGTCATCCTCCCCACACCCCCAATTTCACTGTAGCAAGTCTAACCTGGAACTCACTCTGCAGCCCCAGACTATCCTCCTACAGGCCTGTGCCAGCAGATTAGAGACCCTGAGGAATGGGTACCTCCTCCTTATGGTGGGGGCTAGAAGACATGAGCTGTCTCCCCCAAATTTTCACAGACAGGGGACTGAAGAGGGAAGAATCTGTCCCCAACTTGTTACCAGTGCTGGGAGCTGAAATACCTCAGTGCATCCACCGCCCCACCCCCAACGTGAGGACCCTTGGCCACTGGGGCACACTGTTCTAAGACATCTGCATGGAAGGTCTTCGGCAAGAACCTGCCTGGGCGACAGAGGGACTGGTGGGTGAATAAGGGCCCAGGCCTGGGAGGGGGCTGTGGTTTTGTAGAGCTGCGGCTCTCTGGGTGGAGGCTGCCCACAGAATCCTCTAACAGGAAGGTTGAGCCAAGTTGGCTACAGCCAGGAAGTTAATCCTTAATGTGCCTCTGGCCTCACTGCTGTACAAACTCACCACTTAAACAAGCCTGGTGGGGACCAGCCACAGAGCCCACATTCCTACTTGGGTGGGGCATGGTGCCCTGGCAAGCCGTGTACCAGGGGTGCTATGCCTCACTATGTGATGCTCAGTGTGCCTTAGGGGTTGCTTGTCTTTTGGAGAAGGTTGGTATGAGAGGGTGGGTGTGCAAGAGACAGTAGGTGGATCTGATTCCATTCTCTGTGGTGTGCCCCACCCTGACCCTGTGCCTCTCTTAAGCCTCTGGTAGGCACCCCAACAAAGAGCCTTGTTTTTATAGGGTTTCCTTTTGCCCGCATGACTACTTGCAGCATAGAAAGGGTAGGTGCACTCGGTGGGCGACAAGGATGGTCAATGTTTAAGGAAAAGATCTGTCAGGCCTTCAGAGGAATGAACCAACAGGAGGCATATGCATAGCTCTACACACACAATGAACATGATTCACTATAAGGAACTGGCTTACATGGTCAAGGAGGTGGAGCAGTCCCACCATCAGTTGTTGAAAGCCACAGACCCAGGAAAGCCAGTGGTGTGGCTCAAGTCCATGTCCAAAGTCCCGAGAACCAGGACGCTGATAGCATTCGGTGCAAGGACAGGACTGTCTTCCCAGTGCCTGTAATCAGGTAGAGTTGAGTCTCCCTCACCCCACCATTTGTTCTATTCGGACTTCCACACATTAGAGAGAGCTGCTGGCTCGCTGGGTATGGTGGTGCAGGCCTACAATTCCCAACACTCAGGAGGCTGAAGCAGAAACATCCTAAGTTTCAGGCCAGCCTGGAGAGGTGGCTCAGTGGTTAAAGGCACTTGCAAAGCCTGATGGTCTGGGTTCAGTTCCCCAGTACCCATGTAAATCCAGAAGCACAAAGTGGTGCATGTAGAAGGAGTACTTATGCAGTGGCAGGAGGCCCTGGCACACCCATACTCACTTTCACTGTCTGCCTTTTTGTCTCTCTCTCTCAAATAAATAAATCAATAAAATATTTTTTTATTTTTATTTATTTATTTTTTTTTTGAGGTAGGGTTTCACTGTAGCTCAGGCTGACCTGGAATTCACTATGTAGTCTCAGGGTGGCCTTGAACTTGTGGCGATCCTCCTACCTCTGCCTCCCGAGTGCTGGGATTAAAGGCGTGCGCTACCATGCCCGGCTTAAAATATTTTTTTTTAAAAACCCTGTCTTGAGGAGGGAAAAAAAGTGTGACCAGGGAACATGGCTCATAAAAAAGTGTGGGATAGAACGATGGCTTAACAGTTAAGGCACTTGCCTGCAAAACCTAAGGATGCACGTTCAATTCTCCAGGTCCCACATAAGCCAAAAATTTAAAAACCAAAATTAATTAAATAATTAAAATAAATATATTTTTTTTAAAAAGTGTTTGCCTGGTATTTGTGACGCCTTGGGTTTAATCCCTAGTACTGCTTAGACCAGGTGTGCTGGTGCACTAATATCTTGGGAGGTGGAGGCAGGAGGATCAGAAGTACAAGGTCATCCTCAGCTACATGGTGAGTTTGAGGCTAGCCAGGGATACAGAAGAAGTGTGAGAGGGTGGACATCAGCTGTAATCAGTCTGTAGATACAAATGTTAATCTCATCCAGAAACCCCCTCCCAGACATACTGCAGACATCATGTTTAGTTAAAGATCTAAGCACTCTGGGGCCCAGTCACGTTGAAATTATGAAATTAATCATCACAGAATAATTGCCCTCTAAAGAACTTTCTGGAAGGGTAGTTGGCCCTGGGAGAAGCAGATGGGAGCATGATGTGGGCATGGTGGGTAAGCCTATGCATATGAGGTGTCTGGCTGGGCTGCTATGATAGATGTCATAGCCTGGGTGACTTCAACACCAGAAATCAATTACCTCGCTGTCTTGCAGGTTACAAGTTCAAAATGAAGGTTCTAATCAATTCAGTTTCTGGACAGCACTCACTTGTTGGCTTGTAGATGGCCACCATCTTGATATGTCTGCATGAGGCCTTTCCTTGATGCATATGCTTTGGGTGGGAAGGAGCAAGGGAGGCTGGAAGGGCTAGGGGTGCTTCTTGTAAGATCAGATCCTCCCTCTTATGACCTTATTAAACTCTTATTTGTCCTTAAATGTCTGTTCTCCAAATCTAGGCACACCGAGGGTGAAGTCTTTAGCGAATAAATTGGGAGGTAGGGAGGTTCTGCTTCAGTTGTAGCACAAAGTGAGGAGTGTATCTCCATTTCCCCCCACATTGTACCCCATTTGTGATCTAGCCGAAAGTTCCCCTTCCAGCTGGCCAAGCAAAGGGGGTCCCTGGCCCCTCCTCACTTCCCTGCTCCTTCCTCAATGGCTCGCAGTCTCTTCTCCTCCAACCTCTGCATTCTAGGACTGGGTCAGGGACAGGCAAGAGGCCTCAATAGCCTTAATTCAGCCCCCAACCAGGCTATATTTAGCCAAGTGCCTCGGACGCTGAACAAAGCCACTTCCCAGGAGCATGTGGGAACAGAGTTGAGAGGGGCCTTCCCTTCCTGTTTCTTCCCCTTCTTGACATGGGGACCCCTCAGTGGCCCTTCTGGAGTTACCAAGAATGCCATTCACAGGGCAATGTCAGGACATGGTGAGCTGTACTCTATTTCTAGACCATCTGCCAGGACAGGAGCTTGAGTGTCTACCCCAGCCTGAATGGGCATGTTCTGGAGTTTTCTTTCACATACTTATAGCTTTGAAAGCTATGGATTCCCAGCCCCTGCCCAAAGATTCTGATTTAACTGGTCTGGGTGAGGTCCTGGTATGTATCCATCTATCTGTTTCTTTCTCTTTTTTTTCTTTCTTTTTTATTTCTTATCATCATTATTATTATTTTTGATGTTTTGAGGTAGGGTTTCACTCTACCCAGGCTGACCTGGAATTCACTATATAGTCTCAGGATGGTCTTGAACTCACAGTGATCCTCCTACCTCTGCCTCCCGAGTGCTGGGATTAAAGGCATGTGCCACCATGCCCGGCTGTTTTTTATTTTTATGTTTTTTTATTTTTGTATGTGTGTGGTGCATGGTCTGTGTTCATATGCATGTGGGTACACATATTGTTGCAGTCAAGTTCATATCGCTGCCAGAAATCACCTGACCAAGAGCAGCTTTTGGGAAAAGGGGGTTTATTTTGGCTTACAGACTTGAGGGAAAGCTCCATGATGGCAGTGGAAAACAATGGCATGAGCAGAGGGTGGACATCACCTCTTGGTCAACATCAGGTGGACAAAGCAACAGGAGAGTGAGCCCAACACTGGCAAGGCAAAACTGGCTATAAGACCCATAAGCCTGTCCCCAACAATACATGGCCTCCAGGAGGCGTTAATTCCCAAATCTCCATCATCTGGGACCCTAGCATACAGAACACCTAAGTTTATGGGGGACGCCTGAATCAAACCACCACTCATGTGTATGTGTGCAGGCCAGAATATAACTTGAGATGTCATCTTCAGGAAACCATCCACCTCCTTTGAGACAGGGTTTCTTGCTGCTCTGGAGTTCACTGGGCTACACTGGCTAGCCAGCAAGCCCCAGGGATCCTCCTGTCTCTGCCTTCCAGTGCAGGGATTATAAAGCACACACCCTGGCATTTTACACAGGTTCTGGGGATCCAATGCAGACCTTCATGTTTGCATGGCAAGCATTTAACTGACTAAGCTATCTCCTCAGTCCTCTTTCTTCCTTCCTTCCTTCTTTCTTTCTTTCTTTTTTTCAAAGTAGGGTCTCATTCTACCCAGGCTGACCTGGAATTCACTATGTACTCTCAGGGTGGCCTCGAACTCATGGCGATCCTCCTACCTCTGCCTCCCGAGTGCTGGGAATAAAGGCGTGCGCCACCACGCCCAACGAGTCCTCTTTTAAAGGTTTTCCCAGGTGACTTGAGTATACAGGGGGTTGGCCCACCAATGACTGCTTTAGATCTTTGCCACTGATTGTGGGGGTCCTGGATCAGTAGGCAGCAGTGTGGAGAAGGGGACGATGTTGTTGAGCCCCACCCCAGCCTGCAGAATCAGAATCTGCACTTTGACAAGAGCCCCAGGGGTGTTCCCATTCAGGCTAGAGTTTGAGAATCGCTGTTCTAGAGCCTGCCACTGTGGTCAGTAAGACTACAGATGTGGGTTTCCCAGGCTGGGTCAGTGTGGAGCAGTCATCCCCATTCCTTCTGCACAGGTCAGGTCTCTGGTTTCTTATGATCCTTCTTCTGGTTCCTTCTCCTAGGCCAAGATGGTGTCCAGATCTCTCACATGTGCTCACACTGACAAACACTCACATGCTCACTTTGATCTCAGTTCCCCCAAACAGGCAGGATTTCTGCTCCCAGCACTCGGGAGGCAGAGGTAGGAGGATCGCCATGAGTTCGAGGCCACCCTGAGAATATAGAGTGAATTCCAGGTCAGCCTGGGCTAGAGTGAAACCCTACGTCAAAAAACAAAACAAAACAACAACAAAAAAAACATGCCGAGAAAGATCTGGAAGGTCCCCTGAGTCCTATCCCAGGACTCTGCTATCCATAGCAATTCTCAGGTCTAGTAAGAGTGGCTCACATGCTTTTCAGCCTCAATAAACTCTTCTCCCATTTCCCATCAGGAAATCCAAGTGTTGGTCTGGGGACGTGGCCCCGTGGTAGAATGCCTGCTTAGCATGCAAAAGCCCTGAGCTCCATCTCCAGCTTTGCATAAACTGAGCATGGTGGTCCGTACCTATAATCTCAGCACTTGGAGGCAGAGGCAGGAAGAGCAGAAGTTCAAGGTCATCCTCAACTACATAGTGACTTGAAGGCCAGCCTGAGATACATGAGAGACCCTGTCAGAAAATAAATAAACAGGGCTGGAGAGATGGCTAAGCAGTTAGGGCGTTTGCCTGCAAAGCCAAAGGATCCTGGTTCGATTCTCCAGGACCTACGTAAGCCAGATGCACACAAGTGGGTGCATGTGTCTGGAGTTCATTTGTAGTGGCTGGAGGCCCTGGCGCACCCATTCGCTATCCGCCCCCTCTTCTTTGTGTCTCTTTTTCTCTCTCCGATAAACAAATAAATAAAATATATTTTAAAATAAATAAATAAAAAGCAATCCCAAGTGTCTCAATCACTAGAACATGTCAGGACCCACCTCCAAACCCTCAGGATCTACGTAACCCTGTGTGCCTTTTTTTAATTATTATTAGTTTATCTGCTTAGTTATTTAAGAGATAGAGAGAAAGAAGCAAAGAAAGGGAAAGAATGGGCACACCAGAGCCTCCTGCCTCTACAAATGAACTCCAAGACACTTGTGCCACTTTGTGCAGCAGGCTTTATGTGAGTACTGGGGAATCGAACCCAGGCCATCAGGCTTCATAAGCAAGCACGTTAACCACTGAGCCATCTCCCCAGCTCCTGGGCGTCTTATATGGCACTCATGTTGTTTGGTTGTGGGCAGCCCTTCAGCAGTTGCCTGACATCTCTATGACAATCCGCAGTGTCCTCAGGGAAGCTTAGAGGCTCTGTCCTTGCACAAGCTCACTCCTTCCAGCATGCCAGACCTATACCCTGGCACCTTTTTTTTTTTTTTTTTTTTTTTTTTTGAGGTAGGGTCTCACTCTAGCCTAGACTGACCTGGATTCACTCTGTAGTCCAAGGCTGGCCTTGAACTCATAGCAGTCCTTGTACCTCTGCCTCTTGAGTGGTAGGATTAAAGGTGTGCATCACCACACCCAGCTACCTAGCACCTCTTGATTCCCAAAACACCTCCTGCTCCTTTGGGGCTGCATGCTTTGCATCCGAGCACTTTGTCTTGGTTGTTCCCTCAGCTGGGCTGGCTTTGCTCTTCCTTCCTATCTACCCTGCAGGTCCTAGGTAAAGTCTCCTCTTCCGGGAAGCCTCCCTGACCCCTTCTGGCACAGTGCATTTGTTCCCATGGCTCTGTGCATAGTAACCTCTTCTGATACCTGTTACGTTCTGTCTGCTCATATCCATCTCCTTCCAAGAATCTGCTCAAGTGGAATAGCTTTTTCTGAGGCTCTCGAATAGTAGCCCAATACCTGGCAAGGAGTAGAAGCCTTAATGACCACTAACATTTGTGGAATGCTGGTTGTGGTGGTTTGAGTCAGGCATCCCCTATAAACTTAGTTATTCTGAATGCCATGTCCCCAGCTGATGGCAATTTGGAAATTAAAGCCTCCTGGAGGTGGTGTATTGTTGGGGGCGGGCCTATGGGTGTTATAGCCAGTTTCCGCTTGCCAGTGTTTGGCATACTGTCCTGTTGCTGTTGTCCACCTCATGTTGGCCAGGGGGTGATGTCCACCCTCTGCTCATGCCGTCGATTTTCCCTGCCATCATGGAGCTTCCCCCTCGAGTTTGTAAGCCAACATAAACCCTTTTTTTCCCACAAGCTCTTCTTGGCCAGGTGACTTCTGCCAGCAATGCGAACCTACTGCAACGCTGGTTCTGTGTGAGGCTCTATCCAAGACATCTTTTTGTTTGTTGTTTGTTTGAGGCAGGGTTTCACTCTAGCTCAGGCTGACCTGGAATTCACTATGTAGTCTCAGGCTGGCCTCAAACTCACGGCGATCCTCCTACCTCTGCCTCCCGAGTGCTGGGATTAAAGTTATGTACCACCCCACCCAGTTTAAGGTTTCTGTGGTTTTTAAAAAAATTTTTTGTTTATTTTTATTTATTTATTGAGAGCGACAGACAGACAAAGAGGGAGAGAGAGAGAATGGGTGCATCAGGGCCTCCAGCCACTGAAAAAGAACTCCAGATGCAAGTGCCACCCTGTGCATCTGGCTTATGTGGATACTGGGGAATCGAGCCTTGAACCAGGTTCCTTAGGCTTCACAGGCAAGCACTTAACCACTAAGCCATCTCTCCAGCCCAAGGCTTCTGTTTTGAGTGAAATGAATATGGAGGGGGTCAAAGTGCCTGGGTCGATATCCTAGTCTGCCACATACTGCCTATGTATGCATCTATCTGAGCCACTGGGCAGATTGCTTAACTGTTGTAAACCTCCATTTTCACTATGGAGGTTGTAATGGTACCTACTACCCTGAGAACTGACACAAAGTTCATATTTTATTTATTTGTTTGAGAGAGAATGGGCACACCAGGGCTTCTAGCCACTACAAAAGAACTCCAGATGCATGTGCCCCCTTGTGTATGTGGCTTATATGTGGGTATTGAATTGAACCTGAGTCCTTTGGCTTTGCAGGCAAGTGCCTTAACTGCTAAGCCATCTCACCAGCCCATGAGACAAAGTTTAAACGAGATGAGATACACAATGGCCTGGCGCATCATGAGGGCTCAGTTAACACCAGCTGTCAGCATTTCCAAGGTCTGAGTGGACAATGCTGTTGGTGGAAGGTGGACTTCCTGTAGAAGCTTCCATCCTGCCTGGAGATTAGGGGTGGCTACGTCCCCGGACCCTGATCTGCATGAGAGGAAGGGGTATCATGAGGTGCTGGAGTCCCCTTACCCAGACTCCATGGTGCTGAGTGAAGCCAACTTTCTCTGAGATGAATCCCGAGGTGGGGGAGAGAAGCGTGGAAGAGACCTCGGACACGGCAGCGGGGCTGTGGTCTGAGAGCACAGGAAGGCACAAGGGCACAGCGCTGGTGGACTGTACAAGCTCCAGCAGCCTCTGGCCCCAGGGGAGCAACAGCCTCCCAGCCCTACCTTACCCAGAAGCACCGTGAGGGTTACAACCAAACCTAGAGACCCCTCTCCATGCACCCTGGTCTCATGTTTCCCTTTGGAGGCAGACCCTGCTGGCACAACTCCCCAGATAGACAGCAAAGGGATAAGAGTGGGAAGAGGGGACCTTTGTCTGAGACCCAGCAGCAACAGCTCCTTGGGTCAGGGTGGGGCCAAGGGGCCAGTGCCCTGCCCCCACCCTTCC
Source organism: Orientallactaga sibirica (assembly GCA_036365145.1). Taxonomy (NCBI): domain Eukaryota; kingdom Metazoa; phylum Chordata; class Mammalia; order Rodentia; family Dipodidae; genus Orientallactaga; species Orientallactaga sibirica. The sequence goes on along the minus strand of JAEOAD010000013.1, from coordinate 33,482,612 downwards.
TGCCGCCTGGCCTCATTAGGAATGTGCCTTCAGCAGCTTGGCAGCTGGCTCTGGTTCACAGAGGGGCTGTGTCTTGACACTAGGGCCCCTCTGGAGCCCCCGTTGTCAGGCAGGGGGTCAGGGCACATCTCAAAAGTCTAAATGGTTTCAGATGAGAGGCCAAGAAGCCTCCAGGAAGAAAGAGACCGTGAGACACCTGTCTGTCCTCCCTATCTCTGCTCTGAGCCCTGGTTGGCCACACAGAAGAGTCTTGAAAAAGTGGGACTGTCCTAGAGGCATTTTCTGCATTTGCCTGCTTCAAGCCAACTCGTTCCCTCAGCTGAGCAAGTGTGCCAGCGAGAATTATAAGCACAAAAGGGCTGGAGAGATGGCTTAGCAGTTAAGGTGCTTGCCTGCAAAGCCAAAGGACTGAGGTTCAATTCCCTAGGACCCACGTAAGCCAGATGCACAAGGTGGTGCATGCATCTGGCATTTGTTTGCAGTGGCTGGAGGCCCTGGCACACCCATTCTCTCTCTCTGTATTTGCCTCTTTCTCTCTCCCCCTCTCAAATAAAAAAATAAAAACAAAATTAAAAAAATGAAAAGAACAAGCTGGGTATAGTGGCACATGACTTTAATCTCAGCACTTGGGAGGCAGAGGTAGGAGGATCACTGTGAGTTTGAGACCAGCCTGGAATTACAGAGTGAATTCCAGGTCAGTCTGGGCTAAAGCGAGACCCTACCCACTCCCAAAAAAAATAAACAATGGAAAAATCAGGGCTGGGGAGATGGCTCAGTGGTTAAAGTAGTCACTTGCTTGCAAAACCTGGCACCCCAGACATCCAATTCCCCAGTACCCAGTGCATAACACCAGATGCTCAAAATGGCACATGTATAGTGGAGTTTGTTCAAAGTGGCAAGAGGCCCTGGTGCACCCATTCTCCCTCTCTCTCTCTCTCTCTCTCTCATAAATAAATAAATATTTTAAAAATCAGATGTGAGCTGATTGTATAAAGCCCTACTGAGTGCCATGTATAACACTGTGAATTTAACCCCCTTCACAGCCTACCTTGAAGTAGAATGTCTAAGATCACTGTTGTGGTCCAAACGGGGACATGCTGCTGGGTAACCTGCTCCAGGCCACACAGGTAGGAAGGAACAGGGCTGGCTGAGCCCCCATTTCAATGAGCAGGTGAGCCAGCAACAGCAGAGCATTTGTGGGGAGAATAAAATTGAGGAAGCTATCTTTGCCTATAGCAGCCCTTAGCGCCTTTAAGACACCCACAAGTCTCCCGGACACATCTGAAAATATCCTTAATCTCCCAGGACCCTCCCTTAGTGAGGTCTCCAACCCTGGTTCTGGGGGCTTCCTGAGGAGCAAAGGAGGACCCTGACTCATCAGCCCCCCACCCTCTTTCTACAGCTCCACAGAGGCCCCTCCCAGCAGGACGGGCGGGAAGCTCTTGTGCAGTTTATTTTCTGGGGCACCAGGCCAATGCTGCTGGAGGAAACACAGGCCCTGAAAGGAAAACACAAGATGGTTTTGATGAAAGCACCGGGAGTCGCTCATCTCGCCACATGCGGTTCTTTTCCATGCATCTTCCTGGGAGCCCTCAATAGCCTGGGATGTTCCCACCCTGGGATGGTCTTAAAGCTGCCACTCAGGCCTGGGGCTGTCCTGGACAGAGGCAAAGTTGTTCTGCCTATGAGATCTGAGCTTGAATTGGGAGGACAGCCAGGAGCCACTTCAGCGCAGCGTGGCAAAAGTGATGTCCCTCCTCTTTGGGCAGGTCAGCACACAGCTATGCAACAGGGGCATAGCATATGCATGGTGCCAGGCTGGGGTGCCAGGGGAGGTGGCCTAACGGTAACCAAGAGATTCAGGAGACTTGCTATCCACCAAGGAAAATGCAACCTACCCTGGGGTAGTCTAAGACAATGTGCATGACACATGTGGGGCCACCTGAAGCAGGAGGAGGGTCTTCCCTTCCTAAAAGCCCAGTCTGGGACAAAGGGGTAGCAGAAGGATGTGCGTGCCACCGCAGGACTCAAAGCCAACCATCCTAGCTGGGCGTGGTGGTGCACGCCTGTAATCCCAGCACTTGGGAGGCAGAAGTGGAAGGATCATCGTGAGTTCAAGGCCACCCTGAGACTACATAGTGAAGCCCAGGTCAGAAAAGCAGTCTCGAGCTACTGAGACTGCTCTGGAGACTTACACCATCCGGCTTTCCCAGCAAGACTGGGAAGGGTGGATGGGTGATGTGGCCAGCCACTGTGGCTGTTTTAGTGAAGGCTTTACTTTTCCCCAGGGACGACTATTGTGTCTAACCATCACAAATCCCCTGGGTTCCTCTGACACAACTGCCCCATCCTTCCCTTCCTCTCAGCCTCCAGCCCAAAGGCAGCAGCTACCTCCATGCCCCTAGTCCTGGCTCCCCCTTCACCAGTCCTCATTCTCCTGGGAGATTCCTCCCAGGGCAGAGCACACTTCTTCCCAGATGAACAACCTTCCATGGCTCCCATTGCCTGAAGGAGGAAACCTACCTTCTTAGCCTGGCACCCAGAGCCAGTCCTTCACCAACCACATGCAGTCATTGCGTCAGTACCTTTAGGTCCCCAAACAGCCTTCATCCAGCCCTTGCCTTGGAGCCTTCTTTTACGAGCTGCCTGCTTTTCCTTCGGCCTACAACACCCCTCCTCCCTTCTCTGACTAAATCCTGGGCATGTTCAACTTCTCCATGGAGCCCTCCGAGGTGCCCCTCCTCAGCACGGGCTAGGGCGCATTCACTCATATCTACTTAACTCCGATCTGTGTAACTGCCTCCCCCCACCCACTGCTACTGCCCCCTCACACCTATGGGGGACTGCATACTTCCACGGCAGACATCGCTGCTGAGTGTGAGGCTGATCCCTACAGCACCCTGGAAAGAGAGCAGGGTGAGGCCACAGAAACCTCCATTGAGCCTGGCACGGATGCCAACAGCCCGGATAGAGCCCAGGCACTGGGTTTGGCACGACTGCGCTGCCGGAGATGAGGGTGAGACAAACAGCAATTAGCCGAGCACAGGCCGGGCTCTTAAGGCTAATTACCAATTAGATGGGGCTGGACGATTAGCAACATGAAAGAGACAGTCAGCAAAGAGTCGCTGACTGGCAAAGCAGAGGGTGAGGGGTGGCCTGTTGTCTCTCCAGCGGGCTAGGCCTCCCAGTGGTTAGGGTGGTTCGGGGTGACAGAGTTTTTCCTGCCAGTGCAGGGGTTGGGAAGGGACTGAGCCCCTGAGGGTGGATGTGCCTTCTCTGTGGTTCCTGGGCCCGGCTGCCGCTTTGTCAGTAGTCCGGAGGGGAGGGGTGGTGATGAGTGCTCTAAAACCCTTGGCCAGGTAAGTTCTCGTTGCCTTTTGAAGTCTCCATGGCAGCTGCCCAACCGGATGCACTTGTGTCTGGAACTCTGCCCGCCAGGCTGGAGGGAGGGAAGAGGGAAGAGTCTGATGACTTCCTTCCTCCCAGCTCCCTGGCTCAGTCAGCATTTCTTCGCTAAGTTGCCTTTCTTTTTTCCCTGCCCCCTTCCTAATGTCATCTCCTTTTCCTTCTCTCCCTCCTCATCCCTCCATCTCTCCACTGACGACCTCTTTAGCTCTCTGTCCTTGTCTCTGGATCTTTGGGTCTCTCTCTCTCTCTCTCCTTCCCTTTGGTTAGTCACCCCTGCCATTCACTCCTTTGTCACCTGCTGGAAGCTGAGCCAGCCCTGTATAGCACCAAGAGGGGCAGAAGGGGCATATCTGCTGAAATGGATTCCTTCTGGAACTTTCCCAGACTGTCCTGGGTGGCTGCAGTGGTGAGGATGATAGGGGGCGATGACACTATGTTCATGGGGTGTCTTGGGGGGCATGGGCAGGTTAGGACAAACTGTCTCAGCCACCATCTATAGAGCCCTGCCTCTGGAGCCCACAGAGAAGGAAGCTTCTGGAGTGCTTCTGGAGGAGGGACTCAAAGAGGCATGCTGATGGGGAGAGATTTGGGAAGGAAAGAGAAGTCACTGAGCCAGCAAGCAGAGAGAGAACACTGTCAGGGGAGGGGGGCGTCTGGAGGACGAGGAGGGCTCAGATCTGGAAACAAGCTTAACCACAGATCTGGCCAAAAGACCTGCTAGGTGCATCGCACTTCATCTTGGCAGCCTAGGCCGCAAGTGCAATGCACAGGAGATCAAAGCACTCCTGGGCTCTTGTCCCAGTGTGGGTGGGGCTCCAGGGACTGCCTGGGCCCCCAGGGACAGGTGTCACATCCCTGCTCCCCCTCACAGTGGCTGCTTCCGGAAGGAAGGTTGGAGAGATTTGGTAACTTGTTTGGGGAAGAATGGGGGGCATCTGCCAGCAGGAATGTGGATGGTGAGAGGGGGCTGCTCAGAGGGTGGGGGGATGGGAGTAGTGGACCCTCTGTTGGGGCTTTGTGTCCTTGCCCCTGGGTTTTCCTGGCCACAGCTACATCCTGCTGTGGTTAGAAACCCATGTGCAGCCTAGTGGTCCATATCTCTGGCCTCTGAACTCACCCCTCAACTATGCCCCAAGGACAATGGGGTTCTTTCTGCACAAGATGGGCACGAGGAGCTCCGTCATGGACTTGAGGGAACAGGGCTGCCCCAGGCGATGGCTAGCCTTGCTCACACTTGTGGTCACTGGCTGGCCTTAGGCCAGGGTGGACGGAGAAAGTGAAGCTCTCCTTACTCCTCCACAGGCCAATGTCTAGGGTCCTAGTTGGCATGTATGGGGGTTCCCTTTGGGCACAGTCAGAGCCTGAACAGCATGTGCCAGGGGGTCTGATCTGTCGAGGGTGTCAGCACACAGTGAGGAGTGCTGGCACCAACAGATCATAAACTTGCTGTCGAAGATGAAGGGGTGCGCGAGAAGACAGCCCATCTCAGCTATCTAGGGGGGGCTTTCAGAGGGGCAACGGAGGAGGTTTGCCCAGGCAGGGGTCGTCTGGTCCTGGGGAGATGTCAAGGCTCAGTGGAGGAGGCAGTCTTGGTCTCGGTGTAGCCCAGCAAGGCGAGGCCTGCATGGCGCGGAGTGCGTTGAGAGGTGGGAAGAAAAGGCCCAGGTTTCTGACTAGAGACCCCCCAAACCCTTTCACACCCTCTTCTGCGGTTCTCCCCGCAGCCCACACCCCTGGGCCGGGAGACATCAGTGGGGGGCAGGAAGCGCAGTTCCAGCCTCTCCGAGCCTGGACAGCTGTTGTGCGCAGCTGCTGGGGGCTCTGGGGGCTGCGGCGGATTTGATTTGATTCAGGCCCCAAAATAGCCATTGTAGCAGGAAGCGGGGCCCCTTCCCCCAGCCCCTCCAGGACACTCCATCCGGGAGGGGGGCGCGTTGACACCTTAGAGGCTCTGCCCCCCCCACTCCGCGCCCGCATCACCCCTGGTGTCCTGAGACCCCCCCCATTCTTTTCTTTCTTCCCTTAGCCCCGCAGCGGTTCTCCGGTTCACGCCCCCTTTCCCTCCAACACACCTCCACACTCCTTCCTCCAGGAAGCCCGCCCTGGTTGGCTCCAGGCCCGCTGCGCGCACATATGCACACACACGTGCGCACGCGCGCTCTCAGCCCTGCCCCCAGCCCTGAGCGGGGACCAGGGCCTGTGGCCAGGCACGGGCGGGCGGTCTGCGGAGGGCACTCAAAGACGGGGCTGCCCCGGCCTTTGATGACTAATGGCTATTCCCTGGAGCCATGATTCCACTCGGCCGCTTCAGGGGCCCCCTGGCCCCTCCCGCTCCAGCTCCTCAAATAAGACTGGGTTTTGTTCAAAGGACACAATGCTGAGAAAATGTCACCCAGGGGGGGCCGTGCCCCCTGGCCTCTACTCTGACAACCGGAGCTCTTAATCACCCAGCCTCCTCCTTCCTCCCCAGCAGCTGGTGGAGTCCCGGGAAGAGGCAGCAAATTAGGGTAAGGGGGGGGGGCACTTTCTAGGGCTAAGGTCCTAGATTTTCTCCTTGACTCGCTCCTTGCAGCTCTCTCCACCAAAAACCTCTCAAGGTCCCCAAACCAGAGGGACAGGGAGGTACCAGCGCTTTGGCAAGTGCTATAAAGACCGTGGCAGAGTGATGGTGGGTGGTGGTGGGTGGAGGGGTCATGATAGATGTCATCTCGAGGGTGTCAGAACTGGCCTGGGAGGATCTGTGAACTGAGACATGGATGAAAAGAGACTCAGGTTTGAATAGATTTGGAACAAGAGCCTTCCAGGCAAGGTCCCTGTGGCTAGTGGTGACATTAAAAATTGACTTGGAGGGCTGGAGATATGGCTTAACAGTTAAGGCATTTGTCTGCAAAGCCAAAGGTTCCCAGTTGGATTCTCTAGGACCCACATAAGCGAGATGCACAAGGGACGCATGCATCTGGAGTTCCTTTCCAGTGGCTAGAGGCCCTGGCGTGCCCATTCTCTCCTCCCCCCCACCCCACCCCGCCTCTTTCTCGAAAATAAATAAATAAATAAATAAATAAATAAATAAATAAATAAATAAAAAAAAATTGACTTGGAGCCAGGTGTGGTGGTGCATGCCTTTAATCCCAGCACTGGGGAGGACAGAGGTAGGAGGGTTGTCATGAGTTCGAGGCCAGCCTGAGACTACATAGTAAATTCAGGCCAGTCTGGGCTAAAGTGAGACCCTACCTCAAAAAAAAAAAAAAAAATTGGCTTGGAGGGACAGCACCGCTCCCTCTGTTATCTCCCTAAGAATCCCTTTATCTGCCCTGCCTGAGTACAATCTAAATGAGAACCATGTGCTTGCTATGCAAACCCAGCTTCCAGATAGTTTCCCTGGCTGTGGTTCTGACCAGAGGGTTGCCCCTCAGCTTCTTCTGTGTGAAGCCTTTTCTGCTGAGGTCTTTTTCTCTCTTGATCCCATAGCTCATCCATCAGCCAGAGGGATTCTGAAACCTGTGTCCTCATGTCTACTTTCCTGTTTCTCCAAATGACACGCTCTCGTCCGTGCTCCTGGCAGCTGAATGCATTTGCCGCAGAGCAGGCAGAGCAATCTTTATAAAATGAAACCAAGTCACATCAACCCCCTTACTTTAAAAGCTCCCAAAGACTTCTCATTGCCTAGAAAATGGACCTGAGGGCTGAAGAGATGGCTCAGCAGTTAAGGAGCTTGCCTGCAAAGCCTAACGACCAGGGTTTGATTCTCCAGGACCCACGAAAAGCCAGATGCACAAAGAGGCACATGCATCTGGATTCTGTTTACAGTGGTTGGAGGACCTGGTGTGCCCATTCTCTCCCTCTCTCTCTCTCTGTGCAAATAAATAAATAAATTTTCTTTCTTTATTTTCTTCTTTTCTTTTTTTTTTTTTTTTTTTTGGGAGGGGGGGATTTTTGGTGTTTCAAGGTAGGGTCTCACTCTGGCTCAGGCTGACCTGAAATTCACTATGTAGTCTCAGAGTGACCTCAAACTCTTGGCCATCCTCCTATCTTTGCCTCCCAAGTGCTGGGGTTAAAGGCTTGCACCACCACGTCCGGCTTACAAAATAAAATATTTTTTATATTTTTATTTATTTATTTATTTATTTATTTATTTATTTATTTATTTATTTATTTGAGAGAGAGAAAGAGAGAATGGGTGTGCCAGAGCCTCCACCCACTGCAAACGAACTCCAGATGTATGCACTCCCTTGTGCATCTGGCTTACGTGGATCCTGGAGAATTGAACTGGGATCCTTTGGCTTTGCAGGCAAATGCCTTAACTGCTAAGCCATCTCTCCTGCCCCCAAAAGAAAAAAAATTTTTTTTTTTTTTTTTTTTTCGAGGTAGGGTCTCACTTTAGCTCAGGCTGACCTGGAATTAACTATGTAGTCTCAGGCTGGCCTCGAACTCACAGCGATCCTCCTACCTCTGCCTCCCGAGTGCTGGGATTAAAGGCGTGCGCCACCACGCCCGGCTAAGAAAATATTTTTAAAAAAGAAAACAAACCTCAGCTGGGTGGTTCATGCCTTTAATCCCAGCACTAGGGAGGCAGAGGTAGGAGGATCATCATGAGTTCGAGGCCACCCTGAGAATACAGAGTGAATTCCAGGTCAGCCTGTGCTACAGTGAGACCCTACCTCAGAGAAAGAAAGAAAGAAAGAAAGAAAGAAAGAAAGAAAGAAAGAAAGAAAGAAAGAGAGAGAGAGGGAGAGGAGGGAGGGGAGGAGAGGAAGGGAGGGGGGAGGAGGAAGGAAGGAAGGAAGGGGAAGAGGGAGGGAGGAGGGGAGGAAGGGAGGAAGAGAGAGAAGGAAAGAAAGAAAGAAAGAAAGAAAGAAAGAAAGAAAGAAAGAAAGAAAGAAAGAAAGAGAAAGAGAGGAAGGAAGGAAGAAGGACAGAAGGAAGGAAGGAAAAGGAAACAAACCTCAAATTCTTCTATAAGTAAAAACAGGGAGGATTGAAGGATTCGCATGCCAAAAAGTGCATTGGGTTCTCACTGTGTGTGAGAGAGAACCTCCCCCAAAAGCCAGTTGATAATGAAGAGGAGCCACTGTTGCTGAGGATTAGAACTGACAACATTTTCCTGAGACACTACAAAAAAAAAAGCAAGAAAGAAGCCAAAATCCATAGTTGGGTCCACAAGCCCTGCCTGGTCTTGTCCTTACTTGGGTCCCCCATCTCATCCCCTGTCACTTTCCCCTTTCCCTTGCTTCATGGGATCCAGCAGAGAAAGAAGATTACAACCCAGCGTGCAATCCCCCAGACCATTTGTGCACGCGCCTTTGTTCAGCACGGATATTGAATCCCTACTGCACATCAAACACTGGTTAGATATACATGCCTTGAGCTCACTGTCTAGTGGGGGGAGGTGGACAGATTATAGAGAAATCTGAGTGTGATGGGAAGCCTGCCTGGAAACTTGGGAAAGTAATGTAGGGAGGAGGGAAGGGTTCACATGAGACACATACTTGTTCTTGGACTCAGTGTTCATAGAGGAGTCCAAATGCACCAAGCAGAAATCAGGGCCAGGGGCCGGGGATGTGGCTCAGTTGGTGGAGTGCTTGCCTAGCATGCAGCTCTGGCTTCCATCCCTTGCACCTTAGAAAGTGAGTGTGTACAGCCAGGCGTGGTGGTGCATGCCTTTAATCCCAGCACTTGGGAGGCAGAGGTAGGAGGATCGCTGTGAGTTCAAGACCACCCTAAGACTACATAGTTAATTCCAGGTCAGCCTGGGCCAGAGTGACACCTTACTTCAAAAAAAAAAAAAAAAAAAAAAAAGTGGGTGTGGTGGTACTTGCCTAGAATGCCAGCAATTAGAAGGTAGAGGCAGTAAGATCATGGGTTCAAGGTTATCTGCACCTACATAGCAAGTTTGAGGCCAGCATGAGCTACATGAGACCCTATCTTTAAAAGAAAAAATGGGCTGGAGAGATGGCTTAGCCTCCTAAGCCTAAGAACGCTGGTTCCAATCCCCAGCTGTTCCAATCTCCAGGTCCCACGTTTAGCCAGATGCAAAGTGACACAAGGGCGCAATGCCACACTTGACCACAAGGGGGCGCACACATCTGGATTTCGTTCGTAGCAGCTGAGAGGTTGCTGGCGCACCCATCTCTATCTGTCTTCCTTTCCCTCTCTCTCTCTATCTCTGTCTCTCTCCAAAAAGAATGGGGGTTTAGGGGGCTGGAGAGATGGCTTAGCAGTTAAGGTGTTTACTTGCAAAGCCAAAGGATCCCAGTTCAATGCTTCAGGACCCATGTTAGCCAGATGCACAAGGGGGCACATGCATCTGGAGTTTGTTCGCAGTGGCTGGAGGCCCTGGTGCACCCATTCTCTCTCTCTCTCTCTCCCTCTTTCTCTCTCTCAAATAAATAAAGTAAAATAAAATAAAATAAAATAAAGGGCTGGAGAGATGGCTTAATGGTTAAGGCATTTGCCTGCAAAGCCGAAGGACCCAGGTTCAACTCCCGTAACACACATAAGCCAGATGTATAGGGTGGTTGCATGTATCTGGAGTTCGTTTTTGCAGTGACTAGAGGCTCTGGCACACCCATTCTCTTTCTCTCAAATAAATAAATAAATAAATAAATAAATAAATAAATAAATAAATACTAAAAGAAAAAGAAAATAACTGAGCATGGTGGTGTATGTCTTTAATCCTAGCATTCAGGAGGCAGAGGTAGGAGGATCTCTGTGAGTTCGAGGCCAGCCTGAGACCACATAGTGAATTCCAGGTCAACCTGGGTTAGAATGAGACCCTACCTTAAAGAACAGAAAAAAAGAAATGAAATGAAAACAGGGTCAGAATGCTTGGCTGAGATGCTGATGTTTGCAAAGTTAATAACCCACAAAAGAACATGGGCTGAGCTAGGCATGGTGGCGCACGCCTTTAAACCCAGTACTCAGAAAGCAGAGGTAGGAGGATCGCTATTAGTTCGAGGCCAGCCTGAGACTACACAGTGAATTCCAGGTCAGTCTAGACTAGAGTGAGGAGATCTTACCTTGAAAAACCAAAAAAATAAAAAATAAAAATTTAAAAATTGAAAGAAAGAAAGAAAGAAAGAAAGAAAGAACATGAGCTGATCAGAAAGTGGGGAAGAGTACAGTGTGGATGAAGTTAGAACAAGAACCATACTGGACTGGGAAGTGAACTTGTACTTGGAAGCAAGGAGCAGACTATGAATGAATTTGGAAGCCTCGTTCAGACGTTGGATTTATCAGCAGGCCACAAGGCTACAGTCAAGACTTTAGAGCAGAGACGTGCATAATCAGATTTGTGCTTTGGAAAATGCTCTCTGGCAACAGAGAGATAATAGATCAGAGAGAGGACAGACTGGAGTCTAGGAGACCAACTGGTTCCGGAAGTAACATGAAGACCTGAAGTGGGAATGGTGGGAGCGCTGAGAGGTGGGCATGTTCAAGGTAAGTGACGAGAACATAGACAATAGGGGTTGAGGTTAATACCTGGGCTTGAGGCTTGGGTGACTAGGGGATGCTAGAGCCACCCCTAAGAGGAAGGGCAGTCTGGGGCGGGGTGGAAGGTTCACTCTGGGGTGTGTTGGGGTGTAGATGCCTGAGGGTCATGCAGGTGAGGGGATCTGGAAACCTAATCTACACTTGGGAATGAAATATGCCCTGGATAGAGGGGCCCAGGATGCCCCCCAGTCTCTCAGGTAGCTGCTGCCTTTCCAAGAAGCCTCCAGGGCAATGCCCTCAAGCGAGGGGAGGAAGTCAGGGCAGGAAGCTCTGTAATGGGATCGGCTGATGTGCACCTGCAGAAAACCTTGAAGGCCAAGGGTGGAGGGTACAGGGCAAGGCCAGGAGCCAGTGGATTTCAATACCCCCATGGGTGAACCTTAGAAAACATTTAGCTAAGCAGACCCTCACAGATGAGGGCATAGAGACTCAGGTGAGTAGAATGGCCTTGCCAAGTGCTCACACTAGGTTAGGGAAGTGAAATATGCATCTAGTGTGCATGTGTGTGCACATGTGCTCCTGTGCAGGCGTATTATTCCTCAGCAATATTGTCCACTTTTTTTTTTGAGACAAGGTCTCTCATTATACTGGAGCCCACTAATGAGGCTAGATTAGATTACAAGTATGCATTACCACAACTAACACCTTGCTTTTTCTTCTCCTTCTCCTCCTCATCCTCCTCCTCCTCCTCTTCAAGGTAGAGTCTCTCTCTAGCCCAGGCTGACCTGGAATTCACTATGTAGCCTCAGGCTGGCCTCGAACTCATGGCGATCCTCCTACCTCTGCCTCCCGGGTGCTGGGATTAAAGGCGTGCGCCACCACACCCGACTTACATCTAGTTTTTTTTTAAGTGGGTTCTAGGATTGAAGTCAGGTCCTCATGTTTGCAAGACAAGCATTTTTCCAACTGAGCAATTTCCCCGGCCCCAGAAATATACATTTTTTTTTTTTTTGATTCGTGCACAATCTATTCCATACGGCCATATGCATGGAAGAGAGATAGATAGAACCCAGGGTTAAGCGGGGAGGCTTTCAGGGTTTTACCTGGAACAGGCTCTCCCTTTCCACAGGTGGATGCTCCCAGTCCCTAGAGAGAGCCACCCTGTGGTTCATTCAAGGACACTGGTTCCTCCTAGCGACAATAGGGAGTATTGCTTTTGGTCCCCAGTGAACCTGGAGCCCAAGTCCCTAGAGCATGGGACTCGGTTCCTTCTGACCCATTTCCAAATTGAGCCCAGTTCCAGCTACCCTACCAGAACGCACACTCCACCTTCTCACACAGGAGACCTTCGCTGGTGCCAGAGCCACTGCAAACGGACTCCGCATGTGCCCCCTTGTGCATCTGGCTTTACGTGGGTCCTGGGGATCAAACTCTGATCCTTAGGCTCTGAAGGCAAGGGCCATAACCGCTGAGTCATCTCTTTCCAGCTCCTTTATTTCTTTATTTAGGTGAGAGAGATCAAGCCCAGGGTCTCACACATGCTAGGCAAGAGTTCAGTGCAGAGCCCCAACCCCGGCCCTTGTTATGAAGTTCTTTCATGAAACATCCCAGCGGTTTTAGGGGTAACAAAGAAGCCACTCTCAGAAGTGTGATGAGTTCCCTGCATGTGGTCGCCAGCTCTTTTCCCTGCCCCTACCAACCCTCGGATGACAGTGAGCAGGTGGGGGGGGGGGCGGTTCATCAGCACCATCCACAACTCACCCCTACCCTGCTCCCCACCGCCTTCAGGAGCTAAAGATTTTGCACAGTTGACAGTTCCGGGGGAGGGGCTAGGTATCATTTCTGTAACTTTTCCTCTCTCATGGGAGCAGTTACTTGTGTGTGGCAACCAACTAGGGCACGATGTTCCCTCTCTCCTGGCTGGGACTACGTTTCTGGAGAGGTAAGAAGAAAAGGGTCTCATGGGAAGAGGGGCGCCTACTCCAGGATGTGGCACTTGACCAAGCCCTGGGGTGCTTTCGTGAACCACTCTGGGATGGCAGAGGTGCTCCACTGCCCCCATTTAGCAGAGAAGGAGACTGAGGCCAAATATAACTGCTCAAGGCAGTTATATATATTGGCAAGAGTGATGAAAATGTGTGTGTGTGTGGTGGGGGGGTCTAACTAACCTCTTGATTCTCAACTTGGGTGTCCTACATTAGAAGAGTCCTCTTTACACAATGTATGCCTCCCAGGGACCTGTTTGGTAATAATGACCTGAGGCAAGGAGACCTGAATCAATGGATTCACAGGACCGATTCCAATGCAGGGTCCATCTTCCCTACTACTTTTCCTTCTTTCCAACAAATTTTTGCACTCGATGCGTATGGCATCAGACTCAAGGCCAGAGATCCTGGAAGGCAAGAGCCATGCTTTTGTCACTTCGGAGAATTGGCACCAGCACAGTCCCAGGCAGGGAGGTGTGGGGAGGACTCATGTGAGAACCAAGGACACTTGCTGCCAGGAAATTAGCACCTGGCTCCAAGCAAGCCAGTCTATGCCTAGACACATGGTATGTTCTCTTCCCTTCCTCCATCCTCTGGATCAATGTTATTTAATCCTTCGTGCCTGGGGAGCACCCGCTCTGGGCATAGCATGACTCCAAGGTACTCAATGTGGCCTTGGTGCAGAGATACAAGTGTCCTGGTGCCGAGGCAGTTAGCCACCTGTGGGGAAAGCAGGTCCAGACCCTGCTATATTTAAAAAAAAAAAAAAAAAGGCAGGAAGGAGGAAGAGGGGGACCCCAGAGTCTAGAGGACCCAGGAGCTACTGTGGAAGACAGCCAGGTTGCTCAGGGAAAGAAGGATCAGGAAGACCTTTCCCTCCCCAGAGATCCTCTACCTCCATCCCCATCAGAAGTCCCAGGCTCCCAGTCCCACAGCACCGCTCCGACTCCTCTCTCACACTGCTCTGCACATCTCTAACCCAGCTCAACCCTGCCCTTCATAGTGCCCTGCTCTTCCTTCCTGGCAATCTTCCTTCCTCCTTCCCAGAAAGCCCGTCCTTCCTGGCAACTTCCCATCTGGCCTTTCCTGCTAGGCATGAGAGGGCTAAGAGTCCTCCTGTGTCCCATTTATTTTTCCTCCTTTCCTTCTTTCTTTTCTTTTGTTTGGTGACAGGGAATGTACTCAAGCAAAGGAGCAAGTGCTCAAGTGCTCTGCCGCAGAGTGATACTCCCAGCCTCTTCGCTGTTTTTCAAGATCCATTCACTCCTCCCCACCCTGTGACTACCTGTTCTTGATGGGCCTCCCTGAACCTTATCACCACCTAAAACTAAAGTACCTCTGAAATCCCCAATTTCAAGCATCCACTTTCTGGCTACCACCACATGTCCCTCCTTGTCCCTCCTGCTTGATTTCTTGAGACCCCTGTGGCCATTCTTCCCCCAGTCAGATACCACTTTCTATTACCCATTAGCCCTTCCTAACTTCCCCCTTCTTGCCCAGCCTTTGCCATCTCTCCACCCACCCATCCCACGTCTCTGTTGTCATAAGCCACATAACAAAACCCAGCCTAGGGTCTGGAGAGATGGCATAGCAGTTAAGGCAAAGCCAAAGGATCCGGGTTGGATTCACATAAGCCAGATGCACAAGGTGGTGCATGCATCTGGAGTTCATTTGCAGTGGCTGGATGCCCTGGCGTGCCCATTCTCTCTCATTCTCTCTCTCTTTCAAATAAATAAATAAATAAATAAATAAATAAATAAATAAATAAAATATTTAAAAAAACAACCTGGATCAGTCTGCCAGATACTTGCTCCATGTCCAGCTTGAGGAGCCAGCAACTGCTGCAGGGGATCACAGGACTGGCTGGGGTTTACACTCCCAAGCCTGGAGTGAGCTCAGTTCTGCTAGCAATTCTGCCCTTTCGCTGGAGCCTTGTGGCCTCTTATCTTTCCTGGAACCTCCCATCCACCCTCCAGCCTCATTTCACATCCTCAGTGGAGACACCATCTGCCCTGTCTCAGGCACTGCCCACCTACACCCCCAAACCCTCCTGTGACTGCACCTCAAGCCCTCCTTCTGGGGCCAAGACCTCCACTTCTGCTCCATCCTTGCCTCTCCAACAGCTCTGCTCTCCCCGACACCCTCTCCACATCAGCACCACCGACTAGTCCAGTCTACACACAGGGTCCAGGATTCCCCCCACTGGGTGGTGACCCCTTTCACCTCATCCTCCAGCCCCTCTCCCTTCATCACTCTTCTCTCTTCCCAAAAGAATTGCTGACATGCTCAATTGCCACTTCCTCACATCCCATTCTATCATCTTCCCCCAAGCTTACAAAAACATTCAATGACATGAGGATTCCCTCGGGAGAATGTCAAGTGAGAGGCAAGATGGAAAGCCAGATGCCCAGTCTGATCCCGATGACTGATACCTTAAAAATGGGGGGAAGAAGCCAGGAATGGTGATGCACACCTTTAATCCCAGCACTTAGGAGGCACAGGTAGGAGGATTACTATGAGTTTGAGGCCAACCTGAGACTACATATTGAATTCCAGGGCAGCTTGGGCTACAGTGAGGCACTGCCTCAAAAAACAAAACAAGGGGCCTGGAGAAATGGCTTAGCAGTTAAGGCATCTGCCTGCAAAGCCTAAGGACCCTGGTTTGATTCCCCAGGACCCACGTAAGCCAGATGCACAAGGGGCGCAGGTGACTGGAGTTTGTTTGCAGTGTCTGGAGGCCCTGGCATGACCATTCTCTCTTTCTCTCTATCTACCTCTTCCTCTCTCTCTCTCTCTCTCTCTCTCTCTCAAATAAATAAATAATAAAAAAAATTAAAACTGGGAGAAGACACCACAATTCTAACAGTGGTCATTTCTGAAGATTAGGTAATTTTTATTTGATTTTTTAAATATTTTATGTATCATATTTATATTTATTTATTTATTGAGAAAGAGAAAGAGGAAGATAGATAGAGACAATGAGCACGCCAATGCCTCCAGCCACTGCAAAGGAACTCCAGACGCAATATATTATACAAAGGAAAAGTCCTTTCCACTAATTGTCCTGTATTTATCCACAGGAAGAGCACGTGTCTTCTTATGCTGCATAATTATCATGCTGTGGCCCTTTGTAATTAATTCGTCAATGCTGTAATTGTGTTAATATTCATGTATTTTAATGATTACCCCAATTAAGTGACTTAACACATTCTATAATTATTTTTAACAGTCTAGGAAGACAATTGTCACATTTTAGGGTTTTGGTGTGTTTAAAGCTGATAGTGGGGGCTGGAGAGATGCTCCGTAGTTAAAAGAACTTGCTCTCAAAGCCTGGCAGCCTGGGTTTAAATCCACAGTCCCCATGTAAAGCAAGATGCACAAAGTGGTACATGCATCTGGAGTTCAATTGCAGTGAGGCTCTGGTGTACCCATTCTCTCTCCCATTTTCTCTCTGCTTGTAAATAAATAATTTAAAAAAAAAAAAAACCTAACCTACTTTTCTGGACAATGGAACACTCAGAAGCCATAGATTGTTACTAAAAAAATTTCAGTGCCAGGGATGGGATACCTTCCAGTGAGTTGTTGGCCAGGGAGATCACAGATACCCCCAAAACATTACAGACCATTGCCAAGGCCCTTGGTTTCCCACCAGGAATAGGTGGTAAGACCCTATTGCTGAAGACTCCACATACTTGGGCTGCAAGGTCACTGAGAAATCCTGCTGGAGCTGCGCTGAAAGCCTCCTCCATGTGGACCAGCTGACAGAAAGCTGGAAAAAGCTACGCTGCATGCAGTTCAATGGGAGAGAGAGAAAACACCAGTGGAGATACTCAACAGTGAACACTGCAAGTTTAAATTTGGCCAGCTAGGCCAAATGAGCCAACGGGTGCAATAGTGGCATGTCTGTTATGGGGGAAACCAACTGCTCTCTCATTGGACTGGAGGCCCACTCCATGGGAGGGAATACATCCCTGATACTGAAAACCTACAAAGGGGTAGTCATGAGCCCTAGGGGTGTAACATCTGCTGGTGTCTGGCTAAATGTATATATATGCTCACCAAACTGCCCAGTAAGCACTTCTCTTAATGTTCACACCCATATATTAATGCTACTCTCACTTTTGGTTAGAGAAGCTTCTCTTTTCAGATGGTGGTGACCTTGGGATAAATCAGAAGGCACCATGGTGCTGAGAAGAAGGGACAGAGGAGTGCTCAGCACTGAAACATCTCTAACACACCTTCCAAGGCTCAGGGTCCATTGCAGAAGAGGTGGTGGAAAGAATGTAAGAGCCAAAGGAAGAGTAGGACTCCTTACAATGTGCACCTCCTGACACAAAATGGCCTGGATATCCCTGACCTCTCAGTGCCTGAAACAACCTACACAAGACCATAATAATAGGAGGAAAAGATCATGACATCAAACTGAAAAGAGAGACTGATTGAGAGGGGGAGGGGATATGATGGAGAGTAGAGTTTCAAAGGGAAAAGTGTGTAGGAGGGAAGTACCATGGGATATTGTCTACAGTTAAGGAAGTTGTCAATAAAAAAATAAAAATTAAAAAAAAAACTGACAGGGCTGGAACGATTGCTTAGCTGTTAAGGCTCTTGCCTGCAAAGCCAAAGGACCCAGGTTCGATTCCCCAGTATGTACGTAAAGCCAGATGCACAAAGTGGCACATGAGTCTGGAGTTCGTTTGCAGTGGCTGGAGGCCCTAGCGTGCCCATTCTCTTTCTCTTTCCCTCTCTCTTTCTCTGAGTCAAATAAATAGGTAAATAAATATGAATTATTAAGCCGGGTGTGGTGGCACATGCCTTTCATCTCAGCATTCAGGAGGCAGAGGTAGGAGGATTGCCATGAGTTCGAGACCACCCTGAGAATACATGAATTCCAGGTCAGCCTGAGCTAGAGTGAGACCCTACCTCAAAAAAAAAAAAAAAAAAGAGAGAGAGAGAGAAAGAGAGAATGGCATGGCAAGGCCTCTAGCCACCGCTACAAACAAACTCCAGAAGCATGTGCCATCCTGTGCATCTGGCTTATGTGGGTACTGGGAAATCAAACCTGGATCCTTAGTCTTTGCAGGCAAGTGCTTTAACTGCTAAGCTATCTTTCCAGCCCTTTTTGTTTGTTTGTTTGTTGTTGTTTGTTTTTCGGTTTTTTGAGGTAGGGTCTTACTCTAGCCCAGGCTGACCTGGAATTCACTATGTAGTCTCAGGGTAGCCTTGAACTCACAGCGATCCTCCTACCTCTGCTTCCCGAGTGCTGGGATTAAAGGTGTGCACCACCATACCCAGCTCTTGTTTTGTTTTTTTGAGGCAGGGTCTCATTCTAGCACAGACCTGTACCTGGAACTCACTCTAGGCGGAGGCTGGCCTCAAACTGACAGAGATTCTCACACCTCAGCCTCCTGAGTGCTGAGATTAAAGGTGTGTGTAGACTGAAGAGGTGGCTTAGCGGTTAAGGCACTTGCCTGCGAAGCCTAAGGGCACATGTTCGACTTTCCAGATCCCACATTAGCCAGACACACAAAGGTAAGGCAAGCACAAGGTTGCACATGCCCACAAGGTGGCGCACGTGTCTGGCATTCAATTGCAGTGGCTGAGGCCTGGGCATACCATTTCTGTCTCTCTAAAAAAAAGAAGAAGGAGGAGGAGGAGGGGGAGGGGGAGAAGAAGCTGCCAGATGTGGTGGTAGGAGGATCACTGTGAGTTCAAGGCCACCCTGAGACTACAGAGTGAATTCTAGGTCAGCCTGAGCTAGAGTGAGACTCTAACTCAAAAAAAAAAAAAAAAAAAAAAAAAAGTGAGCCACCACAGCTCTACTTCCTTCTTCATCCTTCCTTTTGAGACAATCTCAAACTTGGCTTGAACCCAGGGCTTCTTACATGCTTGTCAAGCAATCTACCAATTGAGCTATATCTGTATCTCCTATAACTCCTTCCATTAAGGGTCTGTTCAAATCTTTTGTCTGCTTGAAAACTTTTTTAGCTGTGTGTGGTGGTGCACGCCTTTAATCTCAGCACTCGGGAGGCACAGGTAGGAGGATCACTGTGAGTTCAAGGTCAGTTTCAGGCTACATAGTAAACTCCAGGTCAGCCTGGGCTACAGCAAGACACTATCTCAAAAAACAAAACAACAGAAACACACTTTTTAAAAAATATTTTGGGGCCTGGAGAGATGGCTTAGTGGCTAAGGCACTTGCCCATGAAGCCTCAGGACCCATGTTCAACTCTCCAGATCCCACATAAGCCAGATGTACAAAGGTGAGGCAACTGCAAGGTTGCAAGGTTGCACATGCTCACTACGTGGTGCAAGCATCTGGAGTTTGTTTTTTTGTTTGTTTGTTTGTTTGTTTGTTTTTTTATGGTTTTTCGAGGTAGGGTTTCACTCTGGTCCAGGCTGACCTGGAATTAACTATGTAGTCTCACGGTGGCCTCGAACTCTCAGTGATCCTCCTACCTCTGCCTCCCAAGTGCTGGGATTAAAGGCATGTGCCACCACGCCCGGCTGCATCTGGAGTTTAATTTCAGTGGCTGAGGCCCTGGCACACCAATTCTGTCTCTCTCCCTCCCTCCCTCCCTCCCTCTCTCTCTCTCTCTCTAAAATAATTTTTTTTTTTTTTTTTTTTTTTTTCTGAGGTAGGGTCTCACTATAGCTCAGGCTAACCTGAAATTCACTATGTAGTCTCAGGGTGGCCTCAAACTCAAGGCGATCCTCCTACCTCTGCCTCCCAAGTGCTGGGATTAAAGGCATGAGCCACCACACCTGGCTAAAATAAATTTTTTTAATTAAAAAATATATATTTTGGGCTGGAGAGATGGCTTAGTAGTTAAGGCACTTACTACAAAGCCTAAGGACCCAGGTTCAATTCACCAGGTCTGACATAAACCAGATGCACAAGGTGGTGTCTGTGTCTGGAGTTCGTTTGCGGTGGCTAGAGGCCTTGGCAAACCCATTTTCTCTCTCTTTCCACCCTCTCTCTGTATTGAACAAATAAATTTAAAAAATAAATTTATTTACTTACTTATTTGAGAGAGAGGGAGGCAAATAGAAAGAAAGAAAATGAGTGTGCCAGGACCTCCAGCCACTGCAAACAAACTCCAGACACATGCATCTGGCTTATGTGGGTAATGAGGAGTCGAACCTGGGTCCTTAGGCTTTGCAGGCACACACCTTAACTGCTAAGCCATCTCTCCAGCCCCCAAAATAACTTTTTAGATTTAAATTTATTTGTGTGTGTATGTGTGTGTGCCACTGCAAATAAACACCACATGCTTCTGTCACTTTTTGCATCCATCTTACATAAGTGGCATGGAAATTGAACCCAGGCAGGCAGGCTTTGCAAGCAAGTGCATTTAGCAATGAGCCATCTTCCCAGTTTCCTACAATTTTGTGATTGAATTATCAAAGCTCTTTATATACTTTTTTATCCTGATACAAGCCTTTTGTCATATAAGTACATTGATGGCATCTTTCCACTTACTTAGGCCTCTTTAAAATCTCTTAGTAGGGCTGGAAAGATGGCTTAGCGGTTAAACGCTTGCCTATGAAGCCTAAGGACCCTGGTTCGAGGCTCGATTCTCCAGGACCCACGTAAGCCAGACGCAAAAGGGGATGCATGCATCTGGAGTTCGTTTGCAGTGGCTGGAGGCCCTGGTGCGCCCATTCTGTCTCTCTCTCTCTCTCTCTCTCTCTCTCTACCTGCCTATTTCTGTATTTCTCTCTCTCAAATAAATAAATAAAGTAAAATAAAAATAAATAAATAAATAAAATCTCTTAGTAATATTTGTAATTTTTTCATAAATTTATCCCTAAATATTTCATGATTATCTGAATATGTCAATTATAGGATTAGCTTGTTTAAAATTTTTTATGTTCCTTGTCTCTGATTCTGCCAAGTTTTGATGCTGTTATTTCTTGTTTTCCTTATCTTGGTTCTTTTTTTTTTTTTATTCCCTTTCATGTGATAGGTTTTCTCAAATGGAATTATATCACCAGTCTGTTCATATAGAAGAATGATGTGCTGAAGATGACTGGTTAGTTACCACATATTTTTTTCCTAGACATTTGGCTGTCCAGCCACAGAATGTATATCTAAGCCTGCTTTGTAAGTCCACAAAGTCATATAACTGGGTTTTCAAAAATAAAATGAGGCAGACAGCTGGGCATGGTGGCACACGCCTTTAATCTCAGCACTCAGGAGGCAGGGGTAGGAGGATCACCATGAGTTCGAGGCTAGCCTGAGACTACATAGTGAATTCCAGGCCAGCCTGGGCTAGAGCAAGACCCTACCTTGAAAAACCACACACACAAAAAAATAAATAAATAAAATGAAATAATAAAATAAAATAAAACAGGGCAGAGATATATGTGCTGTTTCTGTTTTGTTTGCCAAAAACAAAACTGCTATTGTTTTCTTCTGCTTTCCTTTCCTCCAAGTCAGAACCCAGATGTCCCATGATTAAACAGAGATTGTCGTTTAAGGGGTGCTAAACCAATGCAATAAAAGGAAGCTGAGACCATGAGTGACCTGTGGAGCAAAAATAAATTAACTTCTAACCATACATGGTGCACATGCCTGTAATCCCAACACTCAGGAGACTGAGATGGGAGGACTGCAGATTCAAGGACAACCTGGGCTACATAGCCAACACTGCTTCAAAAAAAAAAAAAAGTAAATAAGAGGCTGGAGATATGGCTTAGCAGTTAAGGCACTCACCTAAGAAGCCTAAGGACCCAGGTTTGATTCCCTAGTACCCATGTAAGCCAGATTCATAAGCTGGCCTATGCATCTGGAGTTGGTTTGCAGTGGCTGGAGACCCTGGTGTGCCCATTCTCTCTCTCTCTCTCTCTCTCTCTCTCTGTCTCTTTCTCTCTCTCAAATAAATAAAATATTTAAAAAGTGATAACAGATCATGGTGGTGCACGCCTTTAATCCCAGCATTCGGGAGGCAGAGGTAGGAGGATTGCTGTGAGCTCAAGGCCACCCTGAGACTACATAGCGAATTCCAAGTCAGCCTGGGCTAGAGTGAGACCCTACCTAGAAAAACAAAAACAAACCAAAAAAAGTGACAATACTTTCTGTGCGATACATGTGGCCTTTGTAAGATTCCAACGTGATGTACCGCGGCCAGAGCCAAAAGATGCAGAAGGAGATGGTGCAGCCCATCAAACTGACCTTCAGATACTTGCGAAATAGATCTGAGTCAGGTGTGGCTCCATGAGCAAGTGCATATGTGAATAGAGGGTTGTTTCATTGGTTTTGATGAGAACATGAACCTCGTGTTGGATGATGCAGGGCTGAGGAGATGGCTCTGCGATTAAAGACACTTGCTTGAAAAACCTGACTGCCTGAGTTCACTTCCCCAGCCACCCACATAAAAGCCAGATGCGAAGGGTGACACATGTATATGGCATTCATTTGCAGTAGAAAGAGACCGTGGTATGCGCACACACAAATAAAAACATACAAAAATAAATTTAAGCCGGGCGTGGTGGTGCACGCCTTTAATCCCAGCACTCGGGAGGCAGAGGTAGGAAGATCGCCATGAGTTCAAGGCTACCCTGAGACTACATAGTTAATTCCAGGTCAGCCTGGACCAGAGTGAGACCCTACCTCAAAAAAGAAAAAAAAAAAAAATTTAAGGGCTGGAGATATGGCTTAGTGGTTAAACCAAAAAAAAAAAAATTAATTTGCGGCTGGCTAGAGGGATGGTTTAGCTGTTAAGGCGTTTATCTGCAAAGCCAAAGGATCCAGGTTCAATTCCCCAGGACCCACGTAAGCCAGATGCACAAGGTGGCGCATGTGAGTTCGTTTGCAGTGGTTGGAGGCCCTGGTGTGCCCATTCTCTCTGTCTGTCTCTTTCTCTCTGAGTCTCTCAAATAAATAAATGAAACTTAAAAAATTAATGTGTATCTTCTTTCCTGTGTATTTCTGTATGGATGGATGTGTAAGTGTGTGTGGATGCACATGCATGTGGAGGCCAGAGGACAATCTCCGTGGCTGTCCACTTTTTTTTTTTTTTTTTTTCTTTCAAGGTAGGATCTTGCTCTCTAGCCCAGGCTGACCTAGAATTCACTATTCACTATGTACTAGTTTCAGGCTGTCCTCAAACTCACAGTGATCCTCCTGTCTCTGCCTCCCAAGTGCTGATGTCAAAGGCATGTCCCACCGCGCCTGGCGTATCTACCTTTTATTGAGACAGGGTGTCTTAATGACCTGGAACTTGCCACGTATGCTAGACTGGCTGGCCACTGAGTTCCAAGGATCTAGTTGTCTCTACCACCATACTAGTCTTGTGTACCACCACACCTGGCTTTGGGGGGGGGGCATGTATGTGTGGTGTGCATGCATGTTCATATGCGTGGGATGCATATGTATGCACATGCATATGTGGGTAGAGGCCTTTAGGCTAAAAATCAGATCTGCCCCCAAGCACACCTTAGGGCTAGACCCCAGGATCCACCTCTAGTGACACCTCTTCCAGCCAGGTGGCTGGAAATCCAAGTTACAAGATTTAATAAAACACCTGATCCATATACATTCAATCTACCATGCTGAGTGAGCTAGTTCTGAACTGGACTAATAAATCTCAAAGTCGGGGAGGGAGGGAGAAAAAAAAAAAAACCTCAAAGTCCACCACTCACAGTGACGCATCTCCCTCCCTCTCTCTCTCCCTCCCTCCCTCCCTTTCTCCCCTCTTTCTTTCCTCCTCCCTCCCTTCCTTCCTTCCCTCCCTCCTTCCCTCCCTCCCTTCTTTCCTTTCTTTCTTTCTTTCTTTCTTTCTTTCTTTCTTTCTTTCTTTCTTTCTTTCTTTCAGAAAGAGAAACAGAGAAAGAAGGAGAGAATGGGGGCACCAGGGCATGTAGCCACCTGTGCATCTGGCTTTAGGTGGGTCTTCAGACTTTGAAGGCAAGCACCTTAACCGCTAAGACAACTTGCCAGCCCCCTACATAGGCTTTTTATAGATTATGTGTTTATGGAGCAACAAGGCCACAACAATTTTCAACATATACACATAGTGGGTTTTTTGTTTGTTTGTTTGTTTGTTTGTTTGTTTACAGACAGGGTCTCATGTAGCTCAGGCTAGCAATAAATTTAAAATCCTCCTGCTTCAGCCTCCCAGTGCTGGTGCTGTGATTATACACATACGTGACCCTGACCAGCCCTATTTTTATCGCTTTTTTTTGTTGTTGTTGTTTTGGTTTTTTTGTTTGTTTGTTTGTTTGTTTGTTTTTCAAGGCAGGGTCTTGCTCTAGCCCAGGCTGACAAGGAATTCACTATGTTGTCTCAGGGTGGTCTTGAACTCATGGCAATCCTGCCACCTCTGTATCCCCAGTGCTGGGATTAAAGGCGTGCACCACCACGCCCAGCTGGTTTTTAACATTCTTGATACTGACATTGAATGACAAGCAAACGTGACTAATTCTATTCTTACAAGATGCTTGAGCATCCTGTGTTGTGTTTTCTGGCCAAAGCCTGCCTACCAGCCACTCTGACACCCTTCATCACTGATTCATTCAACACATACATAGTGAGCACTTACTGGGTAAACAGAACAATGAAGACAGAAGACTAAATCTGCAGCTCCCATAGTCTCTAGTAGAAAGGCGAAGTTATGGTTGGTTAGAACAAACCCATACCATCTGAAGAGCACGGCCATGGGTGTCACCAGACATTTGATTGTCTCAAGAGGGACAAAAAAAAAAAAAAAAAAAAAAAAAAAATGGAGAGAATAGAAACATACAAAAATGGGAAAGAGCCCAGAATGGTGGCACACGCCTTTCATCCCAGCACTCAGGAGGCAGAGGTAGGAGGATCACCATGAGTTTGAGGCCACCCTGAGATTACATAGTGAATTCCAGGGCAGCCTGAGCTGGAGTGAGACACTACCTTGAAAAAAAAAAAAAAAAAAAAAGAAAAAGAAAGAGGGAAAGAATCAAATCCTGTTAGCATTCTGAAATGGGCCCCGTTTTGTTAAAATTGATTTTCACTCATCATCCTATGTATGTAAGAATGAAAAAGCCGGGCCTGGGGAGATGGCTTAGCAGTTAAGGCACTTGCCTGCAAAGCCAATGGAACCAGGTTCAATTCCCCACTACCCATGTAAGCCAGATACACAAAGTGGCACATGTATCTAGAGTTTGTTTGCAGTGGCTGGAGGCCCTGGTGTGCCCATTCTCTCTGTCTCTTTCTCTCATAAATAAATAAGTAAATAAATAATAAAGAGTAGCAAACCACATATCTTTCAAAAAAAAAAGAATGCAAAAGCTAAATCTAATCACAAGGAAATAAATAAATCCAAAATGAGGAACACCCTTTTTTTAAGTTTGAATAAACTTTTTATTTATTTATTTTTTATAGTCAACTTCTTTAATTGTAGACAATATCCCATGGTGCTTCCCTCCCCCCACTTTCCCCTTTGAAACTCCACTCTCCATCATATCCCCTCCCCCTCTCAATCAGTCTCTCTTTTCAGTTTGATGTCATGATCTTTTCCTCCTATTATGATGGTCTTATGTAGGTAGTGTCAGGCACTGTGAGGTCATGGATATCCAGGCCATTTTGTGTCTGGAGAAGCACATTGTAAGGAGTACTACCCTTCCTTTGGCTCTTACATTCTTTCCACCACCTCTTCCACAATGGACCCTGAGCCTTGGAAGGTAGGTTTGAGATGTTTCAGTGCTGAGCACTCCTCTGTCACTTCTTCTCAGCACCATGGTGCCTTCTGAATTATCCCAAGGTCGCCACCATCTGAAAAGAGAAGCTTCTCTAACCAAAAGTGAGAGTAGTATTAATATAAGGGTGTGGACATTAAGAGAAGTGCTTACTGGGCAGTTTGGTGAGCATAGTATATACATTTAGCGAGACACCAGCAGACATTACACCCTTAGGGCTCATGGCTACTTCTGTCATACATTTTCAGTATCAGGGATGTGTTCCCTCCCAAGGAGCGGGCCTCCAGTCTAATTAGAGAGCAGTTGGTTTCCCCCATAACAGACATGCCATTATTGCACCTGTTGGCTCATTTGGCCTGGCTAACCAAATTTAAGGCTTGCAGTGTTTACTGTTGAGTACCTTCACTGGTGTTTTCTCTCTCCCATTAGGAACACTCTTTTTTGAAAACAATATAGGGGGGTTGGAGAGATAGCTTAGCGGTTAAGGCACTTGCCTGCAAAGCCTATGGACCCATGTTTGACTCTCCAGATCCCACATAAGCCAGATGCACAAAGGTGAGGCAAGCACAAGGTTGCAGATGCCCACTAGTGGTGGCACAAGTGTCTGGAGTTCAATTTCAGTGGCTGAGGTCCTGGCACCTCAATTCTCTCTCTCTCTCTCTCTCTCTCAAATAAAAAAATTAAAAATGTAGGAGCTGGAGAGATAGCTTAGTGGTTAAGGTGGTTGCTGGCAAAGCCAAAGGACCCAGGTTCTATTCCCCAGAACCCACCTAAAGCCAGGTGATGCATATGTCTAGAGTTCATTTGCAGTGGCTAGGAGACCCTGGCACACCCATTCTCTCTCTCTCTCTCTCTATCTATCTATCTATCTATCTATCTGCCTTTGCCTCTCTCTCCCCCCTCTCAAATAAATAAATAAATAAATAAATAATTTTTAATGTAATTAGGCCAGACATGATGGGTGGCGCACACTTTTAATCCCAACAACAGGAAGGCAGAGGTAGGAGAATTGCCATGAGTTTGATGCCACCCTGAGACTACATACTGAATTCTAGGTCAGCCTGGGCTAGAGTGAGACCTTACCTCGAAAAACCAAAATAATAATAATAATAATAATAATAATAATAATAAAAAAAAAAAGCAGCAGCAGCAATAAATGACAAAAATAAACTGAGGGAAAAAGTTAGAATACAGGCCTGGAGAGATGGCTTAGCTGTTAAGGCACTTGCCTGCAAAGCCTAAGGACCCCTGTTAGACTCTTCAGATCCCTTGACGCAGGTGGGCTAGGTCACACATGCACACAGGATGGTGCACATGTCCCGAGTTCCATTAACAGTAGTTGGAGACTGTGGTGCAACAATTCTCTCTCTCATTAAAAAAAAGAAGAAGGAGGAGGAAAAGGAGGAGGGAGAAAAAAAATCCAGAACAAGCCTGGTGTGGTGGCACACACCTTTTATCCCAGCACTTGGGAGGTAGAGGTAGGAGGATCACCATGAGTTCAAGGCCACCCTGAGACTACATAGTGAATTCCAGGTCAGCCTGAGCTAGAGTGAAACCCTACCTCGAAAAACTAAAATAAATAAATATGGGGGGAAGGGAGAAACATGAAAAATAAACATTGTTCCTCATTTTGGACTTCATCCTATCTTAGAGAGGGATGCTATAAAATTCATTACTGGATCACTTGACAAAATTGTAACCCAGAGGGCTGGTGTCCAGAAGACTTGGATTCTAAGCCAAGCCCGTTTACCCAGGCTCCACTGGCCTTCTTTCCAAGGTCCTGTGATCCAGGTAAAGTCTCACTACTTTGAGTCTCTCGGGGCTGGAGAGATGGCTTAGCGGTTAAGGCACTTGTCTGCAAAGCCTATTCACCCAAGTTCGATTCCCCAAGACCCACGAGATGCACGAGGTGGCCGCATGTGTTTGGAGTTTGTTTGCAGTGGCTAGAGGCCCTGGCGGCACCCATTCTCTCTCTACCTGCTTCTTTCTCCCTCGCTCAAATAAAGAAGAAAAAAAAAAAACTCTATCCATCAGTTACTTCATCACATTTTCTGATCTGAAGTGCCCATGTGTCCACTTTATCATAAATCTCTCCCTGTCACCTGTCACCAGATGGAAGCCTGTCCCTTCCTTCCCAGGGCCCCAAGGGTCCTCTGCCAGCAGTCTTGGAAAGCTATTCTGAATAGGCACGTGCAGTTATGCCTAAGGAACTACAGTCCCCGAAAAGCTTTGCGGCAACATCCCACCAATTACCACCAAAGAGAAAAGGGTTTTCTGCGCGGGCCTGCCTCTGCATGGCCTTTTGGGAATTGTAGTTCTCCTACGAAAAGCCACCGAGCCAGAGGAAGGCTATAATCCACGCTTCCCAGAACTCTTCGCGCTCCATCTCGCCAATCGAAGGCTGGAGTCTTGGAGAGGGGGCGGGAGAAGGGGAGGAGCTTCCTAGCGCACGCGCATTATGCGCAGTCGGGGAATTCATGTGGAGGTCAGAGGGAAAGCAGGTGAGAATTGTGGTGGGCGCTACTGGTCTGTGTCTGGCGGCTTTTGCAGCCCTCCGTTGCCCTCCGGTAGGCACTTTGTGCGAGCAGGGTGCATGCGTGGACAAACTTTGTGGGGAAGAGAAAAGGAGCTGAGTCCAGGACGGGACAGGGGTTGTGCAAGGGGAGGGAGGTGTGTATGGGGGAAGGGTAAGGAAAAAATCCAGAAGCTGTTAGAACTGGAGAGGGTTGGTGTCCTGGTGTCAGGGAAGGAAAGTAAATGCGCGTGGAGAAAACCCGGTGATCTTGGAGTGGCGGTGTAGGAAGGCGAGGAGGGAAGATTTCGGAAGGGAGCGACGTCGACGGTGGGGCGGGGCATTCAAAAGTTCAAGGCTGGGTGGGTTGTTTCTAGTTAGTCCACCGCGTGCTCCCACCCCCCGGGCCGCAGCTCCACCTCCAGTCCCAAAGAGCTCTGCTTCACAGCGCCCTGCTAGCTCCCGTTTCTTAATAAGTCATTCTTTTTTAATTTATTTGAGAGAGAAGCAGATAGAGAAAATGGTACGCCAGGGCCTCCAGCCACTGTAGATGAGGGCTGGAGAGATGGTTTAGCGGTTAAAGTGCTTGCCTGCAAAGCCAAAGGACCTGGGTTCGATTCCCCAGGACTCATGTAAGCCAGTTCGTTTGCAGTGGCTGGAGGCCCTGACGCACTCATTCCCCCTCTCTGCCTCTTTCTATCCCTCTGTCAAATAAATAAAAATATTTTTTTAATTTTTTGTTGTTGTTTTTTCGAGGTAGGGTTTCACTCTAGCTCAGGCTGACCTGGAATTCACTGTGTAGTCTCAGGGTGGCCTCGAACTCATGGCAGTCCTCCTACCTCTGCTGGGATTAAAAGCGTGCACCACCAGGCCTGGCTAAAAATACTTTTATTACTTATTTGCAAGCAGAAAGAGAGGGAGAGAATGGGCATGCCAGGGCCTCCTGCCACTGCAAATGAACTCCAGACGTATGCTTCACTTTGTGTGGTTTTACGTAGGTACTTGGGAGTTGAACACGGGCTGGGCTGTCAGGCTCTCTAGCTCCAGTAACAAGGCATTCTTAATGAGGGTGTTGAGAATGGTATGGTGAGTTCAGCCAAGCCTTCTAGAATTTGACTTCTGGGTTCTAAATGTTGCTAATGCTACTTAATATTTGTGTGATCTTGGCTTCCTCATGTAACCAACCCCTCTGAGCCTCAGTTTCCTCACCTGTAATTATCTGTATAGAGTGAAGATTAAGAAAACTGCCTAAGAGCAGGGCGCGGGGGCGTATGCCTTTAATCTCAGCACTCAGAGGTAGGAGGAGTGCCATGAGTTCAAGGCCACCCTGAGACTACATAATGAATTCCATTCCAGGTCAGCCTGAGCGAGAATGAGACCCAACGGGGGGGGGGACACAAAAATTTAAAAGAAAGCTGCTTAATTTAAATGTTAACAGTCACATTTATTTTTGTTGTTGTCATCTCCATTGTAACACATTCTCTGAGTTATTTTTCTAAAACAGAATTGCACGTAACTACCTGCATACACAGCCTCTTTTTTGGGGCCTGTTTGTCCAGGATATGGAAGTGTGATTTACTATGACATGAAGCCTCATTCCCATGCATGACTCTTGAGTGGTTTGAAAAGAAACTGCAAAAACAAAAAGTGGAGGGCTTAACCGGGTGTGGTGGCACGCGCCTTTAATCCCAGCACTTGGGAGGCAGAGGTAGGATTGCCATGAGTTCGAGGCCACCCTGAGACTACATAGTTAATTCCAGGTCAGCCTGGACCACAGTGAGACCCTACCTTGCAAAAAAAAAAAAAAAGTGGAGGACTTGACACTTTGGAAGATGTTGAAGGCTTATTATAGGGTGCCCAGTTAAAAGTTAGTGCTTTCAGGTGTAGGGCATGGATACTTAGTTTGAGGAATGAATGCTGTGTCTCAGAGTGGTTTTCTCTTAAGGATTTGGGGTCATTATCTTGTTTTGTTTTTACCCCTTCTTTAGGTGTGAGTGGGTCCAACAGAAGGAAAAATGGCTGCTAAAGTGTTTGAGTCCATCGGCAAGTTTGGGCTGGCCTTAGCGGTTGCAGGAGGCGTGGTGAACTCTGCCTTATATAATGGTGAGGCACTGGGTGAGGGGCGGGTTCTGGAAGATTTCTGTTGGTCTGTATGCCCATTTGACTTTCTTTCTTTTTTTTTTGTTTTTTTGTTTTTTTCAAGTAGGGTCTCACTCTAGCTCAGGCTGACCTGGAATTCACTATATAGTCTCAGGGTGGCCTCAAACTCACAGCGATCCTCTTACCTCTGCCCAGATTAACTTTCTTTTTTAAAAAAATTATTTATTAGAGAGGCAGACAGAGTGAGTATGGGTGCACCAGGGCCTCCTGTCACTGTATATGAGCTTCAGATGTGTGTGCCATTTTTGTGTGTCTGGCTTTACATGGGTACTAGGGAATCAAACCTAGGATGTCAAGCTTTGCAATTAAGCACCTTTAACCACTGAGCTCTCTCTCTCTCATTTGACATTCTTTTTTTTTTTTTTTTTGGCTTTATTAATTTTATTTTTATTTGCATATATCTTTTGGGGGGGGTTCGAGGTAGGGCCTCACTGTAGTCCATGCTTACCTGGAATTCACTATGTAGTCTCAGGGTGGCCTCAAACTCAGGCCAATCCTCCTACCTTTGCCTCCTGAGTGCTGGGATTAAAGGCATGCCCCACCATGCCCAGCTATTTTTATTTATTTATTTGAGAGAGGGAAAGAGGCAAAGTGAGCAAGAGAGAGAGAATGGGCACGCCAGGGCCTCCCAGTCACTGCAAATGAACTCCCTATGCATGTGTCATCTTGTGCATCTGGCTTATGTGGGTGCTAGGGAATCGAACTGAGGTCCTTAGGCTTCACAGGCAAGCACCTTAACCACTAAGCCATCCCTCCAGCCCTCTTTTTTTTTTAAAGAAAGAAAGAAAGGAAAGACTGATTTATGTAGCCCAGACTGGCTTTTAACTCCTGAACCTCTTGCTGAGGTTACAAATGTGTGTTATTGTGTCTGGCTGGTGTATGACTTTTTGGGTTTTCGAGGTAGGGTCTCACTCTAGCTCATGGTGATCCTCCTACCTCTGCCTCTGGGATTAAAGGCGTAAGTCACCACGCCCAGCTTTGGTGTATGACTTTTTTTTTTTTTTTTTTTTTTTGGTTTTTTTCGAGGTAGGGTCTCACTCTGGCCCAGGCTGACCTGGAATTAACTATGTAATCTCAGGGTGGCCTTGAACTTTTTTTTTTTTTTTTTTTTTTTTTTTTTGAGAGAGAGAAAGAGGCAGAGAGGGAGAGAATGGGCACACCAGGGTCTCCAGCCACTGCAAACGAACTCCAGATGCATCTGTTCCGTTCTGCATCTGGTTTATGTGGGTTCTGGGGAATTGAACCGAGGTCCTTTGGCTTTGCAGGCAACAGATGCCTTAACTGCTAAGCCAGATCTCCAGCCCTGGTGTATGACTTTTGACCAATATTAGTTTGAGAGTGAAACTACTTAAACCAGTTCTAAATTCCAGAAAGGAAAAGACAGAGCCTCTGAGCAGAAAAAAAACTACTTAGGCCTGGATCTGATGGCACACACCTGTAATCCCAGCACTCAGACTGAGGCTAAAGGATCTTGAGTTTGAGACCATTCTGGACTACATGATGAGACTGTCTCAAAAAAAATCAAGAGCCTGCTTGGTTCATATGGCACACCTTGATACAGGAATCACCACGAGTGAATTTTTCTCTGGACCAATAAGATGGCTGTGTATCCCCTAAAACTTTAAAGAGACTGTGCTGCTAAAGGGCTCAGATAGTAGAGTGCTTGCCTGGCATGTAGGAAGACCTCAGTTTGGTCCCCATCACAGCATAAACTGGGTGTGGTGACACATGATTGTAAATGCCATCGGAAGTTCACAGTCACCCTTGGCTTCACACTGGGTTTAAGGTCAGCCTGAGATACATGAGACTGTGTCCCACCCCCTCCAAAAAGGAAGGTGTCAGGTGATATGGTACAAATCTATAATCCCAGCACTTGGAGGGTGAGGCAGGAGAATCATGAGTCTGAGGTTAGCCTGGCTGCAATGAGACTGTCTCATAAAGAAAGGATAAAAGAATGAGGGCGGGAGCCGGGCGTAGTGGTGCACGCCTTTAATCCCAGCACTTGGGAGGCAGAGGTGGGAGGATTGCTGAGAATTTGAGGTCACCCAGAGAATACAGAGTGAATTCCAGGTCAGCCAGAGCTAGAGCAAGACCCTACCTCAAAAAACAAAACAAAAGGGCTGGAGAAATGGTTTAGTGGTTAAGGCGTTTGCCTGCAAAGCCAAAAGATCCCGGTTCGATTCTCCAGGACCCACATAAGCCAGATGCGTGAGGGGCACATGCATCTGGAGTTCGTTTGCAGTGGCTAGAGGCCCTGGCACGCCCATTCTCTCTCTGTCTGCCTCTCTTCTCTCTCTCTCTCTGCTTGCAAATAAATAAATAAATAAATAAAAAGTTAAAAAATATTAAAAAAAAAAAAAAAAGAGGGCTGGAGAGCTGGCTTTAGTGGTTAAGGCACTTGCCTGCAAAGCCTAAGAATCCAGGTTTGATTCCCCAGTACCCACGTGTGGCACATGCACTTGGAGTTTGTTTGCAGTAGCTGGAGCCCCTGCCACACCCATTCTCTCTCTCTGCCTCTTTCTCTCCTGCTCTAATAAATAAGTGAAATGAAATTTTTTAAAAAATGAGAACTTCTGAATTTTAGGATTCCTATAGTAAGAACACTGCTTCTGGGATCATTGGGTTGGGTTATATCAGAGCCAGTATGTGCATGCATAGTGTGGTGAAGATCTCTTGAGTTGTAGAACCTTGGCGAGGTGATTCCTGGAGTTGTGTTGGTGGGAGTATGGGGATAGGGTGGTTAATCAAATTCAGTAGCTAGTTTTTTTTTTTTTAATTTCCTCTTTTCAAGATAGGGTCTCATTCTAGCCCAGGCTGACCTGGAACTCACTCTGTAGTTCCAGGCTGGCCTGGAACTCAGCAGTGATCCTCCTACCTCTGCCTCCCAAGTGCTGGGATTAAAGGTGTGCACCACTACGCCCAGCCCAGCAGCCACTTGAAAGGGCAAAGGATGCTGAGGACAACCTGCTACTGAAATCCTTGCAAGAAACAAATGGTTGCTTAGGTATGTGGCTTTTAGAAACCTCAAGAAGCCAAAAGAGCAGGAAGATGCAGCAGAAGAGAAATTTAATAAATGAATAGAAAAGGGCAGAAATAATAAACTCTTGACACAGGGGTGAGGGCAGCCAACATCTTGAAAAGACATGATCAAAGACTCAAGGGGTTTTTCTGACCTGTCATTTTTCTTTCTTCCTAGTGGATGCTGGGCACAGAGCTGTCATCTTTGACCGATTCCGTGGAGTGCAGGACATTGTGGTAGGGGAAGGGACTCACTTTCTTATCCCTTGGGTACAGAAACCAATTATCTTTGATTGCCGCTCTCGACCGCGGAATGTACCGGTCATCACTGGTAGCAAAGGTGGGTCTTGCCTGTGGTTAGGTAAAGTAGGAGGTGTGGGGTGTGCTGTGCTCTTGTCTTGTCCCCAGAAGCATCTTTGGGATACCAGGATCCAAAGAGGTTAAGCCTCTCATTATAAGAACTCCTACTGTGGCGGAGGGACAGTGGAGGTGGAAGACAAATTACCACAAAGTATAATGGCTCATACATATGAAAATGTTGCTGGGCATGGTGGCACACGCTTTTAATCCCACACTCAGGAGGCCAAAGTAGGAGGAACGCCGACCTAAGACTACATAGTGAATCCCATGTCAGCCTGGGCTAGAGTGAGACCCTGCATCAAAAAACAAACAGCCTGGAGAGATGGCTTAGTGGTTAAGGTGTGCTTGCCTGCAAAGCCAAAGGACCCAGGTTCAAATCCCCAATACCCATGTAAAGCCAGATGTACAAGGTGATGCATGCATCTGGAGTTTGATTGCAGTGGCTAGAGGCCCTGAAACAGACATTCTCTTCCCCCCTCCCTCTCTCTCAAATAAATAAATAAAATATTAAAAACAAACACCAAATGGATAAGGTGGCGCATGTGTGTTCGTTTCCAGTGGCTGGAGGCCCTGGTGCATCTGTATTTTCTCTCACTCTCTCTCATAAATAAATAAATTAAATTTCAGAGCATGAGAGGACCAGGGCGAAGGCCATGTAGGGTTCAGGAAAGGTAAAAGAGTCAGCTGCATATATAATGACTGGCCTGCTTTCTGCTAAAGAAAAGATGGGAGTAATGAAGAAACATGAATTTAACTTAAAAGCCTTCTTCTAAACTTTCCACCTCTTGGGGCTTCCTTTCTGTACTGTCTTATAGTTCTAAGGTTGCATTATGTACATGTTGCTAAAACTTGGCCAGGAGCCCCCAGAGATCAGAGGCTTGTGTGTAGTCATACATTTCCCACCTCTCCTGGTGTCCAGCTCACTGCTTCAGCCTGTTGGGTTCTTGGTTCGTAGGGTGAATGGCTGCAAGCGTAGTGTAGCTGTGCTTTAGCGCTGCACTGGCCTGAGTTGTCTAGGGGAAGGGCAGGGTCTCTCCTCAGGTGCTTGGAAGGCCTGTGGATAATCAGCCGTCTAAGCCCTCAGCCTGCCAGTGGTCCACCTGCTACCTTCAGACCCTTTACCAGAACTCCTCACACACTAAGGGTACCGTGGTATGGGTTCCATCTCCTTTCAGGTAGCAAAAGTGCATTGTAAGTGAATTTCGATAACTCCTTAACTCTTGCTTACGAGACAGTGCTCTCCTACCTGATTTCTCCCTCAGTTTTCTCCACCATTCTCACAGTCAGGGCAATAAGCTCAAGTTGGCTAAGGCTTCACCTGGCTGCATCATGTGTGAGCAGCAGGGTGGGGTACACCCCATGTCTGTGGGCCCCTGGGTGCTGCTCTTTCTACCGGACCCACAGTAAGCTGAGGCTGACTTTTTTTTTTACAGTTTTTTTTTTTTTTTTTTTTTTTTGGAGGCGGGGTATTCATTTTATTTTACTTATTTTTTTTTATTTATTTGAGAGCAGGAAAGAGAGTGAGAGGGAGGATGGGTGTGCCAGGGCTTCCAGCCACTGCAAACGAACTCCAGACGCATACGCCACCTTGTGCATCTGGCTTACATGGGTATGCTGGGGAATCAAACCAGGGTTCTTTGGCTTTGCAGGCAAGCACTTTAACCGCTAAGCCATCTCTCCAGCCCTAAAGCTGACTCTTGACTTGGGTGCACACTCCAGGCCTTGGAAAGGCAGCCCTCACTCTAGAATTCTTGGCATTGGTTTGTGCATTGCCTTAAAATGTTTAGTGTCTTTCCAAACCCTTTAAGCAGTCCTAACTCTGTAGTGCTCCTCTGCTGGGTTCTCTGCCAAGGAGACCAGAACACAGCTGCTCCTTGCCTGTTTAAATTTATGGTAGGAGAGTTCCTAAGAAAGGACACGTGTGGATTTTCTCTTAACTTTAATGTTTGTTCCTTACCCTAAGATTTGCAGAACGTCAACATCACACTGCGCATCCTCTTCCGGCCTGTTGCCAGCCAGCTTCCTCGAATCTACACCAGCATTGGCGAGGACTATGATGAGCGTGTGCTGCCGTCCATCACCACAGAGATCCTCAAGTCAGTGGTGGTGAGTGGACGGGACCCAGGGCCTCAGTCCAAGACACAGCCCTAGAGGTCACTGGAAAGCAAGGAGAGCTTGGTCAGGGGTTGGTTGGGTTGGGGCTGTTACATTCATGTGCTGGTTCTTTTCTGTGTCCTCGTTAACTTGACTGCTTTCTGCCCATGCCTCTGGGATCAGGCTCGCTTTGATGCTGGAGAACTGATCACTCAAAGAGAGCTGGTCTCCAGGCAAGTGAGCGATGACCTCACGGAGCGAGCGGCAACCTTTGGGCTCATCCTGGATGACGTGTCCTTGGTAAGATCTTGGGGAGGCTGAGGGGAAGGGGCTACCAATTTCTTGCTTGGGTGCCTGGCTCCATCGCTGGGTAGTCACAGTTAGGTTCTATGTCCCACTTGTCTAGAGGTGAGACTTGAACACATGGAACCTTCTGGATGCATGAGGCAGTCTCCTCGGGCCTGCTTCCATCCGCGTGTTCTTTGCCTTCTGTCTGCCACACACAGTTTTCTTAGAACCTCTGGATGCCCCTAGCTGGTCCCTAACCAGCAAACTGAGCATTTGCGAGGAGCCACAGAAAGCAGCTCATGTTAGCCCTGTGTGGCACAGGAGGAGGCCAGAGAGCGGCTGATAGTCCTTCTGAGCATAGACCTCCCAGCCTGACCCCTAGGAATTTCCCAACACTTCAGGGTTCAAAAGCTCAGTAAAGTGAGTACTGGGAACCCCCAGTGAAAGGTGAGAGAGTGCAAATGAATGGCTCTGTTCCTCAAAGCCTGGTATGGGGGCACGGGACATCTCTAAGGTATAAGCTGGCCTTTTGAGACATCATGGTTGGTATTTATGTGACATTGAATGTCATAACTCAGGCAGAAAGCAATACAGACAGGATAGCATTTCAGATTGAGGAGGTGAGAGGAAGGGGTCATGTTGCTAGATTCTCTGGGAAAAGCGTTTTAGAGTGATTTGTCCGGGTGGCAAGGTAGACTGCTTCCTGTTCAGTTCTTCTGTGAGTCCGCAGGGAAAGGCCCACCTCCCTCTGCATCTGTGCAGCTGTTTAAACACTGTGCTCTGAACACCCCTGCTCCCCTCCAGGCACCGCCTCACCTTGTGTCTATTGCTCCTAGGGGAAGGGTTGTGGCTCCCTCCACTGGCAGCATGCCAGGCTGCAGCCTTGGGTGCTGCAGAGAGCCCAGCTCCATGATCTCTCTCTCTCTCTCCTTACTTAACTGTTAATCCATGTACCTTGGCTTTAAGACTACACAAAGTAAAAACCTAAGAGCAAACTTGGCGTTTTACTGGACTCCAACCACATACTCCATCCTGGGGAAATGTGGGCTGACCACAAGAAACCATATCTAAGAGGTGTGAGAATAAAATTAGATTTCCTGGGGAATTTGCTGCCCTCCGCTGGCCCTTTTAGAGAGAAATTTTACTCCTTAATTACACACTTCATTTTTCATTTCTCAAGATTGTATTTTCTTTTTTCTTTATATTTGAGAGAGAGAGAATGGGTGTGCCAGGGCCCGTAGCCATTGCAAACAGATTCCATATGTATGTGCATCTGGTTTACATAGGTCCTGGGGAATCGAACCTGGGTCCTTTGTGGTTTTGCAGACAAGCACCTTAACCACTAAGCGTAAGGACCCAGGTTCAATTCTCTAGGTCCCACATAAGCCAGATGCACATTGTAGCACATGCATCTGGAGTTTGTTTGCAGTGGCTAAAGGCCCTGGTATACCCATTCCTCCCCTCCCCCCCCGTCTCTAATAAATAAATATAAATCTTTTTAAAAAAAGAAGAGTTTAAGTTGGGCATGGTGGTGCACGCCTTTAATCCCAGCACTTAGGAGGCAGAGGTAGGAGGATTGCCATGAGTTCAAGGCCACCCTGAGACTACATAGTGAATTCCAGGTCAGCCTGGGCCAGAATGAGACCCTACCTCAAAAAACCAAAAAAAGAAGAAGAGTTCAGATGTGGATTAGGCAAAGTAGTATAGCTTCATTGTGAGACCCAGCCAGGCATGTTGGTACCAACCTGTAACCCCAGTACTTGGGAGGCTGAGACAGGAGGATTGTCATGGGTTCAGAGCTAGCCTAGATCACAGAGTAAGATCCTGTCTCAATAAAGACTCAGGAGTGGGGCTGGAGAAATGGCTTAGTGGTTAAGGGGCTTGCCTGCAAAGTCAAAGGATCCAGATTCAGTTCCCCAGGATCTATGTAAGCCAGATGCACAAGGTGGCATCATCATTTACAGTGGCTGAAGGCCTTGGTGCACCCATTCTCTCTCTTTCTCTCTCTCAAATAAAATATCCCCCCCAAAAAGAGTTACTTTTTAAAAATAATAATAAATAAATAAAGACTCAGGAGTGCAGTGTTTAAAGCTCTGGAAGAGGGCTAGATAAATGGCTCAGCTGTTAAAGGAGCTTGCTTGGCAAGCCTGACTACCTGATTTCAGGTCCCCAGTGCTCATGTAAAGCCAGGTGCACTAAATGGCATGTGCATCTGAAGTTTGCTTGCACTGGTAGGAGGCCCTTGTGTGTTCTCTCTTCCCCCCTTGCAAATGAATAAATAAAATATTTTAAAAATTAAAAAACTTGGGCTTGAGAGATTGCTTAGTGGTTAAGGTGTTTGCCTGCAAAACCTAAGGACCTGGGCTCAATTCCCCAGTACCCACATCGAACTCGATGCACAAGGTAGCATATGTGTCTAGAGTTTGTTTGCAGTGGCTAGAGATCCTGGCACGCCCATTCTCATTCT
Organism: Orientallactaga sibirica; assembly: GCA_036365145.1. Taxonomy (NCBI): domain Eukaryota; kingdom Metazoa; phylum Chordata; class Mammalia; order Rodentia; family Dipodidae; genus Orientallactaga; species Orientallactaga sibirica. The sequence continues at coordinate 33,444,214 of JAEOAD010000013.1, read as the reverse complement.
CTCTCTCTCTCTCTCTCTCAAATAAGTAAAATTTAAAAAAGAAAGAAAGAAAGAAAACCTTAAAACCTCTGAAGACAGTGAGGCCAGGATTTACTTTTCCAAACTTTGGGGCTGCATATATATATATATGTTTCTGTTTGTTTTTGTGGGTTTTTTTTTTTTTTTTTTTTGAGGTAGGGTCTCATTCTAGCTCAGGCTGACCCGGAATTCACAGTGTAGTCTCAGGGTGGCCTCAAACTCACCGCAATCCTCCTACCTCTGCCTCCCGAGTGCTAGGATTGAAGGGCGTGCACCACCATGCCCAGCAGAGATTGGGGTGGATGAAGGAGGAAATGAAATGAATCTCACTGATAACAAGACCAAGGCTTTTCTTCACTTGTACCTTCTTTTTCAGTAGAAAGCTAGCTGGAATAAATTGCTCTGGGCTTGGCCTTAGGAGCTCTGAGGTCTGTTCCCATTGTCTGTATTATCTTTAGAGACAGTCACTTCAGCCAAGTCCCAGTTATTTATGTGATTAGGGAATGTCTGTGGGTGATCACACTTCAACCCGTGCTCTGGCCAATGGCTTTCCCTGCCTTCTCTTTCTTTTAAACCCTTTACCAGAACCACGTGTGTGTTGGGGGTGCCATGATTTGTGCTCCACCTTTGCTGTCTTCCTGTTAGTGCTGGAGGTGCAGTGAGGAAGAAGTGAACTGGTTAATCCATCAGGAGAGAGCAGCAGGCTTGTGCATCCCTGGGAACCAGCTGCATCATCCACTCTCGGTGTCCCACTCTTCCACATGGCCTCTCCTGGGTCTTGGAACAGGGCATCCGAGAATGGTGAAAGCAATAGTCAGTGGTGGAGGTCCTGGAACCCACAAGTCTCCTAGGGAGGTGATTCAGTAGCTATCTCCTAGTGCCTGTAGGTCCCAATCAAAAGCCTCAGTTAAACCAGGCGTGGTGGCGCACGCCTTTAATCCCAGCACTCTGAAGGCAGAGGTAGGCGATCACTGTGAGTTCGAGGCCAGCCTGAGACTACATAGTGAATTCCAGGTCAGCCTGGGCTAGACCCTACCTTGAAAATCCCTCCCCCCCCCAAAAAAAAAAAGCCTCATTCACCATTTTCTGTATGGAATGGCCATAGCAAGGGTTACAGAACGTTGTGTTGCACAGCATGGGCAGCACAAGAACCTGAGGTGTAAGCTTGGGGTGAACGAGAAGGTGGAGATGAGGGGGTGTCTCCCAGCGCCTCCAGCTGCTGGAGCCATTCCTAGCCTCTTCATTCCAGCAGCCGGGGAGGCCTCCCAGCAACACTGTCTAAGCAATTACTCGGCCTCAGCTTGTGCTCACTGTATCCCCATAGACACATCTGACCTTCGGGAAGGAGTTCACAGAAGCGGTGGAAGCCAAACAGGTGGCTCAACAGGAAGCGGAGAGGGCCAGATTTGTGGTGGAAAAGGTGAGCATTCAACCAGATGTGGCAGGAGCTCTCTCCCTTTCTCCTGTGCTCAGCTTCTCCATCTGCTGGGTGGCCTGGAAATTCATCGTCTGTCAACTCTTCTTCCGGGATAATCGGAAGAGGATTGAGGGACTTTACTGCAGCAATTGCTTCCAGAGTCTTTGGGGATTAGTCAGGGATATGTGAAGTTATGTTCTTAAGTCACCAAAGGGTAATTTTTTTTCTACCTGTCCAAGATCAAAAACCTTCTCCTATAAATAAAAATGTTACTCCTGGAATATTTTCAGCTTCGCTGAGAAGTCATTTTTAATCATGGGTTACATAGTGAAAAGTGACTGTAAAAAAAAAAAAAAGATCAAACTTGCCAGATGTGCTATCGTCACTGGATATTGTTTTCCCATCACTAAATCCATCCAGATGTGTCAGTGACGGAACCTAATGTCTTTGCACTGCAGCCTGGTCATGGGGCGCTTATAAAGACTGCTTGCTGTCTCTTTCTCCTCACTAGTAGCTTTCCTAATCCAGCACTGCTAAAGCCTCGGGACCAGGGAGAAGAGGGATTTAACTTGGGGAACAGAAGCACCATGTAGGCAGGAACTCATTAAACTGTGAGTCTGCCCAGCCTTTAGCAAATGTAGCACCACCCACTGATTCTGTGTCCAGTTACCCTAGCTGGGGGTGTGGCTTAGTGACAGAATGCCTGGTAGGTTGTGAGGCTCTGAGCTCTGTCCCAAGCACCAAAATAGGAGAGGGAGGTTGTTGTGCATTGATTTCAGAGGGTCAGAATGGATCTCCCTCCACCACCCCCCACCCCCGAACTCTACTTTTTTTTTTGAGGTAGGGTCTCACTCTAGCCAGGCTGACCTGGAACTCACTCTGCAGCCCCAGGCTAGTCTTGACTCATGGCAATCCTCTTACCTCTGCCTCCCATCCTATCTCTGCTGAGTGCTGGGATGAAAGGCACAGAACCATCACACCCAGCTCTGCTGAGTTTTTGGTTTGGTTTGGTTTTCTAAACAGTCATTCTACTCCCTGACTGGCTGGAACTTGGAGTAGTCCTCCTACTTTCTGCCTCCTGAATGCCAGGAGTGCTGGCATGAAGCCACCACTCTTGCTTTGACTTGGGACTAGAGGCAATGAACCCCAAGGATTGATGCACATTTTTTATTTTGGTGGGTTTTTTTTTGTTTGTTTGTTTGTTTGTTTGTTTGTTTGTTTGTTTTTTGGCTTTTTGAGCTTAGGCTGACCTGGAATTCACTATGTAGTCTCACAGGGTGGCCTTGAACTCATGGCAATCCTCCTGCCTCTGCCTCCTGAGTGCTGGGATTAACGGCATGCGCCACCATGCCTGGCCTCATTTTTTTTTTTTTTTTTTTTTTTTTTTTTTTTTTGGTTTTTCAAGGTAGGTCCAGGCTGACCTGGAATTAACTATGTAGTCTTAGGATGGCCTCGAACTCACGGCAATCCTCCTACCTCTGCCTCCCAAGTGGTGGGAATAAAGGCGTGCACCACCACGCCCGGCTCCTCATATCTTTTTTTTTTTTTTTTGTTTTTTTTTTTTTTTGGTTTTGCAAGGTAGGGTCTCACTGTGGTCCAGGCTGACCTGGAATTAACTATGTAGTCTCAGGGTGGCCTTGAACTCTTGGCGATCCTCCTACCTCTGCCTCCCAAGTGCTGGGATTAAAGGTGTGCACCACCACACCCGGCTCTGGCTCCTCATTTCTTTTTTTTCCCCTGTGTTTTCCATGGCCTTGGATGGGAAAAAAGAGGTGTTTGATCAGATTGCTAGTGATGTTAAAACTTTGAAATAAGACATAATCAGTATGACCAAGGAAAACATCCTCTGTGACAAGAAGTGGGCATTAAGGGAAAGAGGAGGGTCGGGTGTATCATGTGCTTAGTGGCTTTAACACAAGGGAAGGAAGCTCCCAGTGCCTCTGTGATCCTGTGAGGGCATCTTACCCAGTTGTGGTGAGGCCTGGCATGCTCACCCTGAGCTGTGTTCTCGGTTTCTCTCTACCTCCTCTCCTCTACAGGCTGAGCAGCAGAAGAAGGCAGCCATCATCTCTGCTGAAGGGGACTCCAAGGCAGCCGAGCTGATCGCCAACTCCCTGGCCACCGCGGGTGACGGCCTCATTGAGCTGCGCAAGCTAGAGGCTGCCGAGGACATCGCGTACCAGCTCTCTCGCTCTAGGAACATCACCTACCTACCGGCCGGGCAGTCCGTACTCCTTCAGCTGCCCCAGTGAGGCCCGCCCTGCCTGAGCCTCCTAGGGTGGACCACCAGGCCACAGCCCCGATGGCTCTGAGCACCACCACCGTCCTCCTGTCCCCATCTCAGAAATCACTGTGAAACCTCATGATTGGCTTAAAGTGAAGGAAATAAAAGTCAAATCACTTTTGATCTCTAATTATCAAATGAAACTTTCACTGTTCCCACATCCATCTGCTTTTTCAGCCACTTTTCTACCCATGATTGCCAGGTGCTTATGTAGCGTGGCTTTTGGGTCCTTCAGGGCCTGCTGGCACTGCGGCCTAGGCACTGGCAATTGGCCAAAGAAAGGCAGGGCAGTGTGGGCTGTGGTCGCAGAGTGCAGCTGGCAGCCCAAGCCGACCTGTAGCCTCGCTCCTGTCATTCATTGAAGATTTGAAGACAATGGCACCTGCAGCAGCGGCAAGAAGGCAGCCACGTTTTCCCAGCCATTCCAGCACAGATGCAGCTGGAGGGGGGGTGGTCATAGAGGAAGTGGTCTGTCTTAACCATAAGGCGGATTCCCTCTAGCTGCAACCAGCGGAAACAGGTGTGTGTGAACAGGGCACAGGATGATGGATCTGCCCCTGTTGAGGTGGGTGGGCTTGATTTTGCTGCCCCCCAGAGTCCTAAAGCTGGGATGGACTTGGATAGTACAAGGGGCCTGGACTGAGATGTGAGTCCTATTGGAGACTTCCTGTCCACCCCCCCCCCCACCTTGGTCCTTTCAAATACCCAGTGGGATTCCAACTTGAAGGATTGCATCCTGCCGGGGCTAAACACCTGCCAAGGACGTGTGCATCCTGCCTTTTTCGCTCCCTCACCAGAGACTGCCCTTCCTTGGGCCTGTGTACTGGTGCTCCAAGGAAGTATTCATGGGAAGAAAACGTGAAAACTGCTGCCAATAAATGACACCCAGACTGTTGAGCTGCCTTTGGAGTTTTGTGTTTCTGGGAGCCAGAGAACACGGTGTCCCAGCAGTCTTTGTGTGTGCGCATTTGTATCACTAGCTGGGACAGTATCAACAAAGCAGAAAATGCTTTAGGTTCAGAAAATGTTCAGTGCGGGCCGGGCGTGGTGGTGCATGCCTTTAATCCCAGCACTCGGGAGGCAGAGGCAGGAGGATTGCCATGAGTTCAAAGCCACCCTGAAACTACATAGTGAATTCCAGGTTAGTCTGGGCTAGTGTGAGATCGTACCTCGAAAAACCAAAAAAAAGTTCAGTGCTGTCGTGGTTCTGCCCAGCCTTACTGGTATCAAACCTTGGGTGAAGTTTGTTTCAGGAGGTAAGGGAGGGAGAAGAGGTGGCTAGCTTCCCACTACTAGGACTGGAGAGATGGCTTAGTAGTTTAGGCACTTGCCTGTGACTCCTAAGGACCCAGATTTGATTGCTCAGTACCCACATGTCAGCAGTACTCCCTGGTTGGAGGGAAGTGGTTGGCATTAGAGACCTAGGATGCCCAAAGCCTCTGGTTTGGTTTTTGTATATGGGCTTGGTTTACGTACATTGGGCTATTCTTTGGCTGATGGGGGAACAAACTAGAAATGCCTTGGCATCTAAGGGAGTCCAGATTCATGCATTTTGGGTTCTGAAGAGATAACGGACCCTAAAATTGAACCTGTCACCCACCAGTCTCGTGCTTTTAGAAACAAGGTAGACTCTCCTTGCAAATTAGTTAAAAAAAAAAAAAAAAGCCAGGCATGTCCCTTTAATTCCAGAACTTGGGAGGCAGAGGTAGGAGGATCACCGTGAATTTAAGGCCAGCCTAAAACTACATACTGAATTCCAGGTCAACCTGGGCTAGAGTGAGATCCTACCTCAAAAAAAAAAAAAAAAAAAAAAAAAGGAATTGCAGCAAGCAAGTGCACTCCTTGCCTTTTGATCTTCAGAAAACAGTCCTAAGGCTTCAGGCAGTTCTCTAACCTAGACCCTGCACGTCCACTCCCAGAGGACCAGGGCTTGACAGCTGGGAAAGGGTATCAGATGCACAGATTGTTGGTGGAACTAAGGACTCAGCTCTCCCAGCACCATAGACCTTTCCCAGAGCCTCAGCAGAATCTGGTCTCTTCCCTCCTCAGTAGTAGCCAACTGTGGTGGAATCCTGATCCTCGCTGCACCTGAGCAGTCTCCATGTAGCCGCTTTCCTGCTCCCCACCCCCCCCCACCACCACCCAATCCCTCAGACCTGTCTGTTCCTGCCTTTGCATTTGCTAAAGGAGTAGGAGCCTGCAAAGGATGAGGCGCCTGTACTCAGGCATGTTAAAGACTGCAGCAGGAAGTGCGTAATTCCTAAATAAGTTCCAGATCAGCTTCCACTCTGCAGCCTCTTCCTCCTTTCCTGCCATTTATTGCTTGGCCACCCTTAGGGCGAGGGGCAGGAGGCTCCCCTCTCTCCCCCAGGCCCTTTTAGGGAGCCCTTGTGTTTCCTACATTTGGCCGGAGATTGGGTTTCATCCTCCAGGTGTCCAGGAGCCACGTGTTGGAAAGCTGCTTGCTCAGTGTCTGGGTTCCTTCTGCCTTTGCTCAGCTCGTAGGGTGGCAGGCTGGCCAGTCCCCTGCTGGCTTTGCCATTAGCCTCTGTGTCAGGGCTAGCAGAGGCACATTCCCAGTGGCAGCCCCCGGGGGACCTAAGCTCTGTAATTCGTTTCACAGTGTGAAGAGCCATAAAGTGGCTTCTTTGCCCCAGAGCCCCCTGATAGCTGTGAGTTTCTCAGGGGCTGTCACAATGGACCTTTATCAATGCCAGTCCAGTCTTTGGATCTTCTCCTGGCCTCGGTAGGAAGAGAGCAGGAAGTGTCTTCCTTCTTCAGCCTGGCTGAATAGCTCCCTTGTTTAGGCTGGGAAGTGTCACATGCTGGGAAATGGATCTTGAGCTGGGAAGGGAGCGAAACCCTCAGAGGCTTGTCATTGTCTGCACCTCTACAGGCATGCTTGCAGTCACTCCAGGTGGGTTTATTTGAAAGATGGGGAAGAAAACAGACTACTCACCAAATCCTGGCTTAGTAAATGTCATTCTTCTTTATTATTAGTTTTTCAAGGTAGGGCTTCACTCTAGCCCAGGCTGACCTGCAATTCACTATGTAGACTGCATAGTGCATTCCGGCTCAGCCTGGGTCAGAGCGAGACCTTACCTGAGTCTTTATTAAGTACAGTGCGCTGACAAATTATGTCCCTGGAGCCCCACACGGTCCCGGTCTTTATTCTCAGGCTACTGATGTGCATGTGTGTGTGTGTGTTGCCACAGTGCACATGTGGAAGCCAGAGGACAATCTCAAGGTGTTTGTGCTCCACCTTTCAGACAGGGTCTCTTGCCCCTGCAAATGAACTGTGACTCTGCAAAGGAACATCCGTCTAGCTGGCCTTTGAGCTTCTGATTCTCCTCTCTGCCTCCCACCGTCATAGCTAGGATAGGGTCACAGCTGTATGTGACACTTCACATTGACTTTGTGTGGGTACTAAGGAACTGAACCTGGGCCAGCAAGTGCTTTTAACTTTGTAAACAAGTGCCTTTAACCACTGACCCATCTCCCCAGCCTCACACTTCACTTTTCTTTCTTTCTTTTCTTTTCTTTCTTTTTCTTTTTTTTTTTTTTTTTTTTCAAGGTAGGGTCTCACTCTAGCCCACGCTGGCCTGGAATTCACTATGTAGTCTCAGGCTGGCCTTGAACTCAGTGATCCTCCTACCTCTGCCCACCCCTCCCCCCAAGTGCTGGGATTAAAGATATGCACCATCACATGTGGCAGTTTTCTATTTATTTTTGTTTGTTTTGTTTTTCAAGGTAGGGTTTCACTGTAGCCCAGGCTGATCTGGAATTCACTATGTAGTCTCAGAGTGGCCTTGAACTCATGTCAATCTACCTACCTTGGCCTCCTCCTGAGTGCTGGGATTAAAGGCATGCGCCACCACACCCAGCTCAATCTGCTTTTGAATCAGATTTCTCCAAGTCTAGCAGAGCAACTTGATCAGTTCCACAGAATCTCCCTCCAGGTGGAATCTACCCCCACAGTTACTTTGCCTGCCTGTAGCTCACTCTGGGCCTCCTCTCTGTTCTTTCCTTCCTCCTTCCATTCCTGCCCTCTTCTTGCCACAAGCCTGGTTTACAGTCTGCTTCTCCAAGGCTTCACCTCTGGCCGCCCTCATGGAAGCCTTAATTGTACATAAACTCTCTCTTGATAAAGAGACATTGACTCTGGAGCTCTGGCAACACTAGGATTGAGAACTGAATGGAAAAGGAGTGCAGAGGCTTGCCCCAGCCGGTAGGCGCTTGGGTGCCTTGGCAAAGGCCAGATGCACATAGTTGGAAGAGAGATTGGATGGAAATGTACTAGGCCTGAGGAAACCAGCCTGCAGCTGGACAAGCACGCCCTTGCCTCTGACATGGGTGGATAGAGGAGGGGTTTCTCTCACACCCTCACTAACCAAGTAACTTATAAAAAGCGAGTGAAGCCCAGAGGGCCAGGCCACCGTGGGGCAGTTTAAGGCTATCATCACCCTTGAAGGTGATGATAGACCACCTGGGTGAGCCTGAAAACCCTTGATGAGTGCAAGCCTTGGGCCACCTAAGTCAGAGTGCCAGCACTTCAGGATTGGCAAATGATACTTGCGGGTCAACAACTTTTCTTTGTACAGCTCATGAGCTAGTTATGGTTTCTCTATTTTTATGTGACATATGAAAATGATATCAGGGCTGGAGAGATGACTTAATGGTTAAGGCACTTGCTTGCAAAGCCAAATGACCCAGGTTCAATTCCCCAGGACCCACGTAAGCCAGATGCACAAGGTGGTGCATGTGTCTGGAGTTTGTTTGCAATGGCTAGAGGCCCTGGTGTGTCCCTTCTTTCTCTCTCTCTCTCTCTGTCTCTTTCTCTCTCTCAAATAAATAAAAATAAATTTTAAAAAAGGCATCAAGAGCCGGGCGTGGTGGTGCACGTCTTTAATCCCCGCACTTGGGAGGCAGAGGTAGGAGGATCGTTGTGAGCTCGAGGTCACCCTGAGACTACATAGTGAATTCCAGGTCAGCCTGGACCAGAGTGAGACCTTACTTCAAAAAAAAAAACAAACAACAAAAAAAGGCATCAAGTCCCAACTTCAGTGTCTATAGTAGAGTTTGGTTGGAACATAGCTATCAATGTTCCTATGTGCTACAACCTTAGCATAGACCTATGGTCCTCAAAGCCTAAAATACTATCTGTCCCTGAAAGCTTCTGACCCCTAACTTAGGGTTTTAATAGTCTCAAAAAGGGAAGAATCAGCTGGGCATGGTGGTACATGCCTTTAATCCCACCACTCGGGAGGCAGAGGTAGGAGGATCACCATGAGTTCAAAGCCACCCTGCAACTATATAGTGAGTTCTAGGTCAGCCTAGACTAGAATGAGACCCTACCTCGAAAAGCCAAAAAAAAAAAAAAAAGGTCAGGGCTGGAGAGATGGCTTAGTGGTTAAGATGCTTGCCTGCAAACCCAAAGGACCCAGGTTCAATTCAGGACCCACATAAGCCAGATTCATAAGGTGGCACGTGCGTCTGGAGTTCATTTGCAGTGGCTGAATGCTGTAGCTTGCCCATTCTGTCTCTCTCAAATAAATAAATCAATAGAGCCGGGCATGGTGGCGCACGCCTTTAATCCCAGTACTTGGGAGGCAGAGGTAAGAGGATTGTCGTGAGTTCAAGGCCACCCTGAGACTACATAGTGAATTCCAGGTCAGCCTGAGCTAAAGTGAGACTCTATCTAGAAAAACCAAAAATAAATAAATAAATAGAAATATTTTAAAAAATAAGTAAAGTCACATTGAGGCCCTGACATGTAGATTTGTACAACCTGCCGGTCTATGTTCTGTGAAATGGCAGAAGGAGGATGGGAAGCAGACAGGAATTAAGAACCTACATGTAGCCGGGCGTGGTGGCGCACGCTTTTAATCCCAGCACTCAGGAGGCAGAGGTAGGAGGATCACCGAGAGTTCGAGGCCACCCTGAGACTACATAGTGAATTCCAGGTCAGCCTGGACCAGAGTTGAGACCATGAAGCTGGGATGAACGGGAGCAGTGATAACGAAACTTAGGACATGTCGGTACAAGCTGACAGGTCGGGCTTCAGCAGCGAGCCATTTGACTTCTCTCTCTCTCTCTCTCTCTCTCTCTCTCTGTCTCTTGCCACAAAACCTCAGTCTTTTATTTTTCTCATACAAGGAATTAGGATTCTGAAGGAAAAGGCAAGAACAGAACTGTGTCCAAATTTGACACGCATGCATAATCTTTGAAATTACAAGTACATAATATTTCCAGGAAAGTTAACCCCATCCCTTACAATCTTTATAAGCAAGCACTATAACCATTAGCTGTGAAAAACATCTTTGAAATTACAAATACATAATGTTTCCAGGAAAGTTAACCCCATCCCTTACAATCTTTATGAGCAAGCACTATTAACCATTAGCTGTGAAAAACACCTTTGAAAAACACCTTGACTAATTCTTTTTTGAATCATGGGGCACTAGCTCCTTGTGGTTTCTTTTTCATTCTTTGTTAAATGTTGATCCTATTTTCAGTTGCAAGTTAGCAAAGGTGAGAGACAGACTGGCTACAATAGGTGCCTATTATTCAATTATAGTTAACTCAGTAAGTCTTTTTCTTTCTGTAAGCAATATCATCAATATCAATACTTTATATTTATATAATCATTACATCCAAATTGTATTTGCTGAGCATATGCCTGAATTAAATCTTCATGAAGTTGTATTTTCTCCTCTTTTGATAAATAGTCATAGGGTCTCAAATCCCTAACAGCTAAATAATAAAACCTAACTCATCAGCCCATTTTCCTCTGTAGTCTCTCCTGTCCCAGATCCTAAGTCTCACTCTCCCACTCTTAGGGTCACACTGATATTGACCACCTGGAGGAAGCAAGCTTTTAGGATCAAATCTATGTCCCTCATGAGTAGCCTGAAGGGGCTCCCACAATTTATTGTTGTAATAAACCCATTGTTTTCCATTCCATTTTTGTTTGATCTGGGAACACATCTCCTATTGTCTACATAATACTATTCCACAAAATCGCCTCCTTAGAAGCTGGCAGTACGTCTAACTCCCGGGGGTCATGGCTGGCCTGCAGATCATTCACAAAAGAGAAAGAACAAGCCAAGATAAGGAGAGAAACCAGAAAGATCATGGCAACAAACATGAGCTGTACAGCTGAAAGAAGTAGATGTCCTTGCCAAGCTAAATGAGCCAGAGGAGACCACGGGTCGGATCCGTGTCAAGTGACGTACAGGGTCTCGACTCAGGCTTTTCGGAGCATGCCGTCCCCGGCAAGGTTCGATTCTCTAGGTCCCACGTAAGCCAGATGCACAAGGTGGCACATACATCTGGAGCTCGTTTGCAGTAGCTAGAGGCCCTGGCATGCTCGTTATCTCTCTCTCTCTCTTTCTCTCCCTCTCTCTGTCTCTAATAAATAAATAAATGAAAATAAAATCTTAAAAAAAGAATAAAAGAACCTACATGCATGGAACCTACAGTGGTCTGGGGATCTCAACATTTTCTGCTGTTGTTTCTTTTTCTTTTCTTTCTTTTCTTTCTTTCTTTTTTTTTTTTTTTTCAGTTTCAGGCTGGCTTTGAACTCACAGTGACTCTCCTACCTCTGCCTCCTGAGTGCTAGGATTAAAGGTGTGAGTCATCACACCTGGTAAGGACTGGGGATCTCTAGATATGGGTCAAACCCCTTTGTTTCCAGAGCTCTACCCTCTGAGAAGTGTTTAATGCTGAACAGTCCTTTCAAAGCAAGCCAAGACCATAGCTAAGGAAGGGAGACCAGGACAGTGGGAAAGCCCATGAAGCCCAGAAATCAGGGTCTCTGGGAGTTTCAGCCTTAGCTAAGATCATGTCTGTCTTAGACAGCCTGAGACCTCCTCGCAGATGAGCGTACAGAGCCTCTTTATGATGGGTGTGTCCAACCTGAACTTTTGCAGTTTGGCTGATGGAACCAAGACCTCGTACATGGGATGGAGGAATGCCCAGCACTGAAACACCTCTGTCACACCCTCCAAGGCTCAGGGACCATTGCGGAAGAGGGGGCGGATAGAATGGAAGAGCCAAAGGAAGGGTATGACCTCTTACAATGCAACTGCCCAGACAGAAATTGGCCTCGATATCCATGACCTTGCAGTGACTAGCAATACCATTGCAAGACCCTCAAAATAGAAGAAAAAGATGATGACATCAAATTAAAAGAGAGACTAATGGAGGGAGGGAGGGGATATGATGGAGACTGGAGTTCTAAATGGAATGGGGGAGGGGATGGAAATATCAGGTGGGTTTTTTTGTATGTAAGTATAAAAGTTGTCAATAAAAAATAATAATTAAAAAAAAAAAAAAAAGACCTCGTACATGCTAGGCAAGGGCTCTGCCACCGAGCCACATTCTCAGCCTTCTCACTAAGTTGTCCAGGCTGGCCTTGAACTTGTGATCCTCCTACCTCAGCCTTCCAAGCAGCTGGGATTACAGGCCTTCAACATCAGGCCCAGCCTAAGCCTGATCTTTCCCAGGTATTGGAGAGAGCAAACGAGCTTTCTGCCTCTAGCTATCAACAGCTTCTTTGATTGCCTGAGCTAAGCTCTCAGTACAAAATGCTGCTTCCCTTGTCCTGAGCTACTGCCGTGCCCTCCAAGATCTTCAACGCCTAATTATGCTCAAGACTGCTAACTGCACCCCACTGAAGTCTCCACAGCATGGAACCAAACAGGGGGCTTTCACATCTTCGGGAAAGTCCCCTCCTCTGGGTGAGGTGGACCTGGAGGCTTGCCCGACATGCCACAGGACCGAAATAGCCAGTGAGGCGGTCCAGGTCTCCAGACCTGGCTGTTCCCAAGCTGCTCTCTCAGCTTCCAGATGTTCTGATGTGTGAGGCATCTGTACATGGAAAGCCTTCCTTTTGCACTCACAAAAGAGGCTAACATAGCCTGTTTACGCCTCTCAAGAGTACACTTGTGTGTCTGTGCATATGCATGTCTGTGTGTAGATATGAGTGTGGATGTGCGTATGGAGACCAGTTGATGAGCGTCTTCCTTAACCGCTCTTCGACTTTTTTTTTTGGGGGGGTGGGATTCAAGATAGGGTCTCACTCTAGCTCAGGCTGACCTGGAATTAGTCTCAGACTGGCCTGGAACTCACAGTGATCTTCCTATCTTGGCCTCTGAGTGCTAGAATTAAAGTTGATGCCTGGATACTCTCTACTCTCTCTCTCTCTCTCCATATATATATGAGAGAGATATAATGGGCAAGCCAGGGTGCACATGAACTCCAGACACATGCACCACCTTGTGCATCTGGCTTATGTGGGTCCTGGGGAGTTGAACCTGGGTCCTTAGGCTTCGCAGGCAAGTGCCTTAACCACTAAGCCATCTCTCCAGCACCCCCCCCTTTCTTGACACAAACTCTTACTGAACCTGGAGCTCACAATTTGGTCAGACTAGCTAACCAGCAAGTTCCAGGGATCCTTCTGTCACCAAATACCAAGAGTTAGAATTTCAGGTGCGCACTGCTGCACCTGGCTTTGATGTAGGTGCTTGGGGATCCAAACTCAGGTCCTCGTGTGTGTGCAGCAAGCACTTTTCCAACTGAGCTATCCCCTCAGCCCCAGGAGGACACTTTCATCCCCAGCTAGACTAGACTGGGTAGGAGGTGGAGATGTCATCTCCTTTGAGACCCTCTTTGTACCAGTGATCTGTACCGGCTTTTGCTGCCATGATAAAGCTGTCAGCTGCTCTGCACGTCCCAGATCCTCCATCTAGAGAGCAGCTCAGTGTGGTGGGATACTTCTAGAACTATGAAGAATCAGGCAAAGTGTGGGTTTGAAGTCTGATTCTTGAGACAGTTACATAAACATTCTAGTCAGTTACATAAATATTTCAAGTATTGAGCTAGGTCAGTGTCTGAGCAGTTAAAGGAGTTTGCTTGCAAAGCCTGATGGCCTAAACCCATTTCCCAAGTACCCCAGATGCACAAACTGATGCATGTGGCTGGAGTTTCTTTGCAGCAACAAGAGACCCTGGCATAATCATGATGATATTCTCTTTCTCTCTCTCTCACACACACAAATATTTAAAAAAAAAAAAATAAATACTTTAAGTATCCTGTCATTTTATGGGGACAAATAACTGAGGAGGCTGGAGGTATAGCTCAGTGGTAGAGCACTTGTCTAACATGCACAAGGCCTTTGGTTCCATCCACAATAGGCTCAACCAAAACCCAAACAGACAATAATAACAATACTAACCAGGGCATGGTGGTGTACACCTTTAATCCCAGCACTCGAGAGGCCAAGGCAGGAAGATCATGTGAGTTCAAGGCCACCTTGAAACAACATGGTGAATTCCAGGTCAGCCTAGGCTAGAGTGAGACTCTGCCTTGAAAAGCTAACAACAACAACAACAACAACAAAAAAAAAAAAACCTTGAGAAAAAATACTGTCCACTGTTGCAGTTTGGATATGAAATGTCTCTTGAAGGTTCATATGTTGAAGCTTTGGTCCCCAGTGCAATGTCAGAAGTGGAGAGCTTTGGTAAAGGAGTGGATCATGAGGACTCAGACCTAATTGATTATTAATCCAGGGGTACATTCATTAGTCAGGGATACATCCATAATATGATGCATTATTGGAAAGGGGTAGAAACTAAGAAGTCGGACCTAGTTCTTCCTCCTCCTCCTCCTCTTCTTCCTCCTCCTCCCTTCCTGGCTGTCCTGAGGTAAGCAGCCTCTCCCACCACATGTTACCACCATGCTGATGTTTCTGCCTTGCTCCGGGTCTGAAGGCAATGGAACCAGCTGGTGAAAGACTGTAAAACACAATCCTCCTTTAAGGTGATATTCTCGGGTTTGTTTTTGTCCCCACAGTAATAAAAAGCTGGCTAACATACCCACATTACACACTGTTGAAGAGTGAACTGGGAGACACAGCAGTACATAAGTCCATACCACAGCAGGCAGTGCCACGCTTATCAGTCTCCCACGAGGGCCTTTGACACTACTGTTGCTTGTCAGCAGGTTGTGCTGGCAAAGTTTCCAGTCCACTGTCCGAGCTCAGGAAGCTCTCCGGGCTCTCTAGTCAGCTCCAGTCCCGAGCCAGGAGAGGCTGGGCTGCTCTTCTCCACCAGGTGGCAGTAGTTTGACTGCCACTGTGTGTGTCAGGCTGGGCGACAGGAACAAGACGTTCAGAAAGAAATCCTAGGGAAGAACTAGGAGTCTGTTCCTGCCAACACTGAAGATAAGCAAATAGGTTGAGGTGACCCCAGGCAAAGAACTTCCTCATACAGAAACGTCCGGGCACCTGTGAGTGTAAATATACCAACTGTCTAACCACATGCCAAACCGGTGCTACCCATGTCGTTGCCAGGGAGAGATGGCCAGCCAGTTCAGCTCTCACCCTTCCTTAAACCAGAAAGGATCTCAGGGCACTGCACGCTCAGGTTTTGGTGGCCTGAGATCAGTTTTGGGGGAGCTTATCCAGTTGTTAATGAGCTAAAGGACATAGAACGAGATCCTTTTCTGAGACCCCCCCCCCAGGAGTTTCCCAGCAATTTCCCAAAACACTTGGGGGAGTAGGGCGAGCGATGTTAAATCCCATCTGCTAAGTGCTCAAGGAGGTTGACCTTCCATTTCACAGGTGATCTTATGAATGGACAGAACTGCAAATGCTGTTTACTCAATTTATTTATTTATTCATTCATCCAGCAAACCTGCTATGTACAGGGCAGAGTTAGGTGTTTCAGAGGAACAAAAGCTGAATGGAACACAGAGAAAATATGGGCACGCCAGAGCCTCCTGCCACTGCAAACAAACCCCAGATGCATGTGCCATTCTGTTCATCTGGCTTTACATGGGTACTGGGGAATCAGACCCAGGTTGTCAGGCTTTGCAAGCAAGTACCTTTAACTGCTGAGCCATCTCACCAGCCCTCCTAGAGAATTATTGAGTTGAGCCCCTCTGCTACATCTTAAACACTACCAGATTCTTTTTAAATTTAATTAATTACTTAATTAATTTGAGGAGGGAGAGAAAGAGCATGCCTAGGCCTATAGCCACTGAAATAAACTCCACACTATGTGCCACCATGTGCATCTGGCTTATGTAGGTTCTAGGCAGCGATCTTCCTACCTCTGCCTCCCAAGTGCTGGTAATAAAGGCGTTCATCACCATGCCCAGTTTACTGCCCAGTTCTTTAAATTATCTTAAGAAGGGGATGGAGAGATAGCTCAGCAGTTAAGGTGCTTGCCTATAAAGCCTAACAACCCAGGTTCTATTCCAATACCCATGTAAGGCCAGATGCACAAAGTGGCACATGCATCTGGAGTTCATTTGCAGCAGCTAGAGACCCTGGTGTGCCCATTCTTTCTCTCTCTCTCTCTCTCTCTCTCTCTGTGTGTGCTTTCAAATAAACAAATGAATAAATAAATTGTCTTAAGAATATTGCTGAGCGTGATGACGCACACCTTTAATCACAGCACTCGGGAGGCAGAGGTAGGAAGATTGCTATGACTTCAAGGCTAGCCTGAGATTTCGTAGTGAATACCAGGTCAGCATGGGCTAGAGAGAGATCCTACCTCAAAACAACAAGAAAGAAAGAAAGAAAGAAAGAAAGAAAGAAAGAAAGAAAGAAAGAAAGAAAGAAAGAAAGAGGGAGGGAGGGAGGGAGGGAGGGAGGGAGGGAGGGAGGGAGGAAGGAAGGAAGGAAGGAAGGAAGGAAGGAAGGAAAGAAGGAAGAATATAGCCGGGTGTGGTGGCACATGCCTTTAATCCCAGCACTTGGGAGACAGAGGTAGGAGGATCACCATGAGTTCGAGGCCACCCTGAGACTACATAGTGAATTCCAGATCAGCATGGGCTACAGCAAGACTCTACCTTGAATAGATAGATAGATAGATAGATAGATAGATAGATAGATAGATAGATGATAGATAGATAGATATTGATATCCAATACTTTGTATTGTCAACAGCACAGAGAAGTATAAAGCACAAAGAATAAAATGGATGTAACCATAATCTCATGTCCACATTTTATATATATATTTTGTTTGTTTGTTTGTTTGTTTGTTTGCTCTTTGTTTTCTGAGGTATGGTCTCAAGCTCAGGCCAACCTGGAATTCACTATGTATTCTCAGGGTGGCCTTGAATTCATGATGATCCTCATACCTCTGCCACCTGAGTGCTGGGAATAAAGGCATGCGCCACCATGCCCAGCCACAGATTTTTTTTAATTTTTAAATTATTTTATTTATTTATTTGCAAGCAGAGAGAGAAGAAAGACAGAGTGAATGTGCACACTGGGGCCTCCAGTTATTGCAAATAAACTCCAGATGCATTCACCATTTTGTTCATCTACTTTACATGGATTCTAGGGAATCAAACCAGAGTCTTTAGGCTTTTCAGGAAAATGCCTGGACCACTGTGCCATCTCTCACAGATAACATTTTATACACATGCGCACACATCGCTATCATGCAAATCAGCATGAAAGGACAGTGAAAAATGAAAGTCCTTCCAACCACTTGGCTCTCACAGTTCCTTTTTCCTCAAAATAAGCTGTTAGATTTCGTAAATTGCCTTACATATGCATACACAAACAAATCATTCGGGGCTGGGGAGATGGCTTAGTCATTAAAGGCACTTGCTTGCAAAGCTTGCTGGCCCAGGTTCAATTCCCTAGTATCCATGTATAGCCTGACGGATGCACTAAGCGATGCATGCATCTGGAGATTGCTTGCAGCAAAAAGAGGCCCTGTTGTGCTCATATTCTCTCTTTCTTTACTCACAAATAAATTATTTTATTATTTTTTAAATTTAAATTTTAATTTTTTATTTTTTGGTTTTTCAAGGTAGGGTCTCACTCTAGCTCAGGTTGACCTGGAATTCACTATGTAGTCTCAGGGTGGCCTCAAACTCATAGTAATCCTCCTACCTGCACCAACACGCCTGGCTTGCTACCTGGTTCTTAAAAAGAGCTAAGAGGGCTGGAGAGATGGCTTAGCAGTTTAGGTGCCTGCCTGCAAAACCTAAGAATGCTGGTTCCAATCTCCAGGTCCCACGTTTAGCCAGATGCAAAGTGACATAAGGGTGCAATGCTGCACTTGCCCACAAGGGGAGCACACATCTGGAGTTCATTCACAGCAGCTGAGAGGCTGCTGGCTCGCCCATTCTCTGTCTCCCTCTCTGTCTCTCCAAAAAAAAAAAAAAAAAAAAATCTAAGAACCTGGAGTGGGTGGCGTTTACCTTTAATCCCAGCACTCAGGAGGCAGAGGTAGGAGGATCCCCATGAGTTCAAGGCCAGCCTGGGACTACAGAGTGAATTCCAGGTCAGCCTGGGTTAAAACAAGACCCTACCTTGAAAAAAAAAAAAAAAAGCCCTCTCCCCCAAAAAAGCTGCCTCCTGTTCCTGAAGCACCAGAGTGGCTGCTCCATGCTGGTCCTCCTTAGCACCCCACTGCCCTCAGATGGAGTGCTGGGGGCTTGAAAGCTTGCTGGGTTGACAGATGAGCTCCCTGGGGGCTCATAGCTCCTTCTGTTTGGTTGATATGCAGAGCTGTGTGGTACAATTCTGAGATTCACAAACAAACAGGAAGCCAGGCCACTTCCTCCTTGCCGGGGCTGGTCCCCAGTCCTTATCAGCCATTGAGCCCAGAGGGGAAGGAGCCACCCAAGGTTCAGAAGGCAACTTCCTGGTAGAGGAGACAGGAATTTTTGGTTTCACTGCCAGGATGGGCTCACTCTTCAGAAGACCTGAATGGCCAGCAAGGCCACCCTTCCTGTCAGTCAAACTTGGCCTCATAACTCCCACCTTGGAAAGGCTTTTCCAATAAGCTTAACCCTGCTTGGGTCTCCTTTGCCCCTTTGATTCTGAGGTGGAGTTCTTTTGAACTCCATGTAAGCAACTATCTAGTGAGAGTGTGTTGTGTCTGCAGACAGTGCCTTTCTCAGTATCCAACCCACAAAGCTCTCTCTGTATTCACCGGGAATTCACCGGGATGCTCAGTAAATAATTGAATGATCAATTGCAAGAAGGAGTGGCAAGCAGGATTGGCTCATGGTGGGGCCAGAACACATTGCTAAATGAGACCATGGGGCAGCTGAACAAGAGGGAGTGGTGGGGACAGTTACAGGACTGTGAAATAGAGGTGTGGCTAGGGTAGGAGGCTGGAGATGAGAACTGCAGATATTTGATGCAATAAACAAGTCCTGCACGCCACCTGACCACATGGAAAGTCGGCTGCCCAACTGAAGAGTCACTACAGATACCAGACAGGAGGTGCAGCTCTTAAAGGAATTGGATTTTTACAAATTCTATCTGACAGGAAAACAAAGCTGAGCATACCTAATCCTCTGATGTATGACTCAGGGTAAGAATTAGGATGCTGTAGTGCCTCAGGCAATCATTATGACTATCAACGACTATAGAGAACATTAGATGTGGGCCTGAGTCACCATCAGTTGCTTTAAAAGAAGAAGAAGAAGGAGAAAAATCTCTCATGTCAACCTGCTTAATTGAGTTGCTACTATTTCATTTTTTGAGAAAAACGTAAGCCAGGTGTGGTGGCGCATGCCTTTAATCCCAGCACTCAGAAGGCAGAGGTAGGAGGATCACTGTGAGTTCGAGGCCATCCTGAGACTACATAGTGAATTCCAGGTCAGCCTGAGCTAGAGTGAGACACACCTCAAAAAAAAAAAAAAATCAAAACTCCTTTTTTGGAGCTGGAGAGATGGCCTAGCAGTTAAGGCATTTGCCTGCAAAACCAAAGGACCTTGGTTTGAATCACCAGGACTCATGTAAACCGGATGCACAAGGTGGTGCATGCATCTGGAGTTTGTTTGCAGTGGCTGGCGGCCCTGGTGCACCCATTCTCTTCTCTCAAATAAATAAATAAAAACATACTTAAAGGCAAAAGAAAAAAAAAAAGAAAGAAAGAAAGAAAGAAAAAAAGAAAAGAAAGTTGCATGCAGAAAGAAAAAAACCAAACAAACAAAAACAAAAACTATGAAACATAAAAGGCCCAGTCATCTTCCCTTTGTGGTTATTTGGGCTTCAAATAAATTTCTCCATGCTGGGTGTGGTGACACACTTTAATCCCAGACAGGTAGGAGGATTGCTGTGAGTTCAAGGCCACCCTGAAGACTACTTAGTGACTTCCAGGTCAGCCTGGGCTAGCGTGAGACCAGTTTCTCCATGTAGCTCCTGGGTGTAGAGGAGCATGGGCCAGGCGCAGGCGGGTGGAGATCCCTGTGAGGATGGATAGAGAATGCCATGAGGAATGATGGATGCACCAGGCTGGGGCCGAGCACACTGAACCAGAAGTGACTTTCAGGGATGTATAAAGAGCATGGTATCTCTGAGCTGTGTCTCAAAAGACTGCAGTATGCCAGGCATGGTGGCGCACGCCTTTAATCCCAGCAGAGGCAGAGGTAGGAGGATCGCTGTGAGTTCAAGGCCACCCTGCGACTCCATAGTGAATTCCAGGTCCCCTGAGCTAGAGTGAGACCCTACCTCAAAAAAAAAACAAAAAACAAAACAAAAAGCAGCAGGAGGTAGGGTGTAGCTCAGTGCCTAGAATGCCAGAAGCTCTGGATTCAGGACCCCAGCACTACAGAAAAAAAGGGAAGGGGAAGGAGGAAATTTTGTTTTGTTTTCTTTTGTTTTTCGAGGTGAGATCTCGCTTTGGCCCAGGCTGACCTCGAATTCACTATGTTGTCTCAGGGTGGCCTCAAACTCACAGTGATCCTCCTGCCTCTGCCCCCAAATGCTGGGATTAAAGGTGTGGGCCAACATGCCAGGCTGCCTACTCATCTTTTCTTTTCTTTTCCTTTCTCTTTCTTTCTTTCTTTCTTTCTTTCTTTCTTTCTTTCTTTCTTTCTTTTTTTTTTTTTCGAGATAGGGTCTCACTCTGACCCAGGCTGACCTGGAATTAACTATGTAGTCTCAGGGTGGCCTTGAACTCATGGCAATCCTCCTACCTCTGCCTCCCGAGTGCTGGGATTAAAGTCGTGCACCACCACACCCACTCATCTTTTCGTATTCAGTGGGGATGATGGCATGCTGGGACAGCCACCCTCTGCCCTGTTTTCTATATAGAAATCTCTCTTCCTGGCTTTTTTTTTTTTGTTTTTGTTTTTGGTTTTGCGAGGTAGGGTCTCACTCTGGTCCAGGCTGACCTGGAATTAACTATGTAGTCTCAGGGTGGCCTCGAACTCTCAGCGATCCTCCTACCTCTGCCTCCCGAGTGCTGGGATTAAAGGCGTGCGCCACCATGCCCGGCTCTTCCTGGCTTTTAAAATATATTTTTTATTTATTTACTTAAGAGAAAGAGAGAGGAAGAGGCAGATAGAAAGAGAATGGGCATGCCAGGGCCTCCAGCCACTGCAAACAAACTCCAGACACATGCCTCCCCTTGTGCATCTAGCTTAGATGAGTACTGGGGAACTGAACCAAGGTCCTTTGGCTTTGCAGGCAAATGCCTTAACCACTAAGCCATTTCCTCAGCTCACCCTTCCTGGCTTTTGGAGTAAAGACCCTAGATGGCTCTGGGGTGAAGCTTTGGAAACCACACAGCATCCCCAGTGCTAGGATTAAAGATATGAACCACCATGCCCAGCTTTTTTTTTTTTTTTTTTTTTTTTTAGTTTTTTTCAAGTAGGGTCTCACCCTAGCTCAGGCTAACCTGGATCTCACTCTGTGGTCCCAGGCTGGTCCTCCTACCTCTGTTTCCAAAGGGGAAATTTTAAGGAAGACCATGAAGCAGCATCTCTAAATTTATTTATTTGGGGGAGAAAGAGAGAGAGAGAATGGGTACGTTAAGGCCTTTTACCACTGCAAACAAACTCCAGATGCATGTGCCACTTTGTGTATCTGGCTTTATGTGGGTACTAGGGAATTGAACCTGGCAGTCAGACTTTGCAAGCAAGAACCTTTAACTGCTGAGCCATTTCTCCAGCCCCACATGTATGAAAGTCCCACAAAGGCACCATCTTCATTATGGGTGTCAGGAAAA
>JAEOAD010000013.1:33402500-33417500 GCA_036365145.1 Orientallactaga sibirica | reverse complement strand
TCACCTTGGTCCTCCTCTTCCTTCTGGAGATGAAGGAAAGATTAGTGGAGCTCGCTGGAGAAAAGCCTTAAGTAAACACAAGGCGTAGTCTGAGTTAGTGTTACTATTATTAACAATACTGGTGGACAGCCATGGTATGTGCTCCTCCAAGGGGTTCAAGCGAGCATCCAGGCCAGGGGTCTCTAGTACTCTCACTGTCCATCTCTCTCTCTCTTTTTTTTTTGGGGGGGGGTTCGAAGTAGGGTCTCACTTCAGCCCAGGCTGACCTGGAATTAACTATGTAGTCTCAGGGTGGCCTCAAACTCATGGCGATCCTCCTACCTCTGCCTCCCGAGTGCTGGGATCAAAGGCGTACGCCACCACGCCTGGCACCGTCCATCTCTTAATGACTTATGACTCCAGGTGTCCCTTTGGCATATGAGTCTTATAAGGCACAGAGGCTGCTGGGGTTTAGAAAAATGGAGGACCCAGGAGGGTAGACTTGTCATTCTCTAAGAAAGGAAGAGCCAAGCTCCTAGACAGAATCTAAGAATGAACTGGACTGGTCACAGGACTGGCCACAGAAAGCATTGTGTGTTGGCCCGGGAGCCAAAGCCAGGGGCTGAAGCTTTCACTGAGACTTGGGTACCTGTGTCCCACGTGTGGAGGAAGCTGGGGGTAGGGTGGCATTTCTCTCTCTCCACCCATTACATTGCTTTTCTTTTCTCTTTTTCTTTTCTTTTTCTTTCATTCTTTCTTTCCTTTTTCTTTCTTTTTTAAAAAACTTTTGTTTATTTTTATTTATTTATTTGAGAGTCACAGACAGACAGACAGAGATAGAGGCAAAGAGAGAAAAAATGGACTCACCAGGGACTTCATCCTCTGCAAACAAACTCCAGGTGCATGCACCACCTTGTGCATCTGGCTTACGTGGGTACTGGGGAATTGAGCCTCGGACCTGGGGTCCTTAGGCTTCACAGGCAAGCACTTAACCCTAAGCCATGTCTCCAGCCCCTTGCTTTTTCTTTTCTTTTCCTTTTCTTTCTTTTTTCTTTTTGTTTGTTTGTTTGTTTCTTTCTTTCTTTTTTTTTTTTTTTTTGAGGAAGGGTCTCATTCTATCCCAACCTAACCTGAAACTCACTAGCTTAGTTGGCCTTGAACTCACAGTGCTGGGATTAAAGACATGTGCCGCCATGCCCAGCTGACATCTATTACATTTTGTGTTAAAATAATTATTACTACCTTTTCAAAGGGAAAAGTTTTGCATGGGAAAGTTAACGTAGTGGTAATGACTCTTCTCTCCAGTTTATGCCCAACACTTAGGCATTGACCTATGCCCTGGGTGTGAGATACCGAGCCAGGCTACCAAGCTCTGGAGGCCAGGGTGTGGACGATCCAGTGGGCAAGTTAAGATATGCATAACCACAGCACAAGGTGGACAGGGACTGGAGGGGTTAGGACAGGACAAGGGTCAGGCATAGTGATGGAGTCAAGGCCTGGCCTTGAAGGCTCAGAGAGTGGACAAGTAGAGATAGAGGGCTTGCCATTCTCAAAGAAGGAACCAGACCCTCCCTCCCAAACTGGAAAAACTTGGAGCTAGGCATGGTTGCACATGCTTTTTTTTTTTTTTTTTTTTTTGAGGTAGGGTTTCACTCTAGCTCAGGCTGACCTGGAATTCACTATGGAGTCTCACGGTGGCCTCGAACTCAAGGCAATCCTCCTACCTCTGCCTCCCAAAATGCTGGGATTAAAGGCACGACACCACCATGCCCGGCTTGTGCATGCTTTTTAATCCTAGCACTTGGGACGCAGGAGTAAGAGAATTGCCGTAGGTCAGCATTGGCTAGAGTGAGACCAGAAATCAGAAACACAAAACAAACCAAAAAAACTTGTCCAGGTTCCTATGGTAAGTTAGTTTGAATACAGATTCAGACAGACACTTGGCAAAGCTCCTGCCCCTCACACTGACCAGATAACTGATGTGTCTATGAGAAAGCAACCCTGGCCAGATTGCTTCTCAGGGAAACCTTGAGCCCAGATTTTCCAAGCAGCTGAGCGTCCTTCCCTGCTCTTGGCTTTGGTCTTCTTGAGCTGAATCTTCCCATGAGACCTGGGTGGTGGACCAGCTGGTGGCTGGACGGCAGTCTTGGTGGAACCCAAATGGGTTGGGTTGGGAATGGCAGAGTGTGGGATCGTTGCAATAAAACGCAGGGAGAGAAGCCCTTGCAGTGTCCTGGGGTGTGAGGCACAGGGCGTGGGGCCCTACATTCCTGGATGGCTAAGACGCCACCACTGATGATTATCATTATTATTCCTGCTCCGGCTTCTCCTCTGTCTCAGAGCTTTCATCCTGCAGGACCCTGCCCAGCTAGGCAAGCTTCACCAACTAACAAGGGGCGGGGCAGGCTGCTCCAGGCTGCAAGGGAGCGGCACGTGGTAGGGTTTCTCTGACAGACCTGAGTTCTTCCCTAACTGTGCACACATTGGCACAGTTGCTTAGGGGGAAACTGAGGCACACATCTGTAAGCAAATTGGCCAAGGTGTCTCAGCAGAGACCCCCCCCAACCCCCCTTTCTCTGTGGTGACCTACTTATCCTCTCCAAGTTGGGCCAGATCTTGTCAGCCTGGAGGGAAGCCAGAGAAGGTGTGGATTCTAGAAGAGAGAACTGGGCTGGGGCCAGGACAGCAGAGCTTGGTACCCTGTGTGCCAGGTGCTGCGGGCATCATGAGGTCAGGCTCCTGGTTTCGCGTCTCTCTGGAAGGTTCTGCCATATGGGTGGATTGTTGACAAGCCCCTAAGGGAGGGCAAGGCCACAGACGCGCAAAATGCCCAGATCTCTCCCATCAGAGGCCAGTCAGCAGCCTGGGATAGGAAGAGCCTGGATCTCGTAAAAATGGGCCAGGCCCAGGGGCAGAGGACCAGACAATGGCTCACAGACAGCAAAAGGTGTGTATGCCTGTGTTGTAGGTACCTGTGTGTGTGAGTTGTGTGCATATTTTGCTAACAGCAGCTTCCAGCGGTGACGTGTCATCGCTTGCTGAGATGAAATGAATGAGAGAGGGAAGGGGATGTGAATGGCGATACAAGGACGAGGAGATGAGGGTTTGGGTGGAATCCTACAAAATGTGTGAATCATGAACCCAGATGAGCAGGAAGTGGTCCCAGAGGCTGCGGGCTAAGACCCAGTCTCCTTCCTCAATCCCTGTGGTCCATTTTGAGAGCAGCTGTCTCTGAGAACATCTTCTGCCTTCAGGGAGAGGTGGGACGACACAAAGTAGGCTGAGGAGACCCATGGGAGAGAAGACGACACACAGGACTTCTGCGATGGAAGCCCCGAACACTCCCGGTGTCCACATATCCCAGAGCCAAATGCCAGCCAGCCATGCATTCACCCAGCCATGCAGTCATTCATTCACTCATTTATCTACCTTTGCATGTGTGTAGTGTGCATGCATGGATGGATGCATATTCATGTGGGGGCACATGTATGTGTGCATTGGTGACATACGTGAGGGTGCATATGGAAGCCAGAGGACACTCTCAGGAACACCAAACACCTGCTCTGAGACAGGGTCTCTCGTTGGCTTGGAGCTCACTAATGAGGCGAGACTAGCTAGCCAGCAAGCCCCAGGTATCCTTATGTCTCTGTGTCCCCAGCACTGGGATTACAGGTATGTACCACCACACCCAGCACTTTTTGTTTGTTTGGTTTTTTGTTTTTCAAGGTAGGGTCTCACTCTGGTCCAGGCTGGCCTGGAAGTAACTATGTAGTCTCAGGGTGGCCTTGAACTCACAGAGATCCTCCTACCTCCGCCTCCCGAGTGCTGGGATTAAAGGCGTGCACCACCACGCCCGGCACACCCAGCATTTTTATGTGGATACTAGGGATCAAACTCAGGTCCTCGTGCTTTCAAAGAAGTGTGGTGGTTTGATTCAGGTGTCCCCCATAAACTCAGGTGTTCTGAATGCTAGGTTCCCAGCTGATGGAGATTTGGGAATTAATGCCTCCTGGAGGCAGTGTATTTTGGGGGGTGGGTTTATGGGTGTTCTAGCCAGCTTCCCCTTGCCAGTGTTTGGGCACTGTTGCTATGATCCACCCTCTGCTCATGTCATCGTTTTCCCTGCCATCATGGAGCTCCCCCTCAAGCCTGTAAGCCAAAATAAACCTCGTTTTCCCACAAGCTGTTCTTGGTCGGTGATTTTTGCCAGCAGTGTGAATCTGACTGCAACAGCACGCATTTTACCCAACTGAGCTATCTCCTCAGCCCATAGACAGTGGGATTTTTGTTTGTTTGTTTGTTTGTTTTGGTTTTTTGAGGTAGGGTTTCACTGTAGTCCAGGCTGACTTGGAATTCATTAGTCTCAGGGTGGCCTCAAACTCACAGGGATCCTCCTACCTCTGCCTCCTGAGTGCTGGGATTAAAGGCGTGCGCCACCACGCCTGGCAACAGTGTTTATTAATGGGTAAAGTGTTCTGCTTGGAGCTATGGTGCAGACACATGAGATATGCCCTTCACTCTTAGGAGACTCCCTGAAGAAAGACAAATCATCCTTTTTGGCCTGAGTTGAGACATTGCCTGCCTCTCTGGCCTGGAGGATTTCAGTGAGTGCAAAACCATCCTGAGAATACATAGAGAATTGCAGGTCCACCTGGGCTAGAGTGAGACCCTACCTGGAAAAAACAAACAAAAGAAAAAGAAAAAGAAAAAAGAAAGAAAGAGAAAGAAAGAAAGAAAGAAAAAAAGAAAGAAAGAACTCTTGCTAGTGTCTTGATATCCACCCAGCCACAAAAGTCATCTAGTGAGGGCTGGAGAGATGGCTTAGCGATTAAGGCATTTTCCTGTGAAGCCTAAGGACCCCAGTTCAATTCTCCAGGTCCCATGTAAGCCAGATGCCCATGGTGGCACATGCGTCTGGAGTTCATTTGCAGTGGCTAGAGGCCCTAGCGTGCCCATTCTCACTCTCTCCACCTCCCTATGTCTCTAAATAAATAAATAAATAAAAAATAAAAACAAAATCTTAAAAAAAAACATCTAGTGATCTTGTCACTATGATTGGGGCACCCTAAGATTCACTGTCCTGTGTCCCTAAGATTTTCCATATCAAATATATCTTGCTGACTATAAGGTCTTACACTTGCTTTCTCTTACTATTGACTCCCCCCCTGCAAAAGAAAACTTGCAGGCCGGGCGTGGTGGCGCACGCCTTTAATCCCAGCACTCGGGAGGCAGAGGTAGGAGGATCGTTGAGAGTTCGAGGCCACCCTGAGACTACATAGTTAATTCCAGGTCAGCCTGGACCAGAGTGAGACCCTACCTCGCAAAAACCAAAAAAAGAAAAAAGAAAAAAAGAAAAGAAAACTTGCAGCAGCTCACCAATGCTTATCAGATATAGTTTGAACTTCTGGGGTCATTTTTCTGGGCCCTTCCACATGTTTCTCACTCTTGTTGCCCCAGACCGTCCTTTCCCATCCCCAGCACACAAGTGTTGGTAATGAAACGCTCAACAGCTGAAGGACAGCAAAGATCTTTTCAAGGGAATCACTTCCTCGTTTGTAGCTGATTAATTCAATAAACACAGAATAGTCACTATGTATCAGGCACTGTGACAGATACCGCGGGAGCTGTTTTGATGACAGGGCAGACATGTCTCCTGCCCTAATGGGGGCCAAGCTTGAGCAGGGAGGATAGACACTAATGATGAAGACAGAACACAGGGCTCACATGGGACTGTGCTCATGGCACCACCCCCACCCCCAGAACCCTGCTAAGCTCCTCCATTTCCACGATGGCTTCAGAGAGCTTTTACTTCTTGCCTGCGTTCTTCATACTGCAGAGGCCACCACGCTAGGGAGGAATGGAGAAGGATCCAAGGAAATGTCCATGAGGCAAGACCCAGAAGGCTCCAGGCCCTCCAGGCTGCTCTCCCTTAGTAGACAAGGTTTCTCTGTTCCTAAACTCGATGTTTGGGAATATGACATACGGGGACATAATTTAGAATTTAATATTTCCAGTTGAAAACTGAACTGTATGGGCTTGCGAGAAGGCTCAGCAGTCAAAGACACTTGCTCATAAAGCCTGATGGCTTGGGTTCGATTCTCTAGTACCCACATAAAGCCTGATGTGCAAAATGATACATGTATCTGGACTTCATTTGTAGTAGCAAGAGGCCTTGGCACACCTATTCTCTCTTTAAATTAAATAAATAAATAACATTAAAAAAAAAAAAACTTTTGGGGCTGGAGAAGATGGCTTAGTGGTTAAGGCATTTGCTTGTAAAGCCAAAGGACCCCAGTTTGATTCCCCAGGACCCACGTAAGCCAGATGCACAAGGTGGTGCATGCATCTGAAGTTCGTTTGCAGTGGCTGGAGGCCCTGGCTCACCCATTTGCTCTTTCTTTCTTAAATAAATAAATAAATAAATAAATAAATAAATAAATAAAACTTTTAGGATCCTGGAGCAATGACTCAGAGGATAAAAGCCCTTGCTTGTAGGGCCTAACGACCGGAGTTCAATTCCCCAGGGCCCATGAGCTAGATGCACAAAGTGGCACATGTGTCTGGGGTTCCTTTGCAGTGTCAAGAGGCCCTGGCTTCCCTTACTCTCTGTCCCCACCCCTGCCCCCCCAACCCCTGCTTCTCTGTGCTTGCAAATAAATTAATTAATTAATTAAAAAAACTTTTTGAGGCTGGGAAGGGGCTCACTGGTAAAGTGCTTGCCTTGAAAACATAAAGATCTGAGTTCAACTCCCATCACCCATGTAAAAAACACAGGGTGGCCATGCATGCCTGTGAGCCTAGTGCTGAGGGGAACAGGGACAGGAGGTTACTGAGGCTCCCTGGTCAGTCTAACCCCAAAACAGGAAACTCCAGATTCAGTGAGAGACTGTCCCAGGGAAATAGGGTAGAGGGGTGATGGAGGACACCTGACATTTTCCTCTGAACTCCACACATGCACTACCCACACACCAAAACAAAAAGGTAGGTGGAGCCAGGCGTGGTGGAGCACGCCTTTGATCCCAGCACTCAGGAGGCAGAGGTAGGAGGATCCCCATGAGCTCGAGGCCACTCTGAGACTGCAGAGTGAATTCCAGGTCAGCCTGGGCTAGAGTAAACCCTACCTCAAAAATCAAAAAAAAAAAGAAAGAAAGTAAAAAGGTAGGTGGGCTCCTGAGGATGATCCTGAGTTTGTCCCCTGGAACACACACACACACACACACACACACACACACACACACACACACTTTAAGACAATGAAGTTGTAAAAGGCCCTCACCATTTGACCCAGTGAGGAAATACTAGCTCCTGGTCTCAGCCCCGAGGGCAGCCCTTACAGGGAGTGAAATCCACTCTCTCAGCTCTGGCTAAACTACCCTGACAGGTGGTGTTCCTGTGTTTGAGACTTGTCCAGGAAGGGAGGCTCTCCAACCCCCATGTGGTTGTTTTGACTTGGTGTTGAACCGCTGTCACGGTTAGAAAAGTCTGCCAACTGTGTAGCCCAGGTGAGATGTTGCAAAGTCCTCTCCCTTGCTTGTCTGTCCACAGGCAAGGCAAAGTAATGAAGTATTCTCTATTCAGAATCCTTGAGACTCCTAAAACTGACAGAAGCGACATCCCTTCATCCCTAATGACCCTCATTTTCTCTTTTTTCCCCCTCTTCATCTGCCCCCTCCTTTTTTGGTATGTATGCGTGGAAGTCAAGTCGGAGGACAATCTCAGGTATCCTTGCCTTCCATCTTGAGGCAGGTTCCATCATTGTTCACTGCTGTGTTTGCCAGGCTGGCTGATCTGTGAGCTTCCAGGGGATTCTCCTGTTCACCCTCTCGGCCTTCCTTCTCGCTGCAGGTGCACTGGGATGACAGCCGTTCCTGCCACTGTGTCCAGCTTTACGTGAGTTCTGCGGATGTGAACCCAGGTTCTCATGGGTACTCGCGCTAGCATGGTTAGCACTTTCTCCACTGAACCATCTCTTCAGCCAACCTTCATTTTCTTTTTTTAAAAAATATTTTATTTATTTATTTATTTATTTATTTATTTATTTGAGAGAGAGAGAGTGAGAGAGAAAGGAAGAGGTGGAAGAGGCAGGTAGAGAATGGGCATGCCAGGGCCTCCCAGCCACTGCAAACGAACTCCAGACGCATGCACACCCTTGTGCATCTGGCTTACCTGGGTCCTGGGGAATCAAACCGAGGTTCTTTGGCTTTGCAGGCAAGTGCCTTAACCACTAAAGCCATTTTCCCAGCCCAACCTTCATTTTCTTAACTGTCAACATCCCATTTTTCTGGAGGGCGAGGCTTTCGAGGTAGGGTCTCACTCTAACCCAGGCTGAGCTGGAATTCACTATGTCGTCTCAGGCTGGCCTCGAACTCACGGTGATCCTCGTACCTCTGCCTCCCAAGTGCTGGGATTAAAGGCCTGCGCCACCACGCCCGGTTCATGTGGACATTTTTGAGAGGATGTGACAGAGTAGGGGAGCAGACAGGGGCTGGGACACCCTTGAACAGCCTCTTGGTGTTCTTCTAGGGGCTTCTGCTGAGTGGGGCTTTTTCCCCACTTGGTGGTTCTGTCTCCAAGGCAGCTTGGCCCTCCAGTAGCATTCCTGATTATGGAACTGGCATGGATCTCAAGAATGCTAGGCGAGAGGAGGTTGTGCATAGGAAACTCAGCAGTGGCACAGTCCTTTTTAGGTGTGCTGGCAAAAATATGTCTAGGGAGAAAGGTATGAGAGAAACTCAAACTGCTGCCCTGAGTGTCCAAGAAGTTCCCAAATCAAAGGCAGACCACTACGAGGGCAAAAGCCCCCCCTTCCCTTTCCTTCTTTTCCCTCCCTCCCTCTTTCTTCTTTCCCTCTCTCTATCCCTCCCTTCCTTCCTTTCTTCCTCCCTTCTTCCTTTCCCTCCCTCTCCCATCCCTTTCTCCCTTTCTTCCTTCTTCTTTCCCTTCCTTCCTCCCTGCCTCCATCCCACAGCCTGGCACACCTTTGCTTTGACCCTTCCAGGCTCTACCATGCCCTAGCTGAAGTCTACTGTTCTATCTGTTGCCTTCCCCACTTAGATGAGCCCTGGCTGAACTTTCCTTTCTCTGAGCTTCCATCTCATTGCATGTAACTGATTATACACACCATCTCTTGTGTTCCCTGGCTGTACAACACATTGGAGTCTTGCCTGTTCAGCCAGGTTATAAATGTGTAGTGCATAGAGACCATGCCTGGAGCATAAAGAACATGCCATACATGTCAGAGTCCCTCAGAGCTCTACCCAGGGATGTTGTGTTACAGGCTATGGCAGAGGCCTTCATTTGCCTTCTTGTTTCTCACTTAGCATCCCGGAATGCATGCTAAGAAGGCAGCCCTCCACTGAGCCTTTGTTTGGGTGGAGCCACATCTTACATATCATCAGAAGATTCCTGGTGGAGAGAATCCCTCCCTCTGGATGTGCCCTGGATAGCCATTAGGATCGCCTAGGGGAGGGAACTACCTTTCCCAATCTATTGCCTGCAGGGAGTAATTGTGGAGAAACCTGCACTCTGGGCGATACCTCAAAGCAGTGATCGCCTTGGGAGAAACTGACTTGAAAGAATGTGAGAAAGGCTGAAGAGATGGTTCAGCTGTTAAGGCACCTGCCTGCAAAGCCTGATGAAATGGGTTCAATTCCCCAGGATCCACATAAAACCAGATGCACAAAGCAGCACGTGTATCTGGAGTTCACTGCAGTGGCCAGAGGCCATTCTCTCTCTCTCTCTCTCTCTCTGCTTGCAAATAAATACATTTTTTTTGTTGGTTTTTGAGGTAGGCTCTCGCTCTAATCCAGGTTGACTTGGAATTCACTATGTAGTCTCAGGCTAACCTTGATCTCACAGTGTCTTCCTACCTCTGACTCCCAAGTGCTGAGATTAAAGGCGTGTGCCACCACGTCCAGCTAAAATCCTTTTTTGAAAAAAGTATGTGGGGAGCCGGGCGTGGTGGTGCACGCCTTTAATCCCAGCACTCAGGAGGCAGAGGTAGGAGGATCGTTGAGAGTTCGAGGCCACCCTGAGACTACATAGTTAATTCCAGGTCAGCCTGGACCAGAGTGAGATCCTACCTCAAAAAAAAAAAAAAAAAAAAAAAGTATTTGGGGGCTGGAGACATGGTTTAGCAGTTAAGGCACTTGCCTACAAAGCCTAGGGATGCAGGCTCGATTCCCTAGTACTGACATAAGCCAGATGTACAAGGTGGCACATGCATCTGGAGTTCATTTGCAGTGGCTGGAGGCCTTGGTGCACCCATTCTCTCTCTCTCTCTAGTAAATAATTTTTTTTTTTTTTTTGGTTTTGCGAGGTAGGGTCTCACTCTGGCCCAGGCTGACCTGGAATTAACTATGTAGTCTCAGGGTGGCCTCGAACTCTCGGCGATCCTCCTACCTCTGCCTCCCGAGTGCTGGGATTAAAGGCGTGCGCCACCACGCCCAGCTCTAGTAAATAATTTTTGTTGTTGTTGTTTTTCAAGGTAGGGTTTCACTCTAGTCCAGACTGACCAGACTGACCTTGGAATTCACTATGTAGTCTCAGGGTGGCCTCGAACTCACGACAATCCTCCTACCTCTGCCTCCCGAATGCTGGGATTAAAGGTGTGCGCCATCATGCCCAGCTCAATAAAATATTTTTTTTGAAAAATGTGGTAAAGCCTCCTGTAGGATTGTCACCAGCCAACATCAGAGAACTCACCTGTGAGTAAAAATCACTCTAGGTCCCAGAGATATGTGAGAAGTAAGGCAAACACAGCTTGTGTCCCAACCTAAGGGATAGAGACCCAGACAGGAAGCTCTACAGACAGTGTTGGAATATTACACTTCTTTGAACTTGAAGCACTGTTTAGTCTCCTTGGCCTCCATCTCTCACTAGAGAAGAGAGCAGTGGCTGACTCAGTACATGCTTCTGATGGAGAAATGGGGAAAGATGTCCAGCATCACTGGTCTGGGGCACGCTGGCAGTCAGGAGAGAAACTCTAGTCCCAGGAGATCATGTGATGTGCTGAGGACTAGACCTTCATGTGAGACTGGGCACTAAAGAAGACCAAAGGAGCCAGGCGTGGTGGCACATGCCTTTAATCCCAGCACTCAGGGGATAGTGGTAGGAGGATCGCTGTGAGTGCGAGGCCACCCTGAGACTACATAGTGAATTCCAGGTCAGCCTGGGCTAGAGTGAGACCCTACCTCAAAAAAAAACAAAAAGTTGGGGAGGCTTTATCCCCTCAAGTAGCTTATAGTCCAGGAGGGATCAGACAGGTCCTTAAAATACAGATGGTGTTCTAAGGGGAGTGAATACAAAATACAGCAGGGCACGGGAGAAGTAGACCAAGGCCTTCCCAGAGGAGGTGACATTTAAGCTGTGATGTAAAAGATCTGCCTGACGGGGCTGAGGAGAGGTCTTAGCAGTTAAGGCACTTGCCTACAAGGCCTAAAGACCCAGGTTTGATTCCCCAGGACCCACGTAAGCCAGATGCACAAGGTGGCACATGCATTTGGAGTTTGTTTGCAATAGTGGCTGGTGGCCCTGGAGTGCCCATTCTATTTTTCTCTATCTGCCTCTTCCTCTCTCTCAAATAAATAAATAAATAAATAAATAAATAAATAAATAAATATTTTAAATATTAAAAAAAAGAACAAGTGAATGGGGGGAGGGTAGGAGAGGGCATGGCCTATTGAGGGCGCTGGAGAAGGTCAACATCTACAGCACCAGGGAGCCAGGGGAGCAAGGAGGCCAGCCAGGCAAGACCCACAATGCCTTGCAGAGCAGTTCAGCTTTCCCTCTAAGCAATGGGGTATGTGGTTCCTACTGCTGTTATAGGAAATTTATCGCAAACTAAATGGCTTGAGACAACACAAAGGTGTTACTTTTTTTTTTTTTTTTTTGGTGGGGGAGAGACTCCCAGGCTGAAATCTGAGGTATCAGC
The DNA here is from genome assembly GCA_036365145.1 of Orientallactaga sibirica. Classification (NCBI taxonomy): domain Eukaryota; kingdom Metazoa; phylum Chordata; class Mammalia; order Rodentia; family Dipodidae; genus Orientallactaga; species Orientallactaga sibirica. The sequence goes on along the minus strand of JAEOAD010000013.1, from coordinate 33,405,589 downwards.
AGCTTCCTGTTCCTCTGGGAGAGTAGGGGAGAATGCGTTCTTTGCCCGCACCTGCCACATTCCTCAGCTCAAGCCCTTCTCCCTCTTCAAAGGCAGCGATCACATGATGCCAACCCCTGCTTCTATAGTCACACCTCTGACCCCAACACCCCTGCCCCCTTCTTCTAAGGATCTTTGTGATTACATTGGGCTCATTAGATAATCTAATAGAATCTTCACTCCTCCTTAATCACCTTGCAAGTCCCTTTTGCAATGTAAAGTTCACAAGTTTCAGATCATCTCAGCATTAAATGAGAACATCTTTGGGGATCATCACTGTTTATGACAGAAGTCTGGAGTGACCAAATTGGGGTGTTGGGTAAGATAGCACTGTGGTTAAGAGTTGGGCAGAGGGTGGGGCATGGTGGTGCATGCCTTTGATCTCAGCACTTGGAAAGCAGAGGTAGGAGGATTGCTATGAGTTTGAAGCCAACCTGAGAATACAGAATGAGTTCCAGGTCAGCCTGGGCTAGAGTGAGACCCTACCATGAGAAGAAAAAAAAATGGCATTGAGAGGCTGGAGAGATGGCTCAGAGGTTAAAGGCACTTACTTACAAAGCCTGATGGCCTGGAGTTTGATTCTCCACCACCTACATAAAGCCAGATGCACAAAGTGGTGCATGCATCTGGAATTGGCAGTGACAAGAGGCCCTGGCATGCACTCTTCCCTCTCTCCCTCCCTCCCTCTCTCAAAATAAAATAAAAGCTGGAAGCTGTAACAAGCTTCTGTAATCCCAGCATGCCTACAGTGAGATGGGAGATGAAAACTTGAGAATTTCCCAGAAACCCACAGACCAGCTAGCCTAGCAAATGATGTGGTGAGCAGTGAGAGACACTGCCTGAAGCAAGGTGGAAGGCCAGGACTGACACCCAGAAGTTGTCCTCTGACCTCTACAGGCACATGGTGGCACCCACATTCTCACATACACACACACACACACCCCACACACATATAAGGGTTATATGGGATAACAGAGGTAACACTTAGGACAGATGTACCCATTCAAAAAGTTAAGATCGTAGGGCATGGTGGCACACGCCTTTCTTTAATCCCAGTACTCGGGAGGCAGAGGTAGGAGGATCGCTGTGAGTTTGAGGCCACCTGATAGTTAATTCCAGGTCAACCTGGGCCAGAGTGAGATACTACCTCAAAAAACAAAAGCAAAAACAAAAACAAAAAAAATTAAGATAATGGGCTAGAGAGATGGCTTAGTGGTTAAGGCACTTGCCTGTGAAGCCACAGGACCCAGGTTCGATTTCCCAGTACCCACATAAACCAGATGCACAAGGTGGCACATGTGTCTGGAATTGGTTTGTAATGGCTAGAGGCCCTGGTATACCCATTCTCTCCCTTTCCTCTCTCTCTCTCTCTGTAATAAATAAATTAAAATTAATCACAATTAAGATCTGCTGGGTGTGGTAGCACATGCCTTTGATCTCAGCACTCAGGAGGCAGAGGTAGGAGGATTGCTGAGCATTCAAGGCCACCCTAATGAGACCTTACCTCAAAAAAGAAAAAAAAATTAAGATCATCTAGGTGCTCAGCTAGTGCTGAGAACAGTGACATGGAGAAAGGTAGTCATAGATGGATGGCTTGTAGAGCAGAGCCTCGCTTTCTCAGAGGACAGACAGCATAGCAAGGAAGGAGGTACCCAAGCTCCAGGGATTCTCCCACACAGAGAACACGCAGTCCCTCTGAGTGGCACCGCACTGCTCAGGGCAATGCGCACCTGCTTGCCTATGCTAGATAAAGAAACAAGAGCTAGAAGCTGCCTATGCCTGTTCTCAGAGGCTTTCTGGATGTTAAGGAGTAGATGATATTTCTTTATTCTGGCTTAAAAAATTATTTATTTATTTATTTATTTGAGAGAGAGAGAGAGAATAGGCGCACCAGGGCTTCTAGCCACTGCAAGTGAACTCCAGATGCATGCGCCACCATGCACATCTGGCTTAGATGGGTTCTGGGGAGTTGAACCTGGGTCCTTAGGCTTTGCAGGCAAGCGCCTTAACCAATGAACCATCTCTCTGGCCCTATTCTGGATTTTTGAGATAAGGTCTCACTTTGTACTCTAGGCTGGCTTGGAATTCACTCTGTAGCCCAGGCTGCCTCAAACTAACCAGCAATCCTTTTGTCTCAGCCTTGCAAGTATTACACCTCACCCAGGTGCCCAATGTGATGATCTGTGCTTGTATGAGTTGATGGTCCCTGCTCTTGAAACTTTATTTCCAAAATGTGTGTTCAAATATCTTCTCTGTTCCTACTTCCCAGCTAAGTACCAAGCCCCAAACGCTCTCCCTCTTGTTGACTTTTACTTTAGGCAACTCCCAGGAGCGGATACAGATCTAGCAGTTTGCCTGCAAGCAGGGTTGCCAGATAAAACAGTAGCTACCCAATTAAATTGAAATTTCAGATAAACAATGAGTAATTTTTTTTTTTTTTTTTTTTTTTTTTTGGTGTTTCGAGGTAGGGTCTCGCTCTAGCTCAGGCTGACCTGGAATTCACTATGTAGTCTCAGGGTAGCCTCGAACTCATGGCAATCCTCCTACCTTGCCTCCCGAGTGCTGGGATTAAAGGTATGCACCACCATGCCCAGTAACAATGAGTAATTTTAATGTGAGTACATCCCAAATATTACTACGTGTTGAATAGCCTTTGTTTGACAATTATTTGATCAACCAGGACATTCTATCCTCCAACTTCGCCAAGTAGCATTTTACTGTGTTCCCTGATGCAATCAATCTCCAAGGTGGATTGTTATTCAAATCCAGAAAGTTCCAGTACCTCCTTACAGGTAATTTCTTTGTAGTAACAAGAAAAGGAAGGCTATGATTCTAGAAAGATGGTGTGGGGGACTGGGCTCAGAAGAGTGGACACTGGTCCTTTTTATTTCATGACAGAGATTCTTCTGCCCAACTCTGCTTCATAACCGAGTTGGAGAAAAGCAGCTCTTGCCCCTTCATTACCCTTCATTAATGGGGACCCTCATCTTTGTTCCCTAGGATCTAAAGAACACCAGGATATCCACTCTGCTGAAGTTTATTGAGGTGGT
>JAEOAD010000013.1:33250000-33400000 GCA_036365145.1 Orientallactaga sibirica | reverse complement strand
TGGGATGACTCAGAAGGCACTATGCTGCTGAGAAGAAGGGACAGAGGAGTGCTCAGCACTGAAACATCTCAAACACACCTTCCAAGGCTCAGGGTCCATTGTGGAAGAGGTGGCAGAAAGAATGTAAGAGCCAAAGGAATGGTAGGACTCCTTACAACGTGCTTCTCCACACACAAAATGGGACTGGATATCCATGGCCTCACAGTGCCTGAAATTACCTACACAAGACCATCATAAGTAAAAGAGAGACTGATTGAGAGGGGGAGGGGATATGATGGAGAGTGGAGTTTCAAAGGGCAAAGTGGGGGAGGGAGGGAATTACTATGGGATATTGTCTACAATTAAGGAAGTTGTCAATAAAAAAAATTAAAAACAAGCCGGACATGGTGGCGCATGCCTTTAATCCCAGCACTTGGGAGGCAGAGGTAGGAGGATCACCATGGTGAGTTCGAGGCCACCCTGAGACTACATAGTGAATTCCAGGTCAGCCTGGACTAGAGTGAGACCTTACCTCGCAAAACCAAAAAAAAAAAAAAAAAAAAAAAAAAGAAAAAAAAAAAAACAACACATACACACACACACACACAAACCCAATGTGCTACACATGTTCTATCCTACTGATTAGAGTAATAAAGGCAATAGAGTAATGAAAGCAACTTTCATCACCTATGGGATGTACATTTAAAAAAAAATCTATCTTGGCTGGGCGTGGTGGCGCATGCCTTTAATCCCAGCACTTGGGAGGCAGAGGCAGGAGGGTCGCCATGAGTTCGAGGCCACCCTGAGACTGAATAGGAATTCTAGGTCAGCCTGGGGTGAGAGTGAGACCCTACCTTGAAAAACAAAAGTCCATCCTGGGAAAACTGGTAAAGTGATTTTTTTCTTACACATGAGGAATTGAGTTCAATAACCAGTGTCCATATAAAATGTCAAGCATACATATCTGTAATCCTGCTACTGGGGAGGTGGAAACAGGTAGATCCCTTGAGCTTTCTGGCCAGCCAGTCTAGCCTAATTGGTGAACTCCAGGCCAAGAGAGACTCTGCCTCTAAGGTGGACAGCATACCTGAGAGTTGACACCGAGGTTGTCCTCTGGCCTCTACATGCACATGCCTATGTGCATGCCCACGTATATACACATGCCCACCACACACACACAAATCATCTTCAGATCTGGGTATTTATGGATATGATTTGTTGTAACCAGTTACGGTGGAAAGCATAAAGTTTGTCTTTATTGGCAAAAAAGCTTGCGCAAAGTTTTTTTTTAAATTATTTTTTATTTTTATTTATTTATTTGTGAGAGGGAATGAGATAGATAGAGAATGGGTGCACCAGGGCTTCCAGCCACTGCAAACGAACTCCAGATGCATGTGCCCCTTGTGCATCTGGCTTACGTGGGTCCTGGGGAATCGAACCGAGGTCCTTTGTCTTTGCAGGCAAAAGCCTTAACCACTAAGCCACCTCTCCAGCCCTTGCGCAAAGTTTTTGTTCCAAACTTCAGTTACAGGAGAGTCTTCCAGTCTGAACCTTCTACCCTCACTGGCTTCCACCAATTCCTCACAGTCAGTTACCCTGGTTGGAAACAAGGCTCAGCACAGTGTCTGTCAGCCAGGCCTCTCTCCTTGCAGCCCGAGGTGTCCTGTAGCTCTCTCCACTCCATATATTGTCCAGCCTCGTGTGCTCATGTGGATGTCAGTTTTCATATCAAACTTGTCCAGGCCCTTTGTGGTAGTTTCCACATTTCTGCACTTCAAACATCCTTTCATGGACACGCCTTTAATCCTAGCACTCAGAGGTAAGAGATAGGAGGATCACAGTGAGTTGGAGACCACCCTGAGACTACATAGTGGATTCCAGGTCAGCCTGGGCTATGAGACTCTACCTTGAAAACAAAACAAAAACAAAAACAAACATACAAACAACAATAACAGAAAAAGTCTGCAACAGTTCATAAAATCAAAGGAATCCTATATTTTTATCCCACTGAAAATGAACAAAGCCACCAAACCAAAGGCAGTGGGCTTTAGGGACTGACAAAGAGGCTAGATGACTACTAAGGTACACCAGGATCCTCTACATTCTCTTAAACCCCCACTCACTTTTTAGGAAAACTCAGCCCTGAGGGGTCAGGGAAATTAAAGACTTAATATGCAGAACCTCTAGGAAAAAGTTGCTTCAGATAAGGTCTCATTATCGTTAATTGTTGTTATTATTATTATTAGCCCAACTCCTATGAAAAGCCACCACAGATTTGTTAACAACCTCAGGTCAGGGGTTTAATGAACACTTCGGAATGCAGAGCCCTCAGGCACCATGTTACCTCCCCACACCCGGCCCCCCACCTGCTCTGACTGGGCCAAGAGGGTCTTTTCTTCCTGCAGATCCTCCCAGCCTCTCTTCCTATGGCTCCTTCGTTCTCACTGCTGAGCGCCACTCCCCTTCCAGCCCACTTGTTCCCAGGCCCCATAGTCTCACACCTCTTTTGGACATTTTTCTTTTCTTTTCTTTTTTTTTTTTTTTTTTTTGAGGTAGGGTCTCACTCTAGCTCAGGCTGACGTGGAATTCACTCTGTACTCTCAGGGTGGCCTTGAACTCATGGCAATCCTCCTACCTTTGCCTCCCAAGTGCTGGGATTAAAGGCGTGCGCCACCACGCCCGGCTTCTTTTTGACATTTTTCTTCCCTTTTTCTTAGCTACCAAGCCTCACCTAAGAGTTTTCAAGAGCTAACAATGGGGGTGGGGGTAGGAATGAGAGCCGAGATGGTCCCCTGAACCCTCTTGCAGCGCCCCTCCCACCCTGTTTCTGCCCAGCCTCCCAGGCCTCCCATCCTACCCCGGTGAAGAACTGAGAACTGCAGGAGATCTTCAGGTGGTGGGGCCGGTTGGGTGGGTTGGATGGTTTAGGGTTACACACTTTGGCACTAACTCCCAGCCCCACGCAGCTGCCCTCTTTAATTAATTAATTCCATTTTTTTAAAAACCATCTCAATTGGGCCTCAGTGCATGCCTCTGGGGCACATGTCACATCAATTACAGATAACAAGCAGCTGCCTGGAAGAATCCATGAGACTTTGGAGACTCACAACTAGAGCCCGAGGGCTTTAGAGTCCTGCTGTAGACTCACCCTGAGGTGGACCCCTTAGGGAGGAACTGGGCTGCTCTAAGTTCCTTTAGAAACAGGAAGCTGTGCAGAAGCCCCAGCAGGTCCCATTACTTGAGCTGAGTCCCTAACCCCAGGGTTCCTGCCCTCCTTTGTTTAAAGATCCAGGAAGCTAAGTGATTGCAGATAGGTGGTAACATCTTTTCTTTAAGACAACCAAAGTCTTTCAAATGCAAAAGTCGATCTTTGCACTGTTGGAACTGTTTAGGGATGGGTGGATCTCACCTTGTGTTCCCACACTACTGAGCTGGTCTATCCACGTAAACTTTTTATTATTATTATTTGTTTTCAATTACAGAAATGGCTGAAGGGCTGGAGAGATGGTTTAGACATTAAGCGCTTGCCTGTGAAGCCTAAGGACCCCGGTTTGAGGCTTGATTCCCCAGTACCCACGTAAGCCAGATGCACAAGGTGGAGCATACATCTGGAGTTCATTTGCAGTGGCTAGAGGCCTTGGTGCGCCCATTCTCTCTCTCTCTGCCTCTTTCTATCTCTGCCTACCTGTCTGTCTCTAATAAATAAATCAATAAAACAAAACAAATTAGAAATGGCTAAAGATGTTGTTAACCCACAGAGCTATCCCCCCCTCCGCACACACCATCTCTCTCTGATTTTGTTCATTTAAGCCAGGGTCGCACTATGTAGCCCAGGCTGGCTTCAAACTTGAGATCCCATTGGTTTAACCTCATGAGTGCTGGGATTCCAGGCACGTACCACCAAGCTCAGCCCCTCATGATATCTTTTCTCTTTTCTTTTCTTTTCTTTTCTTTTCTTTTCTTTTCCTTTTTTCTCTTCTCTTCTCTTTCTTTCTTTCTTTTTTTGTTTTTGGTTTTTCGAGGTAGGGTCTCACTCTAGTCCAGGCTGACCTGGAATTAGTCTCAGGGTGGCCTTGAATTTATGGTGATCCTCCTACCTCTGCCTCCCGAGTGCTGGGATTAAAGGCATGCGCCACCATGCCTGGCTCTTTTCTTTATTATTATTATTGTTATACTTACATACAAAGAATGCATGATATTTCCCTCCCCTGCCCCCATATACCTTTCCTCTTCCTTCCTTCCTTCCTTCCTTCTTTCCTTCCTTCCTTCCTTCCTCCCTTCCTCCCTCCCTCCCTCCCTCCCTCTCTCTCTTTTTCTCTCTCTCTTTCTTTCTTTCTTTCTTTCTTTTTTTTTTTTTTTAAGGTAGGGTTTCACTGTAGCCCAGGCTGACCCGGAATTCACTATGTAGTTTCAGGGTGGCCTTGAACTTGAACTCATGGCGATCCTCCTATCTCTGTCTCCCAAGTGCTGGGATTAAATGTGTGCACTACTATGCCCCGTTCTTTCATTTTATTTATTTGTTTTTCTCAGGGTGGCCTTGAACTCGCAGCGATCCTCCTACCTCTGTCTCCTGAATGCTGGGATTAAAGGCGTGCACCACCACACCTTACTCTTTCATTTTTTTTTTCCCCCCGAAGTAGAGTCTCACTCTAGCTCAGGCTGACCTGGAATTCACTATGTAGTCTCAGGGTGGCCTCGAACTCACAGTGATCTTTCTATCTCTGCCTCCCAAGTGCTGGGATTAAAGGCATGTGCCACCATGCCCAGCTTATTGTTTATTTATTTATTTGTTTATTTTTCGTTTTGTTTTGTTTTTGTTTTTCAAGGTATGGTCTCACTCTGGCCCAGGCTGACCTGGAATTCACTCTGTAGTCTCAGGATGGCCTCGAACTCACGGCCATCCCCCTACCTCTGCCTCCCGAGTGCTGGGATTAAAGGCGTGCACCACCATGCCCGGTTTATTTGTTTGTTTATTTGTGAGAGAAAGAGGCAGAGAGAGAGAAAGTGAGTGAGCAAACTGGAGAATTGAACCTGGGTCCTTAGGCTTTGCAGACAAGAGCCTTAACCACTAAGCCATCTCTCCAGCCCAGAGATGATTTCTTTTTTTTTTTTTTTTTTTTTTTTGTTTTTCGAGGTAGGGTGTCACTCTGGCTCAGGCTGTCCTGGAAGTAACTGTGTAGTCTCAGGGTAGCCTTGAACTCACTGTGATCCTCCTACTTCTGCCTCCCGAGTGCTGGGATTAAAGGCGTGCGCCACCACGCCCGGCTTCAGAGATGATTTCTTAATGGCACTGCATGCCCACTTAATGATTCCTTACACTTAGCAGACACCTAGAGAAGGTTTATAGAAAATTATAAATGGGGGCTGGAGAGATGGCTTAGTGGTTAAGGACCCAGGTTCGACTCCCTAGAACCCACATAACCCAGAATCACATGGTGGCACATGTGTTTGGAGTTCATTTGCACTGGCTAGAGGCCTTGGTGTGTCCATTCTCTCTCTGTGTCTCGAAGAAGGAGGAGGAGAAAGAAAAGAAAAAAAAAAGAAAAAAAGAAGTGGGCGTGGTGCACACCGTTAATCCCAGCACTTAGGAGGCAGAAGTGAGTTCAAGGCCACCCTGACACTACAGAGTAAATTCCAGGTCAGCCTGAGGTAGAGTGAGACCCTACCTTGAAAAACCAAAAAAAAAAAAAAAAAGAGAGAGAGAGAAAAGAAAAGATGGGCTGAGGATGTGGAATACTTGCCTAGCATGCACAAAGTCCTGACTTCGGTCCCTAGCACAGCATGGATCCTGCAAGGTATTCAGGTCTTGTTATTCCAGCACTCAGGAAAGGGAAGCAGCAGGATCAGAAGAGTTGAAGGCTAGCCTGGGATATGTGAGAAACTGTCTCAAAAAAAAAAAAAAAATGTGGGCTGGAGGTATGGTTTAGCAGTTAAGCTGCTTGCATGCAAAACCAAAGGACCCAGGTTCAATTCCCCAGGACCCACTGTTGCAATCTGGTTCACACTGCTGGTAGAAATCACCCAACCAAGAGCACACACCTTTGACCCCAGCATTCAGGAGGCAGAGATAGGAGGATCACTGTGAGTTATAGACTAGACTGAGACTACATAGTCAATTCCTCAGTACCCACATAAAGCCAGATACTTAAAGTAGTGCATGCATCTGGAGTTCATTTGTAGTGGTAAGGGCACCTGGTGTTCCCATTCTCTCTCTGCTTATAAATTAATAATAAAAAAAATTTTTTTTGAGGTAGGGTTTCATTCTAGCCCAGGCTGGCCTGGAATTCACTATGTAGTCTCAGGGTGGCCTCAAACTCACAGCGATCCTCCCACCTCTGCCTCCCAAGTGCTGGGATTAAAGGCATGTGCCACCACGCCCTGCTATAAAAATATTTTTAAAACATGTTGGGCTGGAGAGATGGCTTAGTGATTAAGGCACCTGTGAAGCCCAAGGATCCATGTTTGACTCTTCAGATACTATGTAAGCCATACGCACAAAGGTGAGGCAAGTGCAAGGTTTCACATGCCCACTAGGTGGCGCAAGTGTCTGGAGTTCGATTGTAGTGGCTGAGGTCCTGGTGCACCAATTCTCTCTCTCTCTCTCTCTAAAAATAAAAGTAAAATGAAACATGTTAATCTGGCTGGTTAGCTCAGTTGGTTTGAGCCTTGTGCTAATAATAAAAAAAGTTAAAGACAAGGAGGGAAGTTCACAGTCAGGGCTGTTTCAATATTTTTCCAATATGCAAAAGTAAGTATAGGGCAGAATGAGACTGGCGAAAACCTTATCCTTATTAACATTGTCCTTTCTGCCTGACTGGAATTAGAACATTAGACCAGGTAAACATGCTTTTCCTTATCTATTTAACCCATTACTTAGTGGCATGTGTGAGTTGACAGAAAACCACCTTCTCCTTTCCTGTTGGTCAGCCTTGTGTCTATCTGCTTGGGTCCAAACTTACAGAGGGCGGAGACCAGATCTGCTCAATTTGCTTTGTATAGTATCCAGCAAAGGTCTACAGGATGTTATGAGAGACATTCTGGACTTGGACCTGGTTTTAGCTATGGCTAAAATTAAATTAAAATTAAAATTAAGGTCTCAGGGTTGGAGAGATGGCTAAGTGGTTAAAGGTGCGTGCTAGCAAAGCCTGATGGCCCAGGTTTGAATCCCCAGTATCCACTTTAAGCTAGATGCACACAGTGGTACATGTGTCATTTACAGAGAAGCAACAGGCTCTGGCATGCCCATTTCCTCTCCCTCTCTCCTTACAAATAAATTAAAAAATTTAAGCCAGCCATGATGGTCCACACCTTTATCCCAGCACTCAGGAGGCTGAGATAGGAGGATTGCTTACTGTGGGTTCGAGGCTAGCCTGAGACAAAATAGTAAATTCCAGATCAGCCTAGGTTAGAGTGACACCCTACCTTGCAAAACAAAACAAAAACAAAAAATAAGGTCTCTCTTTTTTAAAGTAGTTACAGGTTAGCCTTGAACTCATGGTGATCCTCCTACCTCTGCCTCCCCAGTGCTGGGATTAAAGGTGTGTACCACCACACCTAGCCAAGGTCTTACTTTAAAAAATTATTTATTTATTTGCAAGGAGAAAGAGAGAGAATATGAATATGGGTGCCAGGACCCCTAGCCACTGCAAGTGAACTCCAGGCATACGCACCACCTTGTGTATCTGGCTTTATGTGGGTCCTGGATACTCAAACCCACATCGCTAGGCTTTGGAGGCAAACACCTCAAAACTGTTGAGCCATCTCTCCAGTCCCCAAGGTCTCATTTTAAAAAAAGTTTTTATTTATTTATTTATTTGAGAGAGAGAGACAGATAAAGAGGCAGACAGAACAAATACAGGCACTCAGGGCCTCTTGTCATTGCCAACAAACTTCAGACACCGGTGCCACTTTGTGCATCTGGCTTTACATAGATACTGGGGAATCCCAGGTTATCAGGCTTTGCAAGTAAGTGCCTTTAACTGCTGAGCCATCTCTCTAGCCCTAAGGTCTTTCTCTCTCTCTCTCTTTTTTTTTTTTTTTTGGTTTTTCACTCATGGAAATTCTCCTACCCCTCTGCCTCCCAAGTGCTAGGATTAAAGACATGAGCCACCACACCCAGCCTCTATATTATTATTTTTTATTTTTTTTATTTTTATTTTTTTGGTTTTGCAAGGTAGGGTCTTACTCTGGTCCAGGCTGACCTGGAATTAACTATGTAGTCTCAGGGTGGCCTCGAACTCTCGGTGATCCTCCTACCTCTGCCTCCCGAGTGCTGGGATTAAAGGCATGCGCCACCAGGCCCGGCTTTCTATATTACTTTTTAAAAAAATATTTTATTTTTATTTATTTGAGAGAGAGAGAGGGAGAGAGAGAATGGGCATGCCAAGGCCTCCAGCCTCTGCAAATGAACTGCAGATGCATGTGCCAACTGCACATCTGGCTTAGGTGGGTTTTGGGGAATTGAACCTGGGTCCTTAGGCTTCACAGGCAAGTGCCTTAACTGGTAAACCATCTCTCCAGCCCTCTTTTTTTATTTTTTAAATTTATTTTATTAGAAAGAGAGAGGGGGGCTGGAGAGATGGCTTAGCAGTTAAGGTGCCTGCCTGTGAAGCATAAGGATCCAGGTTCGATTCTCCAGATCCCATGTAAGCCAGATGCACAAGGTGGCACATGTATCTGGAGTTTATTTGCAGTGGCTAGAGACCCTGGCAGGCCCATTCTCTCTCTCTCTCTCTCTCTCTTTCTCTCTGTGTGTGTAATAAATAAATAAAATTAAATTAAAATAAAAAAAACTTAAAAAAAAAAAAAAGAAAAGAAAGAGAGAGAGGAAGGGAGAGAGGGCATGCCAGGGCCTCTAGCCACTGCAAAAGAACTCCAGATGCATGCACCACCATGTGTATGTGTGTATTGAGGAACTGAACCTGGGTCCTTAGGCTTCACAGGCAAGTGCCTTAACTGCTAAGCCATCTCTCCAGCCCCTCCCCCCTTGTACTTCTTTTTATTTATTTGCAAGTAGAGAATAAAAGTGAAGAGAGAGTGAGAGTGAATGGGCACACACTGCAAACAAACTACAGATGCATGCAGCCCTATGGGAGAGAGAAGTCATCAGTGGGGATAAACAACAGTGGACACTGCAAGCCTTCAGTTTGGCCAGCCAGGCCAAAAGAACCAACAGGTGCAATAGTGGCATGTCTGTTATGGGGGAAACCAACTGCTTACTGGAGGCCCACTCCATGGGAGGGAATATATGCCTGGTACTGAAAACCTATGATGGGGGAGATCATGAGCCCTAAGGGTGTAATGCCTGCTGGTATCTGGCTAAATGCATATATTACACTCATCAAACTGTTCAGTAAGCACTTCTCTTAATGTTCATACTCATATATTAATGCTACTCTCACTTTTGGATTAGAGAAGCTTCTCTTTTTGGATGGTGGTGACCTCTGGGATGACTTAAAAGGCACCATAGTTCTAAGAAGAAGTGACAGAGGAGTGTTCAGCACTGAAACATCTCTATCATACTCTCCAAGGCTCAAGGTCCATCGTGGAAGAGGTGGCGGAAAGAATGCAAGAGCCAAAGGAAGGGTAGGACTGCTTACAATGCAATCTTCCAGACACAAAATGGCCTGGATATCCATGACCTTGCAATGCATGGTACTACTTACACAGGGCCCTCATAATAGGAGGAAAAGATGATGACATCAAAATAAAAGAGACTTCCTAAAACAAACAAACAAATAAATAAATAAATGAGACTAATTGAGAGGGGGAGGGGATATGGTGGAGAGTGAATTTATGAAGGGGAAAGTGGAGGAGGAGAGGGAATTATAGTGGTTTATTGTCTATAATTATGGAAATTGTCAATAAAAAATGTTAAGAAAAAAATCTAGGGCTGGAGAGATGGCTTAGTGGTTAAGGCATTTGCCTGTGAAGCCTAAGGACCCAGTTCGATTCTCCAAGTCCCACGTAAGCCAGCTGCACATGGTGGCACATGCGTCTGGAGTTTGTTTGCAGTGGCTAGAGGCCCTGGCGTGCCCATTCTCACTCTCTCTCTTTCTCTCCCCCCTCTCTCTGTCTCTAGTAAATAAATAAATAAAAATTAAAAATCTAAAACAAAAAAACCTAGAGAGCTGGAGAGATGGCTCAGTAGTTAAGGCATTTGCCTGCCAAGCTGAAGTACCCACATCATCAAAGTTTCATAGGAGCAAGTCCCTAGGTTTTACAGAGAGAAAGAAGGAAAAAATTAAAGAAGATGCAAAAGTAAAGTTAAGGCTGGGCATGGTGGTACACATCTTTAATCCCAGCACTCTGGAGGCAGAGGCAGGAGGATCGCTGAGAATTCAAAGCTACCCTGAGACTACATAATGAATTTCAGGTTGCCCTGGGCTAGAGCAAGACCCTACCTCAAAAAACAACACAAAACAAAAAACAAGTAAAGTTAAATAAAATTATTTTTTAAATGTTTATTTATTTATTCATTCATTCATTTACAAGCAGAGAGAGACAGAATGAGAATGGGCACACCACGGCCTCCAGTCACTGCAAATGAACTCCAAATGCAATGCACCACTTTGTGCATCTGGCTTTACATGGGTACTGGGGAACTGAACCTGAGTCATTATGCTTTGCAGGCAAGTGCCTTAACCACTGAGCCATCTCTCCAGCCCAGAAGAATTATTTTCTATCATGTGCCAAAGGTACTTGTTTTCACTCCACAAGAATATGTGACAGTTTTTTTGGAGCAGTCTCTGGAAGATCAGTATGCTGGGAAGCTGGGGTCTGGCTGCATTGTTCTCTGGGTTGAGCCATCCAAACATTCCTTGGCTTGAATTTCCTTCTTTGGGAAGAATACCTGTCCTGTCTGCCTGCAGAGTCAGAAGATCTGATGAGATAATGGACAGAAACTCCCTCCAAGAGCCATAAAGCATTGTTCAAGCGGAAAGCCACATTTTTGCTATTGTGATGACTAGGGGTCATTTGGAGAACTGGCCTCTGGATGGACAGTCATAACGCTTGGAAGTTCACCTCGTTCTCTGCGGAACCCTCTTCACATAGGAGAATGCCAACCAGCAGAGGGTGGGGACCTGACCCAATGTCCAGGAAGATAGCTCAGGCAGACATTCTGAGTTAGTCCACAAGCCCCCCTCAAATGCCAAGTTCATTTTCACTTTGAATTAAAGGCTCTCCTCTTTTTACTTATGTTTATTTCCTTCTGTTCTGCTTGAAGATTTTCTCTCTACCTGTTGAAATATAATTTTAGTGTTTACCCACTGAAAGTACTCACTATTGAAGAACATGACCCAAAATTACCAAAACTATGGTCCCTGGAGTCTTGAATCCAAGTATAATAAAAGCCAGACATCTGTTTTTGGAAGGGGCCAAGGACAGAGTCAGCTCTTGGACCCCTTTGCGTACAAAGTTTCAACCTCTTCCTTAACTTTGTCCCAGACTCAGGTCATATTACTCCCTAGAGGATTTTTTTTTTTTGGGGGGGGGGGTAGCATGCTGTTTTGGGGAAAAGTACTGACATCTATAAGAAAAACGTCAATGTGCTGTTGAAGACAGCTTAGACTTAAGAACATTTATTAAGTGTGATTTTAACAACGGGAAAAGTTTTCAATTAAGATAAGTCCTAGACAACTTCAGAGAAGTTCGGTTTATGCAGGGAAAGTGTCATCCTGACCTCGGGGTTGTTGCCTGGGGGCTTTTCCATCCAGTCTTCATCTTCTCCAAGTCAATTCTTCTCCCTGTGCCCTATGCACTTTCAATTACAGACACTTTCTCTTGGCTCTGAACTTGGATAAATGCTACCTTGTTAGCTAATAGAACCATTAATTATATTAATGATTAATAGCTAATTAGTCACAATGTAGTAATACTTAGAACGAGGCTTCCTTTCTTGCAGAAGCCCTGGGGCTCCAGCACCCCCTACATCCCCTTTCCTATCCTTGGCCACAGGACAAGCTCAGCTCTAAATCAGTTTTGCTGACCGCCCTGACAGTATCTAAATTCCTTCAGTTTTTATCTGCCACGCCATTCATCTGGCGAATGGCCACTACTGCTTATGCATGGCCTCTTTTATTCTGGTCCCCTGTCACTCACCGTCCCTCTACCAGCAAGGTGGTTCTTTTATTTCTCTGTTCTCTGTCACTCATTGCCCTCTAACAAGGTGACCAGTCGTAGTCAAGGTTTGTAACTTTCCTCCATAAGCCAAAGGTTTTTACTTCCAAATCTCACTCTGACCCATTTAAAAAAACTTATTTTCACCTCCTTTCTCATAGTGTCTAATGACTCCCCTATCCCATTGCATAGAATTCCAGAGCGCTTCCCCCACCTCCAACCCTTGCCCACACAGCTCCTTCCCAACTCTTCCACTTCACGGATCCTTTTAGCCACCACGCCCCCCACCCCCCCACCAACACCCTAGGAAAGCGCCGCGCATGCGCAGCCTAACTCCTTTACCTGGGCGCTCCGGGAGTGGGCGGAGTGGGCGAGGGCCGGATGGTGGGTGGAGCGGGGCAGCGGGCGGGTTATCGGCTCGGCTGAGCGTTTACAGAGTAGCAGGAGGGAGAAAAGGTGCGCCTGAGCCGATGGGAGACGAGCTGCGCATGCGCGCCGCGCCCGGGCGGTCGGGTTGCGGGGAGGGCGGGGGAGTGAGCGAGGGAGGGAGGGAGACCGCGGGCGCGCGCGCGCGCTCTCGCCAGCCTCCCTGCCACCCCCCCCAGTCGCGCACACATCCCCCTCCACACGCACACACACACACACACACGCACACGTACACACGCACACGCGCGCACACCCCCCCCCCGCCCGCCCCGCGGCCCCGCTCGCCCTCGCGCGCTCGGAAGGGAGTTCGCGAGACGTCGGAGCGGCGGCCACGTAGCGCTGCGGCGGCGGGCGGCGGCCGAGGCCGGGTCTGAGCCAGCGGCCCCGAGCGCAGACGTTGTGCAGGGGGAGGGGCCGGCCCGGCCGGCGGCGGCTACCGCAGCCCCCCCTCACCCCCGCCGCAAGGATGGACCGCCGAGGACGCGGCCGAAGCGGCGGCGGAGGCGGAGGCGGCCGGCCCGGGTGAGTACAGGAACCCCCTCCGTCCCTCCCTCCCCGTTGTTCACCCCTGGCCGCCGAGGCGCCCCTCTGCCCGGTCACCCCCTTCCACTGGCCGCGCCGACCGCCCCGCGCTGGGCTGGAGATTCTCGGGGCTGACTCTCCGCCGGCGCCCGAGGCAGCTGCGTGTGCTAGGCCGGAGCGGCCCCCATCCGGCGGGCAGGGAGGCCCCGGGGCGCTGCGCGACCGCTGCCGCTGCTCCAAGCCCCGTGCTCGGGCCGGGCAGGCAGGGACGAAGGGAGGGAGGGAGAGAAGGGGGCGCCCCGCTCCTGCCCGCCCTCTCGTCCCAGCCCCAGCCCGTCATCCCCTCCCCCGCCGGACCCCCGGCTCGCGTGCAGTTTTGCAGCTCAAGGCCCCGAGGGGAGGCTGGGGTGACATGGGCTAGTGGGTCGAGAGAAAGCTTGCAGCGGGCTTCCAGAGACCGTTCTCCTGCCCTGCAGCTGGTGGCTTTACACCCACACGGCCTCCCCCGCCCTGCGGTTGCGCCCAAACCTCCAGTCCCCGGGATTATTATGGCACCAGAGGAGATAACAAGCATCCGATCTAACACCCCGTCACCAGCAGCCCCACACTCACCCCAGTGAGTAACACAGACCTCTCTCCACCCACCTCCTCCTCCCCTCCAATCAGGCTCTACTGAAGAATCTCAGATCCGGAGACACCAAAAGATAGTGACACCCCCCACTCCCCTCTACATCTTCATGTAACATGCTCATTGTCAGAGATGTCTCCTTGTAGACATGATAAATGCCTCTACCTCACCTTGTAGTCAAGTCTTCAGGATTTAAGATCCCATATGTTCTTCTTTTGAAGCCGGTTAGTCTTTGATTACATCTAATACATTCCTTCCCCCATAAGACACTCAACACACACTCACACATGCACACTTCCTGATTGCAGAGCAACCCCTGTCATCTCAGATCCATTGTCAGAAATGGCTTGTGCCAATCAAAGGAATGTGCCCTTGCCTTGGAGGAAGGTGCTCTTATGACCGTGTTAACAGGATGTTTTTCCTGGGAGTCCGTCTTAGATTGTCCCGGTGTTCAAGCATCAGTAATGATGTTTTCCTTACATGCTTCTCCAGCGCACCCTCAGAAACACCTGAATGATGCTCCCCCACACACCAAATAATTACATACATATGGCACGCCATCATTTGAATCCTTTTTCTTATGATGTTTAACAGAACAAGGCATAGAATATAAATAGGGTAATATTTTGGGTTGAAGGCCTGTGTACATGTTCCCGAGATTGGTCAAACCTGCATTGTTCTGGAAATGGCAAGGAGCACTTGCTTTGTTGACAACATCTCTGCTTAGGAGAGGGAAGCTGCTGTTGCTCAGAGAGATGTGTGCCGTAGGCTGAAGGCAGGTGATGTTTCCGAGGGAGCTGGTGTATTGCACTGTGTCATTTGTATGGCCAGTGTGCACATAGCTTCTATCTTTGGGATACTTTTGTTTAAGAAGCTCCTTGAACAGGTTTCCTTCGCTGGGGCCATGGAAGCCTGAGGGGCACTCAGTGAAATAGACACATGAACTTCATGTGCAGCTATAGTCATCTTAAAGCTCCTTGTCTTCAAACATCAGGTTAAGGTCTATAGTATGCAAAAGCGAAAGGAACTTGAGTTTGTGCTTTGTTTTGTTTCTCTTAAGGATTCGTTAAATTGGCCCTGAACAATACAGAGTAAAACTGCTTGTGTATGTACCATTGTGTTTTGTTCTTTGATTAAATAAGGCCAGTGAGCATTCTGTGCCTGCCTGTGAAAAAAGAAGTATGTGGGAATCTTTGAGAAAAAGTTACAACTAGAGACAAAATAATTTAAATCTGAACAACTGATTGCTGTGTCTTCCTGGCATCATCTAAATGTAGCAGATTTCAACAGCAAAGTTTGGATCTGTTTTATAATGCCCATAGGAAACTCTTATGTATCGGTGTGGACCTGATCTCTTAAAAGAAGGCTTTGTTATTCCCACAGTAGAGCACCTGCCTCTGTTATGAGGATCGTTTTCAACTTTGCTAAGTCTGATTTCATGTCTTTTTCATTTTGTTTGTTTTTCAAAGTAGGGTCTAGCTCTAAAGGCCAGGCTGACCTGGAATTTACTATGTAATCTCAGGCTGGCCTCAAACTCACAGTGATCCTTCTACATCTGCTTCCCAAGTGCTGGAATTAAAGATGTGTACCACCACACCCATCTGATTTCATATCTTTTATTAAGAGTGATGGTGCCATTAAAACTGTCCATTCTAATATTTCATTTTAATGAGAAGAGTTCAATTATAATTGGAGAATTTGGTCTCCACATTTAGAATCTAGAGCTGGAGGTGAACTTTGTACCATTTTTATCAATAAATAGGTGATAAATGTGAGGTGTTTTTTTCTTAAATTATTCTGTGCTCAGCTTGTCTTTTGATCATGTTTCAATCAAGAGACATTTATTCTGGTTTGTGATAGTGTTGTGATAGGCACAGTACCCAGCTCTCTAAGGGCTTGAATTTGTTGACCTTATTATTATTTTCATTAAAAAAATCAGTTGAAGAGCTGGAGAGATCAGTTCGTGGTTAAAGGCACTTTTGCAAAGCCTGGTGGTTTGGGTTCAATTTCCCAGTACCCACTTAAAGCCAGATATGTAAAGTGACACATGTGTCTGGAGTTTGTTTGCAGTGGAAGGAGTCCCTGATGTGCCCATACTCATATTCATTCCCTCTCTCTCTCCCTGCTTATGACTATACATTAAAAAATTAAAAGAAAAAAAATAAATGCTTGCAAATTTAAAAAAATCAGTTAAAACTTTCTTTTTAATTGGGATTCTGAGAGCCTAAGGATTTCTAAGTATTAACATTTTGGAAGGCAAGAGAGGTTTAGAATTTTGTATAGAACTGTTACACACACCTGGAGAACAGTTTTTATTTTAATAATCACACAGTATATGCTTTGAAGTTTGAAAGCATGTTGAGGCTGCATGTATTGCTTTTTTGTTTGTTTGTTTGTTTTTATTTTTGGTTTTTGGAAGTAGGGTTTCACTCTAGCCTAGGCTGACCTGGAATTCACTATGTAGTCTCAGGGTGGCCTCTAATTCACAGTGATCCTCCTACCTCTGCCTCCCAAGTGCTGATGTATTGCATCTTTATTTCCTAATATACATGCTAGAGGTGGCTTATGCTATAAGTTTTTTTTTTTTTTTTCATTTGTGTCACACCTGAAGTTTTACTGTGGAATTACTTGCCTATCCTAAACTCACACCACTTCAAAGTTGCAAATTGTTACTTTTCTTTGTCAGTGTAGTATTATTAAAGTCTCAGGGAACATTTTGTTTCCTTTGGTTGGGTTTTGCAAAACCTCTTCTAACAGGTCACTTACCTAGTTCAACACCCACACACCATAAAGCTGATCAAGTCGCACATATGGCCACGAGAACAGCATTCTTTTGCTCCCTGCCAGATTCAGAGTTGGGAAGCTAGGAAACAATTGCATAGCAGTGAGACATTAGAGGAGATGTGGTGCCAGCAGCTCACCCTTATTAGCCAACAGCCGGCTTCAGTGTCTTCAACACTCCTGTGCAGACACCCTTCCCTTAGGAGGTTTCAGACCTTCCCACTGCAACTTTTAACAGCCTCAAGATCTGCTTCGTGACGCCCAGAGCTGTTGCCATTTCTGCTCTGAGTATGGGAAGTAAACGTGTAGTGTGGTAAGACAATACTTTTCAAATTTGTAGGGAAAAAAGTAATGTTGCTGGGGGGACTTTGTTTTTGAGTGTCTGAAGCCTATCAAAGAGGTAACCATTAATGTGAACTGCAAAAAAAAACAAAGTCACCCTTTTTTCACAGGTGTTAGATAATTTTACCCAAAATGTGGACATAGTCCTTGAGTTTCATTTTTCTTGTTCTAGAAAGTCAACTGGAAGATAGCTAAGAAAAGGAGAGAATAAAGGTGGACTGTTTTGTATATTGAAACTAGTTATTCTGAAATAGGTGACTTTGTCTCCTTAGCAACTGGTGGGTCTTGTGCCACTGCATTAGGTATGCTGTTTTTCTCAGGTTTTGTCAGCATTGTAGACCATCAGCACCTGCGCTAACTTTCATAGAGGTGAACTAGTGTTGCAGTTAATGACTTTATCTAAAGGGAGACAGTTCTCTGGGGCCAGGCAAAATTCGGCTGACATTCCACTTCCACCATTTACTAGCCTTGTGGCATGGAACAAGTCATCTTGACTCCTCTGGCCTCAGTTTCCTCACCAGCAAAATGAGATTTGTTATAAGGATTAGAGATCATGTATGTAACTAGCGCAGTTAATTCCTGGTATATGTTCTTATAAGGAACTCAGTAAACAGTGAACTACACTGAAGATCATTTTGCTTTATGACAAGAGTTACGTCTGGTGCAGTTCTTTCATTTGTGCAGATTTAGGATAAAAAATGCAAATATTTGACTTGGAGTATACCTGAGTCTGGCAGGTGCAATGTGCTTATTGAAACTTTGATTGTTTTACTCTATGGCTGAATGAATTTGGTAAAGCCAAAACCTCATTCCACAGTGTTACGTGGGCTGTGCTTGTTTTAAGCGTATTATGAGCTCATGTGGTGAAAGGGGTGTTTAGTTAGTTAGTTTGTTTATTTATTTATTTTGGTTTTTTTGAGGTAGGGCTTCATTCTAGTCCAGGCTTGTTTATTTATTTATTTTGGTTTTTTTGCAAAAGGTGTGTTTTAGGACATTAATGTATCTCAATGAGTTCTGTGTCCAGAGTTGAATTATGTGCAAAACCTTGTGTAAATTCTCATCTCATGGTTAATGCAAGCCATAAAGTACTTGGAAGAATCAGGATGGCCCCGAAGTAGAGTCTCCATGGACCTGGAATTCACTCCTCAGGATGGCCTCGAACTCCATGGAGATCCTCCTACTTCTGTCTCCTGAGTGCTGGGATCAAAGGTGTGCACCACACATCTCGCTTCAAATCTTTTTTAAACATAAAGAGCTTACTTTCAAAAGTAAATTCCATTAAGGCTATGTATACAATTTTTTTCAGAGCGTGCAACTTTCTTTTTCTTTTTTCTTTTTCCAAGGTAGCATCTCCCTCTAGCCCAGGCTGACTCGAATTCTCTATGTAGTCTCAGGGTGGCCTCAAACTCACAGCAATCCTCCTACCTCTGCCTCCCGAGTGCACTACCACACCCAGCTGCATGCAGCTTTCAAAATAGAATTTCTTTACTGTAGGATGAATGTGTTCTGTCACTTTTTTTTCAGAGTAGCATTGTGGGACGTCTGTGAACCTACCAGAATTACTTAGAGACTTTTCAGAAAAAGTATTTTATTATTGAGCTGCCTAAGCCTGTCGGAGGATTCAGTCACTAGTTTTGGATTGTGATAAGGAGGATTGGAAAATAATGGTCTTTGACTTGCTGTAGATTTTGTAGTACACTAGAAAAAGCTTCATCTTGACCAGAATGTATAACGATATCGATAGTACTAGCCCTGTGAATGCCCAGAATGACAAAACAGATATGGCTGAATTATACATCTCTTCCAACTATAATAGATTTTGCTAAGTAAAATTTTTATTTTATATTTTATTTTTACTTATTTATTTATTAGAGACAGAGAGAGGGTGGGGGGAGAGAATGGGCACACCAGGGCCTCTAGCCACTGCAAATGAACTTCAGACACATGCACCACCATGTGCATCTGGCTTACGGGGGACCTAGAGAATCGAACCAAGGTCCTTAGGTTTTGCAGGCATGTGCCTTAACCACTAAGCCATCTTTCCAGCCCAATAAAAAAATTTTTTTGAGGGGGGATGGAGTGCTTTCTAAAATAAATGAATAAATAAATAAATAAATAAATAAACTATTTTTTCCTGATTCACTAGAGTCAAGTGGTATAGGAGATGGATGGTTGATTTGTCAGGTTTTTGTTTGTTTTGCATGTGTGTGTGCTTGTAGTTGCTCATTGTGTGCTTGTGGAAGCCAGAGGTAGTTGTTGGGTGTCTTCCTCCATTTTTCTCCACTTTGATTCTTTGACACAGGATCTCGCTGAGCCTAGCACTCACCAATTTGACTAGGCTAGCTAGCCTGTGAGCCCAGGGATGCCTTGTCTCCACCTCTTCAATGCCAGGATTATAGGCACTTGCCAAGATGCCCAGTATAGTACATGGGTACATCGGTCCTATGGATCTGAATGGATCTGAATCACTAAGCCTTGTCCTCAGCCCTCATGCTTTTTTTTTTTTTTTTTTTTTTTTTTTTTTTTTGGTTTTTCAAGGTAGGGTCTCACTCTGGTCCAGGCTGACCTGGAATTAATCACCTAAGCCCTCCTACCTCTGTCCTCAGCCCTCTTCAGTTTTTTGACAAACCTATGAATAGGTGGTGGGAAGGGATTGCTGGGAGAGAAGAGAAATATGAAAGAATGGCTCCATTCCTTGGTCTTTACTGTTCATGTGACATCAGAAGATTAAACAAAGACGTAGTGTCAGCCCTTGCCATTAACTCTAGGGCAGAATATTGTCTTCAACACTTTATTCTTTGTAGCTTTGAAATTTGGACATTGAGTGTAACTTTTTTTAAAAAACTTTTTATTTTTTATTTATTTATTTTTTTTGGAGAGAGACTCAGAGAGAGACAGAGAGGGAGAGGGAGAGGAGAGGAAGACAGAGATGGACGCGCCAGCAGTGTCTCAGCTGCTGCAAACGAAATCCAGATGTGTGCGCCCCCTTGTGGTTAAGTGTGGCATTGCGCCCTTGCGTCACTTTACATCTGGCTAAACGTGGGACCTGGAGATTGGAACCGCTGGAGATTGGAACCAGTGTTCTTAGGCTTAGGAGGCAGGCGCCTTAACCCCTAAGCCATCTCTCTAGCCCGAGTGTAACTTTTTTTAAAAAATATATTTATTTTTTTTATTTAAAAATTTTATTTGGCAGAGAGAAAGAGGGAGAGAGAGAGAGAGACAGAGAGAGAGGGAGAGAATGGGTGCACCAGGGACTCCAGCCACTGCAAACAAACTCCAGACATGTGCACCCCCTTGTACATCTGGCTTTTGTGGGTCCTGGGGAATTGAACTTGGGTCCTTTGGCTTTGTAGGCAAGCACCTTAACCGTTAAGCCATCCCTCCAGCCCGAGTGTAACTTTTTACTTTATGCTGTGTGTCCTACACAGTGAGAAGATCTGAATGCTTTCTATTCTTTTTTAAAGAAATATTTTGTTTTTATTTATTTATTTGAAAGAGAAAGAGGCAGAGAGAATATAGGCACACCAGGGCATCCAGTCACTGCATACGAACTCCAGACACATGCACCACCTTGTACATCTGGCTTTTGTGGGTCCTGGGGAGTCAAACCTGAGTCCTTTGGCTTTGCAGGCAAGCACCTTAACTGCTAAGCCATCTCTCCAGTCCAGTTTCCATTCTTGAATGTATTATTTTAATATACTTGAAATAAAATCAGTGGCTTATGAATGTTCATTGAAACATAAGGTAAACTTGGCTGTTCCTCCTCCTCCTCCTCCTCTTGTGGAAGAGACTGTGTACTCTCAATTTAATGGCTAAATCTCTGTGAATGTCTCAGAAGTAACTGAAGTTGCCAAAGTATGGTTGGTGTTGAAGTTTGACATAATTTTGCCTGAAGATTCCTCAGGGAGTTCCACACTTATTTTTAGCATACAAAGTCACTTAAATTAAAAGTAATTCAGGGGACTGGAAAGATGGTTTAGCAGGCTTGCCTGAAAAGCCAAAGGACCCAGGTTCAATTCCCCATTACCCATGTAAAGCCAGGTGCACAAGGTGGCACATGCATCTGGAATTTGTTTGCAGTGACAAACATATGCAGTCTCTGTCCCTCTCTATATTATCTGCCCCTCTCTTTCTTTCTCCCTTAAATAAATACATAGTAAAATAATGTTTTTGAAAAAGTAATTTAGGGTGGAGAGATGGCTCAGCAGTTAAGGCACTTGCTTGCAAAGCCTAATGACTGACCTGAGTTCAATTCTCAGATGTACACAGAGTGGCACATGTGCCTGGAGTTTCTTTGCAATGGCTAAAAGCCCTGGCCTGCCAATTCTCTCTCCCTCCCTCTCTCTCTCTCTCTCTCTCACTGCAGGGTGTGGTGGTGCATGCCTTTAATCTCTTCACTTAGCAGGCCAAGGTAGTATCGCTGGGAGTTCAAGGCTACCCTGAGACTAGTGAATTTCAGGTCAGCCTGGACAAGAGTGAGACCCTACCTTGAAACTTCCCCCCAAAAAGGTTTAGTTGCAACCTCAGTGCCCATCAGTGTAGAATTAAATAAGTTAGCATATATTCATACAGTAGAATAAATATTTTAGCTGCAAAAAGGAATGTAGATATTACATTGCTATAATATGGAGCAATCTTACACAATAGTGTTCATTTTAAAAAAGTACAGAGTAGGGCTGGAGAAATGGCTTTCTGGTTAAGGCGCCTGCCTGTGAAGCCTAAGGACCCAGGTTCAACTCCCCAGTACTCATGTAAGCCAGAGGCACATGGTTGCACATGTGTCTGGAGTTCATTTGCAGTGGCTAAAGACCCTGGTACATGCACACACTCTCTCACAAATAAATAAAAATAAAATGTTTAAAAAGCACAGAGTAGGGCTGGAGATATGGCTTAGCGGTTAAGGCGCTTGCCTGCAAAGCCAAAGGACCTCGGTTCGGTTCCCCAGTACCCATGTAAGCCAGATGCACAAGGTGGCGCATGCATCTGGAGTTTGTTTGCAGTGGCTGGAAGCCCTGGTGTGCCTATTCTCTCTCTCTCGATCTGTCTCTCTCTCTGCCTCTTTCCCTCTCTCAAATAAAAAATAAATAAGTAAATAAATAAATAAAATATTTTTTAAAGCCCAGAGTATTGGGTTGAATGTGATATTGTTTGTATTATGGATATTTTCTTGTGTAAAAAAAGTAACTTTAGGGGCTAGAGAGTCTATTCCCCAGTAACCATGTAATGCTAGATGTACCAGGTGGCACATGCCTCTGGAGTTCATTTGCAGTGACTAGAGGCTGTGGCATGCCCATTTTCTCTCTGTCTGTCTGTTATTATTTATTTATTTATTTATTTATTTATTTATTTATTTATTATTTTTCCGAGGTAGGGTCTCACTCTAGCCCAGGCTGGCCTGGAATTAACTATGTAGTCTCAGGGTGGCCTTGAACTCACAGCAATCCTCCTACCTCTGCCTCCCAAGGGCTGGGATTAAAGGCATGCGCCACCACGCCTGGCTTGGTGTTTCTTTTTTGTTTGTCGATTTTTTGAGGTAGGATCTCACTCTAGCTCAGGCTAACCTGGAATTCACTATGTACTCTCAGGGTGGCCTTGAACTCACAGCGATCCTCCTACCTCTGTCTCCTAAGTACTGGGAGTAAAAGTGTTCGCCACCACGCCCAGCCATTTTTCTTTCTGACTACTTCTTTCTCTCTATCTTGCTCTCAAAGAAATGAAATTTTAGGGCTGGGGAAATGGCTTAGTGGTTAAGGCGTTTGCCTGTGAAGCCAAAGGATCCAGGTTCAATTCTCCAGGACCCACATAAGCCAGATGCACGAGGGGCACGTGCATCTGGAGTTTGTTTGCAGCGGTTAGAGGCCCTGGCATGCCCATTCTCTCTCTCTCTGCCTCTCTCCTATCTCTCTGCTTACAAATAAATAAATAAAATTTTTAAAAAATGAAATTTAAACAAAAGTAACTCTAAAAATCTTAGTATTTTCACAGTAAACTAATAATGTTGGTAGTTAAATTGAGTGATAGGGAGCCTGAGTTGAAGACAGATAGTTCACTATACACTTCTTAAAAATTAATTAATTAAAAAAATTAATTAATTAATTTTTATTTATTTAAGAGAGAGAATGGACGCACTAAGGCATCCAGCCACTGCAGACAAATTCCAGATGCATGCACCACCTGTGTAAATGGCTTATGTGGATCCTGGGGAATTGAGCTTGGGTCTTTTGGCTTTGCAGGCAAGTGCCTTATGTTCTAAGTCATCTCTCCAGCCCTCGCTTTTTTTTTTTTTTTTTCTTTGAGGTAGGGTCTCACTCTGGCCCAGGCTGACCTGGAACTCACTATGTAGTCTCAGGGTGGCCTTGAATTTATGGTGATCCTCCTACCTCTGTCTCCCAAGTGCTGGGATTAAAGGTGTGTACCACCATGCCCGGCTCCCTCCCTTTTTTTTGAAGTAGGGTCTTGCTCTAGCCTAGGCTGACCTGGAATTTACTATGTAGTCTCGGGCTACCTTCGAACTCACAGTGACAGCAATCCTCCTACTTCTGCCTCCCGAGTGCTGGGATTAAAAGTGTGCACCACCACGTCTGATGCCACTATGCACTTCGTTTTACTTAAACCTTTTTATTCATTTGCGTGTGAGAGAAAATATGAATATGAATGAGAATGAACACACCAGGGCCTCTTGTTGCTGCAAATGAACTAGATGCTTGTGCCACTTTGTGCATGTGGCTTTACATGGGTACTGGGGAATTGAACCCAGGTTCATAGGCTTAATAAGCAGGTGCATTTAATTACTGAGCCATCTTCCCAGCCTTTTTTTATTTGGTTTATAAAGCAGAGTCTCAGCCCAGGTTGACCTGAAACTTGAATTACAGGAGAATACCTCTAATTGGAAGGTAGAAGCAGAGAGATCTGGAATTTAAAGTCATCCTTGGCTACCTGTCAAGTTTGAAAGTAGCTTATACATAAGACCTTGTCTCAAACAAATATGCATATGTGTGCATATTGTCCAGTTTATTGCACTACCACATATTTAAACTTTTTTTGTAACTCCACGATTCTAAATAGAGATATGTAAAACCTTGTTCTGAGCTGTGTGTGGTGGTGCATGTGTTCAATCCCAGCACTCAGGAGGCAGAGGTAGGAGGAGGCCACCCTGAGACTACAGAGTGAATTCCAGGTCAGCCTGGGCTAGAGTGAGACCCTACCTCAGAAAACAAACAAAAAAAAAAAAACAACAACAACAACAACAAAAAAAAAAAAACCCAAAACACCTTGTGTTGAAAATTTTAGGATGTATTGGGCCTTTAACCATTGGGTTGGTGGAGTGCAATTGTGGTAGCCATATATACTTTATGACTGTTAAGGCATCATTGTTCCTATTAAAAACCTGGAATTCACTATGTAGTCCCAGGGTGGCCTCCAATTTACAGTGATCCTCCTATCTCTGCCTCCCGAGTACTGGGATTACAGGTATGTGCTACTACGTCTAGCCTTTTTAAAAAGTGTTTTTATTAATTTATTTGAAATCAGAGAGAGAAGAGAGACAGTCAGAGAATGGGATCACCGGATACTTCAGCCACTGCAAGCGAAATCCAGATGCATGAGCCACTTTGTGCACCTGGCTTCCGTGGGAACTGGGAAATTGAACCTAGATCATTTAGCTTTGCCGGCAAGGGCCTTAACTCTGAGCCATCTTTGTAGTCCCCAACTCTTTTTTAAAGTTTATTTATTTATTTAGAGAGAGAGAAAGGAAGAGAATGTGCACACCAGGGTCTCTAGCCATTACAAATGAACTCCAGATGCATGCACCACCCTGTGCTTCTGGCTTTACATGAGTATTAGGGAATTGAACCCAGGTCATTAGGCTTTGCAGGCAGACACCTTAACTGCTAAACCATCTCTCCAGCCCGATTGAATTTTTTGAAAAATATTTTATTTATTTATTTATTTGAGAAACAGAAAGAAGCAGACATATAGAGAGGGGGAGAGATTGAGAATGGGCACTCCAGGGCCTCTAGCCACTGCAGATGAACTCCAGATGCATGCACCACTGTACATTTGGCTTTACATGGGCACTGGGGAATTGAACCCCGGCCATCAGGCTTTGCAAACAAGCTCCTTTAACCA
Source organism: Orientallactaga sibirica (assembly GCA_036365145.1). Lineage (NCBI taxonomy): Eukaryota > Metazoa > Chordata > Mammalia > Rodentia > Dipodidae > Orientallactaga > Orientallactaga sibirica. The sequence goes on along the minus strand of JAEOAD010000013.1, from coordinate 33,375,075 downwards.
CTGAGCCATCTCTCCAGACCCTGTTTGAGTTTTTTGAAACTAAGTCTGGCTTTATGTGGATACTGGGGAATCAAACCTGCATTGTAGGGTTTTGCAGGCAGGTACCTTTAACCACCAAACCATCTCTCCAGCACCCCCCCTTTTAAATTATTTATTTATTTATTTTGTTTTTCAAGGTAGGGTCTCACTCCATCCTAGGATGACCTGGAATTAACTATGTAGTCTCAGGGTGGCCTCAAATTCATGGCGATCCTCCTACCTCTACCTCCCGAGTACTGGGATTAAAGGCAGCACCACCATACCTGCTCCCCCCTTTTTCTTTCTGTTTTTTTTTTCTTTTATTTAATTGAGAGAGAGAATGGGTGCACCAGGACTTTTAGCCGCTGCAAATGAACTTCAGACACATGTGTCCCCTTGTGCGCATATGTGACATTGCACGCTTGCATCACTGTGTATCTGGCTTACGTGGAACTTGGCGAGTCGATCATGAGTTCTTAGGCTTCGCAGGCAAGCACCTTAACCACTAAGCCATCTCTCTTTTTTTTTCTTGTTCTTAAAACTATTTTTGCTGGGCATGGTGGCATACACCTTCAATCCTAGCACTTGGGAGGTAGAGGTAGAAGAATTGCTATGAGTTCAAGGCCACCCTGAGACTACCTAGTGAATTCTGGGTCAGCCTGGACTAGAGTGAGGCCCTACCTCAAAAAAGAACACACACAAAAACTTATTGAGGCCTGGAGAGATGGCTTAGTGTTTAAGCACTTGGCTGTGAAGCCTAAGGACCCAGGTTCGAGGCTCGATTCCCCAGGACCCATGTAAGCCAGATGCACAAGGTGGCACATGCATCTGGAGTCTGTTTGCAGTGGATGGAGGCCCTGGCACGCCCATTCTCTCTCTATCTGCCTCTTTCTCTCTCTGTCTGCCCTCAAATAAATAAGTAAATATGGAATACCTTTAAAATTTTATTGGTTTGTTTGTTCAAGAGAGTGAGTACACATATGGATGTGCCAGGGCCTCTTGCCATTGTACATAAACTCCAGATGCATGTACAATTTTTGTATATGGCTTTATATAGGCACTAAGGAATTAAACCTGGGCCAAAAGGCATTACAAGCAGGTACCTTTATCTGAGCCATCTCACCAGCCCCTCTTTCTGTTTTTTGTTTGTTTGTTTGTTTTTTCAAAGTAGGGTCTCACTCTGGCCCAGGCTGACCTGGAATTCACTATGTAGTCACAGGGTGGCCTCAAACTCATGGCAATCCTCCCACCTCTGCCTCTCGAGTGCTGGGATTAAAGGTGTGTGCCATGACACTGGGCTTTGAGATTACTTTTTTTTTTTTAATTTTTTTTCAAGGTAGGGTCTCATTCTAGCTCAGGCAGACCTGGACTTCACTATGTAGCCTCAGGGTGGCCTCAAACTTATTACAATCCTCCTACCTCTGCCTCCCAAGTGCTGGGATTAAAGGCGTGTGCTACCATGCCCAGCAAGGTTACTCTTTTAAAAATATCTTCTTTATTTATTAGAGAGAGAGACAGGTAGAAAAAGAGAATGGGCACACCAGGGCCTCTAGCCACTGTAAATGAACTCCAGATGCATGAGCCACCTTGTGCATCTGGCTTTATGTGGGTACTGGGGATTTGAAGCTGAGTCTTTTGGCTTTGCCAGCAAGCACCTTAACTGCTAAACCATCTCTCCACCCTTAGATTACTTTTTCAAATTTTATTTTATTTCATTTGAGAGAGAGAAAAAGGCAGAGAGAATGGGTGCACTAGGCCCTTCAGCCACTATAAATGAACTCCAGATGTATGAGCCACCTTATGCAGACATCTGGTTCATGTGGGTCCTGCAAGCACCTTAACTGCTAAGCCATCTCTCTAGCTCAGATTACCTTTTTTCTTTTTTTCAAGGTAGGGTCTCACTCTAGCCCAGGCTGACCTGGAATTCACTATGTAGTCTCAGGGTGGCCTTGAACTCACAGTGATCCTCCCACCTCTGCCTCCTGAGTGCTGGGATTAAAGGTGTGCGCCACAATGCCTGGGTTAGTTATTATTCTTAATGTCTTACCTTATGGAAATTGTTTATATGTAGTATTAATAGAAGAATGGCATTGGGCTCAGATGATAGTTTAGTGGTTACAGATTCTTGCTTGCAGAGCCCACCAGCTGAGATTCAATTTCCCCACAGCCACGTAAAGCTGGATGCAAAATGGCACATCATTTGTGATTCCCAGTGCACCTACAGCAATGGAAGGCCTGCTCATGGGCTAGTTAGCCTGACCTTCCTTTGCAGCCTGGGAGTTAGTTTTTCAGTGGCAAGAAGATGGAAAACAGACACCTTGAAGTTGTCCTCTGATCTCCACACATGCTGCATGTGCCCATACACACACTAATTAAAAATTTTTTTTTGCCAGGCATGGTGGCGCACGCCTTTAATCCCAGTACTCGGGAGGCAGAGGTAGGAGGATCACCGAGAGTTCGAGGCCACCCTGAGACTACATAGTGAATTCCAGGTCAGCCTGGACCAGAGTGAGACCCTACTTTGCAAAAAAAAAAAAAAAATTTTACTGAGGTAGGGTAGCCTTGACTCATGATCTTCCTATCTCAACCTCCCTAGTGCTAGGATTGAAGGCATGTACCACCCCAGTCAGCTCTCACACACTAGTAGAACTAAAAGAATACTTTTATTATTGTTTTTTTTTAAAGTTATACTTAATGTAAAAGTATTTGAGGAATACAGATTGCATGAAAGTATCCTCTGCCCTTTACTGCAATCCTGAAACTTTTTCTTTTGCTTTGCTTTTGCAGTACTGGGGATGGAGATGGAACTCACAGTCTTTAGTGTGCTTGGCAAGCACTTTACCATTGAGCTACATCCATAGCCCCTGAGACAACTTTTTAATATGAATACATATTTGAATAATAATATATTCATGATTTGCATAATGAAATCGTATGATCTCTTTCTCACATGTTCTGTAATCTTTTCTTTTTCCCATGTTGACGTGTTTGTGTCAGTTAATATATATCTGTCCTAATTCAGTTAGCTTTGTAATATGCCCCTATCTATAAGTACCATTTCTTGTTTCAAGTATTGTTATAATAAATAATATAATAATTAATGTTACACATACATGTCTTTATATACTTCTGGTAGTGGATTCTTCCATGGCTGAAGCTAAAAGCATGCATACATAAGAGTTAAGAAAAGTGCTGGCCGGGCATGGTGGTGCACGCCTTTAATCCCAGCACTCGGGAGGCAGAGATAGGAGGATCGACGTGAGTTCAAGGCCACCCTGAGAATACAGAGTGAACTCCAGGTCAGCCTGAACTAGAGTGAGACCCTACCTCAAACCCCCAAAAAAAAAAAAAAAGTGCTGAACTGAACCAGGCATGGTGGTGCACACCTTTAATTCCAGCACTCGGGAGGCAGAAGTAGGAGGATTGCTGTGAGTTTGAGGCCACCCTGAGACTACATAGTGAATTCCAGGTCAGCCTGAGCTAGAGTGAAACCCTACCTTGAAAAAACCAAAAAAAAAAAAAAAAAAAAAAAAAAAAAAAAAAAAGTGCTGAACTGTTCTCAAGCATGTTTTCCCATATCCACAATGTCATTTGAGCTGAAGTTAATGCCAGAAGTCAGTCAGGTTATCTTGGCATTAGTCAGTTTGGGACTTACACCATAAAACATATTTACACATGTTTGTACATGGATTCTGGTGAAAAACCAAGCCCATTTGCTAATTGATAGTCTTTACCAAGTAAACCTGAGAATGTTTAAAAACATCAAAGCTTAAAAAAATAAATAAAAAAACCCACAGTTTTTTTAAGGCCAGTTTGGATAACTTAACAAGATTCTCTCAGCAAAGGGCTGAGTGTATAGCTCAGTGGTAGAGCTCACGCTGTGTATGACTTACTGGACTTACTCTCCAGTGTGGTGGGGAGAGTGGAGCATGATACCCAAAAGCTAGTTTTTAAATATTTCACTTTTGAGGGCTGGAGAGATGGTTTAGCGGTTAAGGCGCATGCCTGCAAAGCCTAAGGACCCCAGTTCAATTCTCCAGGTTACACGTAAGCCAGATACACATGGTGGTGCGTACATCTGGAGTTCGTTTGCAGTGGCTAGAGGCCCTGGCGCGCCCATTCTCTCTCTCTCTCCCTTTCTCTGTCTCTAATAAATGAATAAATAAAAATAAAATGTTTGAAAAAAATTTCACTTTTGAGAAAAAAAATTTTTTTTTCAAGGTAGGGTCTCACTCTAGCTCAGGCTGACCTGGAATTCACTATGTAGTCTCAGGGCAACCTCGAACTCACAGCGATCCTCCTACCTCTGCCTCCTGAGTGCTGGGATTAAAGGCGTGCACCACCACACTTGGCTGAGAACTCTTTTAAGGTGATTATAGTTCTATTTATGCTATTTTAGTATTTTATCCTTAAAATGCTTTTAAAACTTATAGATTTATGGAAAGTTGCAAAGAAGTGAACACTAATCCCAGCACTTAAGAGCATGGTTAGAGACCAACCTAAGTCTACGTAGCAAGACCCTTTTTCAAAAAAGAAAAAAGTGTGGTGGCGCATGCCTTTAATCCCAGCACTCAGGAGGCAGAGGTAGGAGGATTGCTGTGAGTTCGAGGCTGCCCTGAGACTACATAGTGAATTCCAGGTCAGCCTGGACCAGAGTGAGACCCTACCTTGAAAAGCCAAAAAAACAAAACAAAACAAAAGTTATAGGCTGGATGTGGTGGTGCATGCCTTTAATCCCAGCACTCAGGAGGCTGAGGCAGGAGGATTGCCATGAGTTGGTGGCCACCCTGAGACTACATAATGAATTCCAGGTCCGCCTGGGCTATAGCGAGACCTCAAAAAAAAAAAAAAAAAGTTGCAAGGAGAATAGCCATCTACCCTTACTCAGTTTCCATATTAATAGTCTTACATAACCATAGTGTTTCTCAGAACTAAGAAGCCAGTATTGATATGTTACAGTTAATTAGATTTAGAGTTCACCAGTTTTTTTCTTCCCTTTTTGGTTTTTTTAATTAATTAATTTATTTTATTTTATTTTTGGAGAGAGACACAGAGAGAGACAGAGAGGGAGATAGATAAAAGAATGGGAGCGCCAGCAGTCTCTCAGCTGCTGTGAATGAAATCCAGATGCGTGTTCCCCCTTGTGGGCAAGTGCAGCATTGTGCCCTTGCATCACTTTGCATCTGGCTAAACGTGGGACCTGGAGATTGGAACCGGGTTCTTAGGCTTAGCAGGCAGGCGCCTTAACCACTAAACCTATTTTGGTTTTTTTGTTTGTTTGTTTGTTTTTGTTTTTCAAGGTAGGGTCTCACTTTAGCTCAGGCTGACCTGGAATTCTCTCTGTATTCTCAGGATGGCCTTGAACTCATGGCGATCCTCCTACCTCTGCCTCCCGAGTGCTGGGATTAAAGGTGTACGCCACTTGTTTTTTTAGTTTTTTAAATTTAAAAAAAAATTTTATTTATTTATTTGAGAAAGCGAGAGAGAAAGAGACAGAGATAAGTAGAGAGAGAATGGGTGCTCCAGGGCCTCCAGCCACTGCAAACAAACTCCAGGCGCATGCACTACTTTGCGCGTTTGGCTTACATGGGTCCTGGGGAATCGAACCGAGGTCCTTTGGCTTTGCAGGCAAACGCCTTAAATGCTAAGCCATCTCTCCAGCCCTATTTTTTTTATTTAAGATTTTATTTTTATTTATTTGTTAGAGACAGAGAGAGGGAGAGGGAGAGGGAGAAAGAGAGACAGAGAGTGAGAATGGGCATGCCAGGGGCTCTAGCCACTGCTAACTGCAGATGCATGTGCCACCATGTGCCATCTGGCTTATGTGAGACCTGGAGAACTGAACTAGGATCCTTAGGCTTCACAGGCGAGTGCTTAACTACTAAGCTATCTCTCCAACCCCAGTTTTTTTTTTTTTTTTTTTTTGGTAGTGTGTCATTCTATCTCTCTGTCATCCCAGGCTGACCTCCAACTCACAATGATACTCCTACCTTTGTCTTCTAAGTGCAAGGATTAAAGGTGTGCACCACCACATCCAGTATTTTTTTTTTGGTTTGTTTTTTAAACATTATTTATTTTTTTATTTGCACACGGAAGAGAGAGACAGAATGGGCATGCTAGAACCTTCATCCACTGCAAACAAACTCCAGACGCATGCTCCACTTTGTGCATCTGACTTTATGTGGGTACTGGAGAATGGAACCCAGGTCCTTAGGCTTTGTAGGCAAGTGCCTTAACCACTGACCCATCTCTCCAGCCCTCCTCCTCTTTTTTTTTTTTTTTTTTTTTTTTTCGAGGTAGGGTCTTACTCTGGCCCAGGCTGACCTGGAATTAACTATGTAGTCTCAGGGTGGCCTTGAACTCACTGCAATCCTCCTACCTCTGCCTCCCGAGTGCTGGGATTAAAGGCGTGCGCCACCACGCCCGGCTCCTCCTCCTCTTTAAAAAAAAAATATTATTTATTTATTTATTTGAGAAAGAGAGAGGGAAAGAGAGAGAGGAACAGTGAGAATGGGTGTGCCAGGGCCTCTAGCCATTGCAAACAAACTCCAGACGCATGTGCCCCCTTGTGCATCTGGCTTATGTGGAACCTGGAGAATTGGACCAGGGTCCTTAGGCTTCGCAGGCATGTGCCTTAAGTGCTAAGCCATCTCTCCAGCCCTTTTTTCTGTTTTTTTTTTTTTTGAGGTAGGGTCTCACTCTAGCTCAGGCTGACCTGGAATTAACTATGTAGTCTCAGGGTGGCCTCGAACTCACAGCAATGCTCCTACCTCTGCCTCCCAAGTGCTGGGATTAAAGGAGTGCGGCACCACGCCCAGCTCACCCCCTTTTTTTTGAGGTAAGGTCTCACTCTAACCCAGGCTGACCTGGAATTCACTATGTAGTCTCAGAGTGTCCTTGAACTCATAGAGATCCTCCCACCTCTGCCTCCCAAATGCAGGGTTTAAAGTTGTGCACCACCATACCCAGCTCAGTTTTTCAACTTTACCTACATTTTCTATTTTAAAAAACTATTTTCGCCGGGCATGGTGGTGCACGCCTTTAATCCCAGCACTCGGGAGGCAGAGGTAGGAGGATCGCCGTGAGTTCGAGGCCACCCTGAGACTACGTAGCTAATTCCAGGTCAGCCTGGACCAGAGTGAGACCCTACCTTGAAAAACCAAACCAAAAAAAAAAAAAAAAAAAAAAACTATTTTCAAGGGCTGGAGAGATGGCTTGGCAGTTAAGGCATCTGCCTGCCAAGCCTAAGAACCCTGGTTCCAATCTCCAGGTCCCACGTTTCGCCAAAAAGTGATGCGAGGGCACAATGCTGTGCTTGGACGTGTCTGGAGTTCATTCACAGTGGCTGAGAGGCTGCTGGTGTGCCCATTCTCTCTCTCTCTCAAAAAAAAAAAAAAAAAAAAAAAAAACTGTTTTCAAGCCAGGAGTCACTATGAGTTTGAGTCTATCTTGGGGCTAGAGAGTGAGTTCCAAGTCACCCTGGGCTAGAGTAAGACCTTGCTTCCAAAAAAAAATTTTTTTTCTGGCCAGGCGTGGTAGCACACTCCTTTAATCCCAGCACTTGGGAGGCAGAATTAGAAGGATTGCTATGAGTTCGAGGCCAGCCTGGGAATACAGAGTGAGTACCAAGTCATCCTGGGCTAGAGTGAAACCTTACTTTAAAAAAAAAACCAAAACCAACAAACAAATAAAAAACAGGGAGACTGGTGAGATGGCTTAGTAGTTAAGGAATTTTCCTGAGAAGTCTAAGGACCCAGGTTAGATTCCCCAGTACCCATGTAAGCCAAATGCACAAGGTGATGGATGAGTCTAGAGTTTGTTTGCAATGACTAGCAGCCCTGGCGTGCATATTCTCTCTCTCTCTCTGTCTGTCTCTCTCAAATAAATAAAATATTTTAAGACTGTCAAAAAAATTTAAACTAAATATTTTTTTCATTTATTTGCACATGTATGTATGTGGGTGTGCACCAGGGCTTCTTGCCACTGCAAACTCCAGATCCATGTACCACTTTTTGTGTCTGGCTTTTTGTAGGTACTGGAGAATTGAACCTTAGCCAGCAGGCTTTGCAAGCAAACATATTTAGCATCTGAGCTATCTCCCCAACCCCAACTTACATACATTTTCTATTTGAAAACAAATTATGCATTCAAACTCTGTATTTAATCTTAAATACCTGTTCATAGATTAATTTGGTCATAACATTTATTTTACACATATATAAACTATATGTTCTGTATCTCGATCTCTATTTTTTTAAATAAATGTAAGTTATCTTTGACATTAACATCTCTGAAAATTATCTTGAACGTTCAAAGACAGTTCTGCCCAGGGCCATTTTAAGAACTTTCTCCACCCTTCTTGTGTTCCGTGTAGAAACATGATTTATAATCGGCTCTAATGTGACTCGTGCATAGTGGTACCTTTTCCAGTATAGTTACAAAGCTCCCATCTCCAGGAGCACAAGGAAAAGAGCTCAGCAGTTTCTACCTAGAAATTGATCAAGAATGGTAGTTACAGCTGGGCCTGGTGGTACAGCCTTTGATCCCAGTACTGGAGAGGCAGAGGTAGGAGGATCACTGTGAGTTTGTGGCCACCCTGAGACTACATAGTGAATTCCAGGTCCACCTGGCCTAAGAACAAGACCTTACCTCAAAAATTTTTTTAAAAAATATGCCAGGTGTGGTGGCACATACCTTTATAATCCCAGCACTCAGAAGAGGTAGGAGGATCACTGTGAGTTCAAGACCACCCTGAGACTACATAGTGAATTCCAGGTCAGCCTGGGCTCAATGAAACCTTACCTCAAAAAACAAGCAAAATAAATTAAAAAAATAAAATAAAATAAACAGGGGCTGGAGAGATGGCTTAGTGGTTAAGGCATTTGCCTGCAAAGCCAAAGGACCCTGGTTTGACTCCCCAGGACCCATTTAAGCCAGATGTACAAGGGGCGCATGTATTTGGAGTTCATTTGCAGTGGCCGGAGGCCCTGGTGCACCCATATTCTCTCTCTCTCTCTCTCTCTCTCTCTCTCTGCCTTTTTGTCGCTCACTTAAATAAATAAATTATTTAAATTAAATATTTAAAAAAATCCGCATCTACCTGATACAGCCAGTTCCTTCCTCCTCTGCCATAAACTCAACTTTTTTTCCCCCGTCACTACACCCAGCTAAACTCAACTATATAAATATATTTTGGTTTATTTGTTTATTTGAGAGAAAGAGGGAGAGAGAATAGGCACGTCAGGGCCTCAGCCACTGCAAACAAACTCCAGATGCATGTGCCCTCTGGTGTATCTGGTGCATGTGGGTCCTGGAGAATCAAACTGGGGTCCTTTGGCTTTGGAGGCAAACACCTTAACCGCTAAGCCATTTCTCCAGCCCCTAAACTCAACTATTTAAAGGAACAATTCAAATTAATACAGTAAGTCTGGGTGAGTAGTGCAGTTGGCAGGGATTCTTTCCATTGTGAGTGAAAGATACCAAAGGACTACTCTGTCCACATGATATTCTGCTTCAGGGCCAGCACCTTTTTCTCCTAGGGGCTTGAGAGATGGCTTATCAGTTAAGGCACTTGCCTGCAAAGCCAAAGGACCCAGGTTTGATTCCCCAGAACCCACGTAAGCCAAATGCACAAGGTGGTGCATACATCTGAAGTTGGTTTGCAGTGGCTGGAGACTCTAGTGTGCCCATTCTCTCTCTATATCTGCCTCTTTCTCTCTCTAATAAATAAATAAAAATATAAAAAAATAATTTAAGAAAACCCCACAAGATAGGGCCAGAAATTGAGGCTCAAGGATAGAGTGCTTGTCTAAAATGCTTAAGGCTTAGGGGCTGGAGAAATGGCTTAGCTGTTAAGGCGTTTGCCTGCGAAGCCAAAGGATCCTGGTTCAATTCTCCAGGACCCATGTAAGCCAGATGCACAAGGGGCACATGTATCTGGAGTTCGTTTGCAGTGGCTAAAGGCCCTGGCATGCCCATTCACTCTCTGTCGGCCTCTCTTCTATCTCTCTGCTTGCAAATAAATAAATAAGTAATTTTTTAAGGGCTGGAGAGATGGCTTAGTGGTTAAGACGCCTGCCTGCTAAGCCTAAGAATGCTGGTTCCAATCTCCAGGTCCCACGTTTAGCCAGATGCAAAGTGACACAAGGGTGCAATGCCACACTTGCCCACAAGGGGGCACACACATCTGGATTTCGTTCACAGCAGCTGAGACACTGCTGGTGCACCCCTCTGTCTCCCTCTCCCTCTCTATCTCTCTCTCTCTGTGTCTCTCTCCAAAAATAAAAAAAAATTAAAAAATTTAACAAAAAAAATTTTTTTAATTAAAAATAAAATGCTTAAGGCTTTGGGTTTAATCTCTAGCATTAGGGAAAGAGGAGAAAAAATACAAGATACTTAAATAATTTAAAAAATTATTAAAAAAAAATTTTTTTTGAGAGAGACAGAGAGAAAGGGGAAGGAAGACAGATAGAGATGGGTGCGCCAGCAGACTCAGCTGCTGAGAACGAAATCCAGATGTGTGCGTCCCCTTGTGGTCAAGTGTGGCATTGCGCCCTTGAGTCACTTTGCATCTGGCTAACTGTGGGACCTGGAGATTGGAACCAGCATTCTTAGGCTTAAGGAGGCAGGTGCCTTAACCACTAAGCTATCTCTCCATCCCTAATTTTTTGAGGTAAGGTTTCACTCTAGCTCAGGGTGATCTGGCACTCACTTTATAACCCAAGCTGACTTTGATCTCACAGCAATTCTCCCACCTCCATCTCTGAGTGTTGAGTGCTTAAATTAAAGGCATGAGTCACCATACCCAACTTGGGATTTAAATTCTTTTGTTTTTTCGAGGTAGGGTCTCACTCTAGCTCAGGCTGACCTGGAATTCACTCTGTATTCTCAGGATGGCCTTGAACTTGTGGTGATCCTCCTGCCTCCTGCTTCTTGCCTCTGCTGGGATTAAAGGTGTGCGCCACCACGCCCAGCGGATTTAAATTCTTTTTTTAAAATTTTTTTTAAATTTATTTTTATTTATTTATTAGAGACAGAGAGAGAGGGAGAGTGAGAATGGCCATGCAGGGCTTCTAGCCACTTCAGACGAACTCCAGATGCATACGCCCCCTTGTGCATCTGGCTTACATGGAAGCTGGAGAATCAAACTGGGATCCTTAGGCTTCACAGGCATGTGCTTAACCGCCAAGCCATCTCTCCAGCCCCGGATTTAAATTCTTAACCAACACTGACATCATCCTACATAAGAAACCCTTAACCACCACTCTCTTTCTGGGGGGTGTGGTTTCAAGGTAGGGTCTCAGTCTAGCCCAGGCTGATTTGGAATTCACTACGTCATCTCAGTGTGGCTTAGAACTCACAGTGATCCTCCAACCTCTGCCTCCCAAGTGCTGGGATTAAAGGTGTGCTTAACTGCCATTCTTTTTTTTTTTCGAAGTAGGGTCTTGCTGTAGCCCAGGCTAATTTATTCATTTGAGAGAGAGAAATAGAGTGAATGAGAGAATGTATGGGAATTCCAGGGCCTCTTGTTGCTGCAGACAAACTCCAGATACATGTGTATCTGGTTTTATATAGGTCCTGGGGAACTGAACCAAGGCCAGTAGGCTTGGCAAGCAAGTGTCTGAAGTCTCAGGCTGGCCTCAAACTCACATTAGTCCTTCAACCTCTGCCTCCCAAGTGCTGGGATTAAAGGTGTGTAGTACTGTGCCCAGCAAAAAAAAAAAAAAAAAAAAGAAAAAAAGAAATCATCTTAAGCAATCTTAGAAATAGCATCACATGGATATAACTTGGCAGTCCCCTGAGAAAATACACACACACAAAGTCTGAAGTACATCTTTTTTGCAGAGACTAAGAAAAGGAAAGCAGCTTAGCACTTATCAGTGAAACTAATGAGCTGTGTGAAGTTGCTCTGTCGTGTGTGTCTTGTGAGCACCTCTGGATAGCTAGCTCAGAAAGCGTAAATTTATTTTGCTCAAAGAGCTTGTAGTGGAACAGATAAAATTTATAGGAAACAGTTGCCATTCAGAATAATGAGGTAAGTAGCTCCGTTATAAAAACTTAGGGGGAGCCGGGCGTGGTGGCGCACGCCTTAAATCCCAGCACTCGGGAGGCAGAGGTAGGAGGATTGCTGTGAGTTCAAGGCCACCTTAGACTACATAGTTAATTCCAGGTCAGCCTGGACCAGAGTGAGACTCTACCTCGAAAACCAAAAAAAAAAAAAAAAAAAAAAAAAAAACCTTAGGGGGAGGAGAAACTCTTCTGCCTTTTCCAGAAGGTAGACCACCCTCTTAGACCTGGTAATGAAAGCTTCAAGAAACAGGTACCTTGGAGCTAAACCATGAAAGATGGCTAGAATTTTATGACAGTGACAGGGTGAGAAGCAAAGAATGGTGGGCTGGAGAGATGAGTCAACAGTTAAAGGTGCTCACTTGCAAAGTCTTCAGTCCCAGCTTGGATCCCCCCAATACCCACATAAAGCTAGATGCACAAAGTGGTGCCTGCATCTGGAGGTAGTTTGCAGTGACCAGAGGCCCTGGTGTACCCATTCTTTCCTGCCCTGTCAAGTAAATAAATATATAAATAAATAATATTTTAAAAAATATTTTTATATTTATTTATTTATTTATATATTTATGAGAGAGAAAGAACGGGCATGCCAGGGCTTCTAGCTACTGCAAATTCCAGATTCATGCATCACCATATGCCTCTGGCTTACGTGGGTTCTGGGGAATTGAGCCTGGGTCCTTAGGCTCTGCAGATGGCTTAATGGTTAAGGCACTGGAGGCCCTGACACACCTATTCTTTCTCTCTCTGTGTTTGCCTCTTCCTCTCTCTCCCCTTCCCTCCCACTTTCAAATAAATATTTTTTTAAAAAAAGTCATGGTTGGTGGCACATGCCTTTAATCTCAGCACTTGGGAGTCCATCGCTATGAGTTCAAGGCCAGCCTTGAGACTACATAGTGAATTCCAGGTCAGCCTGAGCTAGAGCGAGACCCTATCTTGGAAAAACTAGAGAATGAATTCTGGATCAGCCTGGACCCTATGTCTAAAAAATAAAATAAAGCTGGGTGTGGTGGCGCACACCTTTAATCCCAGCATTTGGGAGGCAGAGGTAGGAGGCTTGCTGTGAGTTCAAGGCCACCCTGAAGACTACATAGTGAATTCAAGGTCAGCCTGAGCTGGAGTGGGACCCTACCTCAAAAAATCAAATAAATAAATAAATAAATAAATAAATAAATAAATAAATAAATAAAATGGGGAAAAAAGCAAAGAATGGCATACCATTTTAGAAGTGGAAAAGTAAAGGTATATTTGAGAAATAGCATGAGCTTGTTAGGTGGGAAGAGGAAGACCTTGGAAAGTCATTGGGTTCATGTGCTAGAAGACATTTGAATACCTTGCTGTGGAGTTGTACTTATTTCAAGGTTGTGGAAACCTTTGGGAATTTTGTAGCTAGGGAGTTCAATGCATGATCCAAATTCTGAAGATCTCAGTGTAAGGTGGTTTGAAAGAGGGCGACAGAAAAACTACTAGTCTGGGTACGAGGTGATAAAGGCCTGAATTTAGCTTTAGAACCGGGGCGGGGGGGTGCGCACAGCAGTGTCAAGAAGTAGAACTTAGCTTGCTGGTTCAGTAGACACTGAGGGGAGGGAAAGAGAGCAGCTAAAACAGACCTGAGGACCCGAGCCTTGATCCAAGGCTGTGGCTGCTTCATCTGCTTCTTCGTAGATTTGACCATGAAAGAATTAAAAATCTGAAATGGGGGCTGGAGAGATGGCTTAGCGATTAAGGCGTCTGCCTGCAAAGCCTAAGAACGCCCATTGGAAACTCCAGGTCCTTCGTTTAGCCAGACGCAAAAATAACACAAGCATGCAATGTTGCACATGAGCACAATGGGGCACACATGTCTGGAGTTCATTCACAGCAGCTGAGAGGCCACTGGTGTGCCCATTCTCTGTCTCTCTCTGTCTCAAAAAAAAAAAAATCTGAAATGGGAGCTCGAGAGATGGCTCAGTGGTTAAAGTGCTTGCTTGCAAAGCTTAATGATCCTGGTTCGATTCCCCAGTATTCACATAAAGCCAGATGCACAAAGTGGTGTATGCATCTGGTATTCGTTTGCAGTGGCTGGAGGCCCTGGTGTAGCCATTCTGTCTCTCTCCTCTCTTTCTGCTTGCAAATAAATAAACAAAAATCTTTTTAAAAAATCTAAAATGGCTTAGAACAAAGGAAAATTATATGGCATTCTTGTCTTCAGAAATAATAAAATGTGTACTGCACAGCATTTGTTGACTGGGGTAAGGGAACAAACCAGGGAGGAAGAAGGTGGCTTTTCAGTGTACTGGGCTTCCATCCGAGTCTTACTCAGAGCAAAATGCTGCAGACACTTGTATTCTGTGACTGCTCAGTGCTGGCTGAGTAGGAAGAGGATACTGGTTGGCCCAAGTGCAGTACATTTAGAAAACTTTGTGGGGCTGGAGAGATGGCTTAACGGTTAAGGCATTTGCCTGCAAAGCCAAAGGACTCCCATTCGATTCCTCAGGACCCACGTAAGCCAGATAGATGCACAAGGGGTGCACGCATCTGGAGTACATTTGCAGTGCCTAGATGCCCTGGTATGCCCATTCTTTCTTTTTCTCTCTGCCTCTTTCTCTCAAATAAACAAACCAAATAATATATATGTGTGTGTGTGTGTGTGTGTGTGTATAAAGAAAACTTTGTGAAAATCATCTGAAAGCATCTTCTGTTCACCCTCACACCTTCCAGTGGAGACCTGACTTCATCTGGATAATAGGTTCTCCACCGTCAGGGACCTGTAGGCCCTCAGTGTGTATGGTATCCACTGAGAACCCACAAGAAGCAGCTTTAACACCAGCTGCCAATGAACCATGTCTGTGTACCTAAGCAGTAGAGACTTTCCACTCTGCTTGTAGCCAAATCACATGGTAAGGTCCACAAGAAGACAAGTGAAGTTTGGTTCTGTTTTATTCTTTGGTTCTAGAAAAAACCTTAAAAACTAATTAGTGGATGTCGTACTTACTGTCTACTGTTAAATGGATTCTAATCCTGAGTGATGGTCTTCCTAGGCAGTTATTTTACTTCTAACATACTAAGTTTTTCTTTTTACCATTAATCATTTCATCATTATGTGTTTGCATATTTGGGATTAGTTTCAACTAAATGAGAAATGCAGTTTTTGTTTTGCTTATAGTTTTTACAGACATGAAGTCTAAGCTGTACAAGGAGAATATTAAATATAGTCCTTGAACTGCGGAGATGGCTTAGCAGTTAAAGACGCCTACATGGAAAGCCTGACAGCCCAAGTTTGATTCCCCAGGTCCCACGTAAAGCCAGATACACAAAGAGGCTCATGTGTCTGGAGTTAGTTTGCAGTGGCAGGAAGCCCTGGCACACCCATATTTCCTTCCTTTCTTTTTTCGTTAATAAGTTAAAAATATTTTTAAAAAATTTGGGCTGGAGAGATGGCTTAGTGGTTAAGGCGCTTGCCTGCAAAGTCTAAGGACCCAGGTTTGACTCCTCAGAACCCACATAAGCCAGATGCATATGGTGGTGCATGCATTTGGAGTTCATTTGCAATGGCTAGAGGCCCTGACACAATTTTCCCCCAAACAAACAAATAAATAAATAAGTTACTTTAGGCTGGGTGTAGTGGCGCATGCCTTTAATCCCAGCACTTGGGAGGCAGAGGTAGGATTGCTTTGAGTTCAAGGCAACTCTGAGACTAGTGAATTTCAGGTCAGCCTGGGCTAGAGTGAGACCCTACCTCAAAAAAAAAAAAAAAAAAGTTATTTTAAAAAATTACTTTGAACCAAAAAAAAAAAAAAAGTAGTTGAGCCGGGCGTGGTGGCACACGCCTTTAATCCCAGCACTCGGGAGGCAGAGGTAGGAGGATTGCCATGAGTTCAAGGCCACCCTGAGACTACATAGTTAATTCCAGGTCAGCCTGGGCCAGAGTGAGACCCTACCTCGAAAAAAAAAAAAAAAAAAAATTACTTTGAGGGGCTAGAGAGATGGCTTAGTGGTTAAGGCACTTCTCTGCAAAGTCAAAGGACCCAGGTTTGGTTCCCCAGTACCCATGTAAAGCCCAGATGCACAAGTTGGCACATGCGTCTGGAGTTAGAGTTTGTTCACAGTGGCTAGAGGCCCTAGTGTGCGCATTCTCTCCCTCCCTCTCTCTCTCTCTCTCTCTCTCTCTCTCAAATAAAAAAAATTGGGGGACTGGAGAAGTGGATTAGCAGTTAAGGCACTTGCCTTCAAAGCCTAAGGACATAGGTTGAACTCCCCAGAACCCACAAGCCAAATGCATATGGTGGCGCATGTGTCTGGAATTCATTTGCAGTGGCTAGAAGCCCTGGCATGTGCCCCCCCAATTACTTTGTATTTCATTGTAGATAAATATTTTTCTCTGTTGTTATCAAGCCATAGTTTCCTCTGTGTTTCTCAGTTATGATATTTTGGGCCTGTCAAAGAAGGTAATACTGTTTTTGGGAAAATAAAATCACTTTTAGCTTGGCATGGTGGTGCATGCCTGTAATCCTAGCACTCAGAAAGCTGAGGCAGGAGGATTGTGGATTCAAGACCAGTTTTGGCTCTGTCATGAGACCCCCGTATCAAAAACCCAAGACCCCCCAAAAAGTTAAAGTCAGGCATGGTGGTGCACATCTTTAGTCCCAGCACTTGTAAGGTAGAGGGAGGAGGATCTCTATGAGTTCAAGGCCAGCCTGGGACTATATAGTGAATTCTAGGTCAGCCTGAGCTAAAAGCAAGACCCTACCTCAAAAAGAATGAAAGGAGGGAGGGAGAGAAGGAGGAGGTAGGTAGGGAGGAGAGGGCCACAAAACCTTTTATTTATTTTTATTTATTTTTTTGTCCTGAGGTGTAGGGTCTCTCTAGCCCAGGCTGACCTGGAATTCAGTATGTAGTTTCAGGGTGGCCTCGAACTCACAGCGATCCTCCTACCTTTGGCTCTCGAGTGCTGGGATTAAAGGCATGTGCCACCATACCTGGCCCAAATTGTATTTTTTAAAAATACTTTATTTATTTAAGGGGGAGGAGAGAGAGAGAGATTGGGTGCACCAGGGCCTCCAGCCACTGCAAATAAACTTCAGATGCATGTGTCCCCTTGTGCATCTGACTTACGTGGATCTTGGGGAATCGAACCGAGGTCCTTAGGCTTTGCAGGCAACTGCCTTAACCACTAAGCCATCTCTCCAGCCCCCGCAAGTTGTATTTTTTGCCAATATAAATTTTCTTTGGGAAACTACCATTATTTTGCTAAAAATTCTTTGTGAACATCACTGAGTATTAAGTCAGCATTTATATTTCTCAATTTACTCAACTTTTTTGTCCAGTTGGATTGGATTAGAGTCTAAAGAAGTATGATTGGAGGGCTGGAGATGAGTAGCTTTGTGGTAGTGTACTTGCCTGGCATCCGCAAGGCTGTGGGGTCTGTTTCCAGCACCACAGGAAAACAAAACAAAAGATTTTGTGACTGGGAATACAGCTCAGTGGCAAGAGTGCTTACCTATAGATCTATAGGCTGGCTGGCTGTCATGCCCCCCACTTTGCAATGTTTTTTCATTGAAGAATCCAGGTTGCTGGGCGTGGTGGCGCATGCCTTTAATCCCAGGATTTGGGAGGCAGAGGTAGGAGGATCACTATGAGTTTAAGGCCACCCCGACACTACATAATGAGTTCCAGGTCAGCCTAAGCTAGCGTGAGACCCTACCTGGAGGAAAAAAAAAATCCAGGTCATTTGTTGTAGAGTTTATCAAGGTCTGAATTTTCCTGCTTTTTTTTTTTTTTTTTTTTTGTTTTTTGAGGTAGGGTCTTACTCTGGCCCAGGCTAACCTGGAATTAACTATGTGGTCTCAGGGTGGTCTTCAAACTCACAGCAATCCTCCTACCTCTGCTTCCCAAGTGCTGGGATTAAAGGCGTGCGCTACCACACCCAGCTCAGTCCTAACTTTTTATTGCCTCCAGTTGGTTTTTAGATCCACAAACTTGAGCAAATTGTGGTTCCTCTGCAGAGGAAGAGAATGTAATGGTGGTAGTGTATAATTCTAATAGGAGAAGAGAATGTAATGGTAGTGGTGTATAATTGTACCAGGACACGTTGCTTCTTTTTCGGTATTGTTACCATTGATGATCTTTGCCTAGATCTATTCACTTGTCATTAGTTGCAAAGTAGTTTGCAATTACATAATTTCTTCAATTATTAGTGGCAATACTTCTAAAAAAGAAATTTCCAGCCAGGTGTACTGGCTCATGTCTGTAATCCCAGCACTGAGAGGCTGACAGTGCATGTTCACTATAAAAAAATGAGAGGATGTGTTTGTACTGTCTTACCACTTACTTGTATGGTGCAGTAACTAAATCACCAGTCTAAAAATTTTAAGTTCTAAAGTTAAAAGTACTCTTTAAATCTGGATAACATTCTAAATGTCCTAAGAGGTTTATTCATTAAAAAAGAAAAGAAAGCCGGGCGTGGTGGTTCACGCCTTTAATCCCAGCACTCAGGAGGCAGAGGTAGGAGGATCGCCGTGAGTTCGAGGCCACCCTGAGACTACATAGTTAGTTCCAGGTCAGCCTGGGCCAGAGTGAGACCAGACCGTATCTCGAAAAACCAAAAAAAAAAAAAAAAAAAAAGAAATGAGAGGGGTCAGAGAGATGTTAAGGCACTTGCCAGCAAAGCCTAAGGACTCAGGTTCAATTTTCCAGAACCCATGTAAGCCAGATGCACAAAGTGGTGAATGTATCTGGAGTTCATTTATAGTGGCTAGAGGTCCTGCTGTACCCATTCTCTCTTTCAAATAAAAAAGAGAGAGAGAGAGAATTGCCGGGCATGGTGGCACACGCCTTTAATCCCAGCACGTGGAAGGCTGAGGTAGAAGGATCACTGTGAGTTTCAGGTCAGTCTGAGA
Organism: Orientallactaga sibirica; assembly: GCA_036365145.1. NCBI lineage: Eukaryota > Metazoa > Chordata > Mammalia > Rodentia > Dipodidae > Orientallactaga > Orientallactaga sibirica. The sequence goes on along the minus strand of JAEOAD010000013.1, from coordinate 33,356,116 downwards.
CTATATAGTGAATTCTAGGTCAGCCTGGGCTATAGCACGACCCTACATCAAAAAAAAAAAAATCTGAATAAGTTAATAAATTTCTTACCATCATTCCTTATTTCTAGTTACAAAAACAGAAAAAATTGCTGGGCGTGGTGGTGCATGCCTTTAATCCTAGCACTCAGGAGGCAGAGTTCAAGGCCACCCTGAGACTACATAGTGAATTCCAGGTCATCCTAAGCTAGAGTGAGACCCTACCTCGGAAAACCAAAAAAAAAAAAAAAAAAAGTCACTGGGCATGGTGGCACATGCCTTTAATCTCAGCACTTGGGAAGCTGAGGTAGGAGGATTGCTGTGAGTTCGAGGCCAGCCTGGGACTACAGAGTGAGTTCCAGGTGAGTCTGGCTAGAGTGAGACCCTACCTCAAAACAGACAAAAAAGTCATCCATTGCTCTCTCAAAGTCCTTCTGACTCATGTTTTAGTTTTAATTGGGCCTTCATTGCCTCTATTCATGAAGAGACTAATACTTATTTGACAGGAACTTCGTGATTTTTAGATAAATGTGTTTTTAGTATTTTGTTATTTATTTATTTGAGAGCGTGAAGGGGGGCATAGAGAATAGGTGAGCCAAGACTTCCAGCCACTGCAAATGAACTCCAGATGCATGCACCACCTTGTGCATCTGGCTTACGTGGGTCCTGGGGAATCAAACCAAGGTCCTTTGGCTTTGCAGGTAAGCACCTTAACCACGAAGCCATCTCTCCAACCCAATAAATGTGTTTTTAGAGAGTAGGGGCAGGGAAGAAGGGAGTGACTCCTTAAACCATGTTTCTGTGATCAAAACTATCTTTGCTTACCCTAGCCACATTTATTTTATTTTAATTTTTTTACTTTGTTTTTGGAGAGAGAGACAGACAGAGAGAGAGGGAGAGGGAAACAGATAGAGATGGGCGCGCCAGCAGTCTCTCAGCTGCTGTGAACAAAATCCAGATGCGTGCACCCCCTTGTGGGCAAGTGTGGCATTGCGCCCTTGTGTCACTTTGCATCTGGCTAAACGTGGGACCTGGAAATTGGAACCGGGTTCTTAGGCTTAACAGGCAGGCAGGCGCCTTAATTGCTAAGCCATCTCTCCAGCCCCACATTTATTTTTTTATTATTTTTTTATTTTTTGGTTTTTTGAGGTAGGGTCTCACTCTGGTCGAGGCTGACCTGGAATTCACTATGTAGTCTCAGGGTGGCCTCAAACTCACGGAGATCCTCCTACCTCTGCCTCCCAATTGCTGGGATTAAAGGCGTGCACCACTACGCCCGGCTTCCACATTTAATTTTTTAAAATTTATTTTATTTTATTTTTGGAGAGAGAGACAGAGAGAGACAGACAGAGAGGGAGAGGGAGACAGATAGAGAATGGGCACGTTAGCAGTCTCTCAGCTGCTGTGAATGAAATCCAGATGCATGCACCCCTTGTGGGCAAGTGCAGCATTGCGCCCTTGCGTCACTTTGCATTTGGCTAAAAGTGGGACCTGGAGATTGGAACCGGGTTCCTAGGCTTAGCAGGCAGGCGCCTTAACCACTCAGGTATCTCTCCAGCCCCCACATTTATTTTTGTAAAAAAATTTTCTTTATTTGCATTTGAGTGTGTTGTATGGGTACACCAGGGTCTCTTGCCACTGCAAATGAATTCCAGATGTTTATGCTACTTTTTATGTCAGCTTTGCGTGAATTGAATCCCAGACTAGCAGACTTTGCAAGCAAGCACCTTTAACCACAGAGCTGTCTCCCCAGCTCCCCACCTTTCTTGAAGGTGATACCAAAACTAGTGATAGAAGATTCAATTCCTGTTGGTATGAACTAATGTGAGATTTCTTTGATTTTGAAAAGGGAGCTATATTTAAAGATACCACAATAAAAATCCACATCACAGGCTGGACAGATGGCTTAGTGGTTAAGGTGCTTGCCTACAAAGCTTAATGACCCAGGTTCAACTCTCCAGGACCCACATAAGCCAGATGCACAAGGTGACACATGCACACAGGTAGCACATGGATACAAAGTAGTGCACGCAAGGCCCTGGCATGCCAATTCTCTCTCTCTCTTTCTCTCATAAAAAAAAGTCCAGGGCTGGAAAAATGGCTTAGTGGTTAAGGCGCCTGCCTGCAAAGCCTAAGAATGCTTGTTACATCTCCAGGTCCCACATTTAGCCAGATGCAAAAGTGACACAAGCACGCAATGTCGCACATGTGTGCAAGGGGGCACATGTCTGGAATCGTTCACGGCGCCTGAAAAGGCCCAGGCACGCCCATTCTTTCTTTGCCTCTTCCTCTCTGTCACTCTGTGTGTGTGTCTCTCTCTCTCTGTCTCTCTGTCAAAAAAAAATTCCACCAGGCATGGTAGCACATGCCTTTAATCCCAGCGGTCAGGAGGCAGAGGTAGGAGGATCACCATGAGTTCGAGGCTACCCTGTGACTACATAGTGACTTCCAGGTCAGCCTGATCTAGAGTGAGACCCTACCTCGAAAAACAAAACAAAACAAGAAAAATTCCACATCACTTATTAACATTTTTCTTCATCATAAATAAAAGAAGAAAAGCCAAATGTGACCAGGCATGGTGGCACATAACCTTTAATCCCAGCACTTGAAAGGCAGAGGTGGTAGGATTGCTGTGAGTTCAAGGCCACCCCAAGACTACAGAGTGAATTCCAGGTCAGCCAGGTCTAGAGCAAGACCCTATACTCAGGAAAAAGAAAAGAAAAAAAGGAAAGCCAAATGTGGTAGCATATGCCTATAATCCTAGTACTTGTAAGGCTGAAGCAGAAGGATTGAGAACAGGGCATCTGTGCTACATAGTGAATTCTAGGCCTATACAAGCAAGACCCTGTCTCAGAGAAAACAAAAAGTACATAGGAATTTGACTTAGGTGTATGTCATCAATGGTAAGGCCTCCAGCAACATGCAACTCACATCATAGCCATGCACTGGATTTATTATAACAAGAGTGATCTTGAAACAAAAGCAAGCAAACAAAAGATTTATTATGGATTTTTAACTGATTATGTCTATTTATAGCACATATATTGTATGGAGTTGTGGTTTTCTTTAAGATGGGTATTGTGTAAAAATCATCTCCCCACATGAGCATTTCCTCCACCTACTCATTTGTCTGCAGGCCAGGAGGCTTCACTTCCGCTTGGGTGCTGTGCCTTTGCTACTTGCTCCTGAGCTCACTTTTTAGATGGGTTTATGCAGTTAAAATATAATGTCTAAAATTCAAATGTGTGTTGTAACTAATAATTTATGTTATATTTGAAAAGTAATTTGTTTGGAATTTATGGAGTGATCATGGGATGAACAGAATGTTCACTCAGAAATATGGTTGTTGGGGCTGGAGAGATGGCTCAGTGGTTAAGGTACTTGCCTGCAGAGCCTAACAACCTGAGCTCAATTTCCCAGTACCCACTTAAAGCCAGATGCACAAAGTGACACATCAGCTTGAGGCCCATTCTCTCTGTTTCTCTTCTCTCTAGGTCATCCTAAGCTAGAGTGAGACCCTACCTCGGAAAACCAAAAAAAAAAAAAAGTCACTGGGCATGGTGGCACATGCCTTTAATCTCAGCACTTGGGAAGCTGAGGTAGGAGGATTGCTGTGAGTTCGAGGCCAGCCTGGGACTACAGAGTGAGTTCCAGGTGAGTCTGGCTAGAGTGAGACCCTACCTCAAAACAGACAAAAAAGTCATCCATTGCTCTCTCAAAGTCCTTCTGACTCATGTTTTAGTTTTAATTGGGCCTTCATTGCCTCTATTCATGAAGAGACTAATACTTATTTGACAGGAACTTCGTGATTTTTAGATAAATGTGTTTTTAGTATTTTGTTATTTATTTATTTGAGAGCGTGAAGGGGGGCATAGAGAATAGGTGAGCCAAGACTTCCAGCCACTGCAAATGAACTCCAGATGCATGCACCACCTTGTGCATCTGGCTTACGTGGGTCCTGGGGAATCAAACCAAGGTCCTTTGGCTTTGCAGGTAAGCACCTTAACCACGAAGCCATCTCTCCAACCCAATAAATGTGTTTTTTTAGAGAGTAGGGGCAGGGAAGAAGGGAGTGACTCCTTAAACCATGTTTCTGTGATCAAAACTATCTTTGCTTACCCTAGCCACATTTATTTTATTTTAATTTTTTTACTTTATTTGTTTTTGGAGAAAGAGACAGACAGAGAGAGAGGGAGAGGGAAACAGATAGAGATGGGCGCGCCAGCAGTCTCTCAGCTGCTGTGAACAAAATCCAGATGCGTGCACCCCCTTGTGGGAAAGTGTGGCATTGCGCCCTTGTGTCACTTTGCATCTGGCTAAACGTGGGACCTGGAAATTGGAACCGGGTTCTTAGGCTTAACAGGCAGGCAGGCGCCTTAATTGCTAAGCCATCTCTCCAGCCCCACATTTATTTTTTTATTATTTTTTTATTTTTTGGTTTTTTGAGGTAGGGTCTCACTCTGGTCGAGGCTGACCTTGAATTCACTATGTAGTCTCAGGGTGGCCTCAAACTCATGGAGATCCTCCTACCTCTGCCTCCCAATTGCTGGGATTAAAGGCATGCACCACTACGCCCGGCTTCCACATTTAATTTTTTAAAATTTATTTTATTTTATTTTTGGAGAGAGAGACAGAGAGAGACAGACAGAGAGGGAGAGGGAGACAGATAGAGAATGGGCACGTTAGCAGTCTCTCAGCTGCTGTGAATGAAATCCAGATGCATGCACCTTTGTGGGCAAGTGCAGCATTTGCCCCTTGCGTCACTTTGCATTTATTAAAAGTGGGACCTGGAGATTGGAACCGGGTTCCTAGGCTTAGCAGGCAGGCGCCTTAACCACTCAGGTATCTCTCCAGCCCCCACATTTATTTTTGTAAAAAAATTTTCTTTATTTGCATTTGAGTGTGTTGTATGGGTACACCAGGGTCTCTTGCCACTGCAAATGAATTCCAGATGTTTATGCTACTTTTTATGTCAGCTTTGCGTGAATTGAATCCCAGACTAGCAGACTTTGCAAGCAAGCACCTTTAACCACAGAGCTGTCTCCCCAGCTCCCCACCTTTCTTGAAGGTGATACCAAAACTAGTGATAGAAGATTCAATTCCTGTTGGTATGAACTAATGTGAGATTTCTTTGATTTTGAAAAGGGAGCTATATTTAAAGATACCACAATAAAAATCCACATCACAGGCTGGACAGATGGCTTAGTGGTTAAGGTGCTTGCCTGCAAAGCTTAATGACCCAGGTTCAACTCTCCAGGACCCACATAAGCCAGATGCACAAGGTGACACATGCACACAGGTAGCACATGGATACAAAGTAGTGCACGCAAGGCCCTGGCATGCCAATTCTCTCTCTCTCTTTCTCTCATAAAAAAAAGTCCAGGGCTGGAAAAATGGCTTAGTGGTTAAGGCGCCTGCCTGCAAAGCCTAAGAATGCTTGTTACATCTCCAGGTCCCACATTTAGCCAGATGCAAAAGTGACACAAGCACGCAATGTCGCACATGTGTGCAAGGGGGCGCACATGTCTGGAATTCGTTCACGGCGCCTGAAAAGGCCCAGGCACGCCCATTCTTTCTTTGCCTCTTCCTCTCTGTCACTCTGTGTGTGTGTGTCTCTCTCTCTGTCTCTCTGTCAAAAATTCCACCAGGCATGGTAGCACATGCCTTTAATCCCAGCGGTCAGGAGGCAGAGGTAGGAGGATCACCATGAGTTCGAGGCTACCCTGTGACTACATAGTGACTTCCAGGTCAGCCTGATCTAGAGTGAGACCCTACCTCGAAAAACAAAACAAAACAAGAAAAATTCCACATCACTTATTAACATTTTTCTTCATCATAAATAAAAGAAGAAAAGCCAAATGTGACCAGGCATGGTGGCACATAACCTTTAATCCCAGCACTTGAAAGGCAGAGGTGGTAGGATTGCTGTGAGTTCAAGGCCACCCCAAGACTACAGAGTGAATTCCAGGTCAGCCAGGTCTAGAGCAAGACCCTATACTCAGGAAAAAGAAAAGAAAAAAAGGAAAGCCAAATGTGGTAGCATATGCCTATAATCCTAGTACTTGTAAGGCTGAAGCAGAAGGATTGAGAACAGGGCATCTGTGCTACATAGTGAATTCTAGGCCTATACAAGCAAGACCCTGTCTCAGAGAAAACAAAAAGTACATAGGAATTTGACTTAGGTATATGTCATCAATGGTAAGGCCTCCAGCAACATGCAACTCACATCATAGCCATGCACTGGATTTATTATAACAAGAGTGATCTTGAAACAAAAGCAAGCAAACAAAAGATTTATTATGGATTTTTTAACTGATTATGTCTATTTATAGCACATATATTGTATGGAGTTGTGGTTTTCTTTAAGATGGGTATTGTGTAAAAATCATCTCCCCACATGAGCATTTCCTCCACCTACTCATTTGTCTGCAGGCCAGGAGGCTTCACTTCCGCTTGGGTGCTGTGCCTTTGCTACTTGCTCCTGAGCTCACTTTTTAGATGGGTTTATGCAGTTAAAATATAATGTCTAAAATTCAAATGTGTGTTGTAACTAATAATTTATGTTATATTTGAAAAGTAATTTGTTTGGAATTTATGGAGTGATCATGGGATGAACAGAATGTTCACTCAGAAATATGGTTGTTGGGGCTGGAGAGATGGCTCAGTGGTTAAGGTACTTGCCTGCAGAGCCTAACAACCTGAGCTCAATTTCCCAGTACCCACTTAAAGCCAGATGCACAAAGTGACACATCAGCTTGAGGCCCATTCTCTCTGTTTCTCTTCTCTCTCTCTCTCTCTGCTTGCAAATAAATAAATAAAAATATTTTTAAGCCGGGCGTGGTGGTGCACGCCTTTAATCCCAGCACTCAGGAGGCAGAGGTAGGAGGATCGCCGTGAGTTCGAGGCCACCCTGAGACTACATAATGAATTCCAGGTCAGCCTGAGCTAGAGTGAGACTCTACCTCAAAAAAACAATGCCAGGGTTAATTTTGCCGGGTGTGGTGGCACACGCCTTTAATCCCAGCACTTGGGAGGCAGGGGTAGGAGGATTGCCGTGAGTTTGAGGCCACCCTGAGACTACATAGTTAGTTCCAGGTCAGCCTGGACCAGAGTGAAACCCTGGAGGGATGGTTTAGCAGTTAAGGCACTTGCCTGCAAAGCCAAAGGCCCCAGGTTTGATTCTCCAGAACCCATGTAAGCCAGATGCACAGGGTGGCAGATGCATCTAGAGTTCATTTGCAGTGGCTGGAGGCCCTAATGTGCACATTCTCTCAAATAAATAAATAAAAATAATTAAAAAGTATTTTAAAAAGAAATATGGGTATTTGGGACTTTCGTTTTACCAAAAATAGGCAGTCACTCACAGTTCAATGTAGAGAATTATGTTATGGTGAAAAGTGATTAAGATTTCCATATGGAGGGAGGGAATTACCATGGGTGATTGTCTACAATAAGATTTTCATATGGAGGGCTAAGGATGTAGCTCACTGATCATGTTTGCCTAATGTGTTCTAAAAGCCCTGGAAAAGCCACGTAGAAAAACTTATATATTCAGATGTTTTCCATTAGCTGTCCTGGCTCAGGTTATTACTGAGCAATTATTGTGGCATAAAGCAAATAGCCAAGAATAATTTTGTGTGCTGAGGGTTTTTGTTTTCTCCCTACAAGCAGATCATTAAATTACCACATGTTCTGTAGTTTATCCTCTAGTTAATTTTTTTGGTTTGGTTTGGTTTGGTTTTTGGAGGTAGGGTCTCACTTCTAGACCAGACTTCCAGTTAAATTTTCAGTGTTAGGAATAACTAATAGGTTTGTCACTATGATGTGTGTAGGTGTGCACACACACATACACTTTTCTCCCTCACACAGGAGAGTTGACAGATGTTGCTGCATGGAACTATATTGCCATGCCTCTGTCTTACCTGTTGCCTGCCATGTCTTGAAATCTTGCTCGAAAGTTGCAGCTGTCTTGAGGACAGCAGCTCTATACTCAGAACGAAACTAGGTCGCTGCTTCTGTAGCATGCAGTGGTTTGTATCAAAAGCTGTCTTGGTCTTAACTTTGAGATTATCCCCTGTTCTTTGAAGTGGTTGTATTTTAATTGGGAGTGGTTTTGAATTTTTGAATTTCCAAATATATATATATATATATTTATTTATTTATTTATTTTTATTTTTTTTTTTTCCTCCAAGGGTCTCACTCTAGCTCAGGCGGACGTGGAATTCACTATGTAGTCTCAAGGTGGTGTCAAATTCACAATGATCCTCCTACCTCTGCCTCCCCAGTGCTGGGATTAAAGGCGTGCGCCACCACACCTGGCTGAATTTCCAAATATTTTTAAGCCTAAACTTTTTTAAGGCTGGGCATGGTGTTGCATGACTTTAATCCCTACACTTGGGAGGCAGGAGGATCACTGTAAGTTCAAGGCCATCCTGAGTTTACAGAGTGAATTCCAGGTCAGCCTGAGCTAGAGTGGGACCCTGTGTTGAAAATCAAAGAAAAAAACGTTTTAAAATATTGTGGTTGCTGAACACAGCTGTAGATTTTTTTTTTTTTTTTTTTTTTTTTTTGGTTTTTCGAGGTAGGGTCTCACTTTAGGGCTCTCACTTTAGCTCAGGCCTGACCTGGCGATCCTCTATGTAGCCTCTCTGGGTTAAAGGCCTTTAGATTTTTTTAACTCAATTATTTGGTGGTGGGGAGATCCTCCTACCTCTGCCACTGCAAAAGAACTCAAATGCATGCTGGGATTAAAAGCTGGATCTTTTACCATCCTCCAGCCCTTCTTAGTTTAGATTTTTTTAACTTAATTATTTTTTGGTGAATCTCAGATAGAGAATGGATACTCTCAGGCTGGCCTTGACTCTCTCTACTAGCCACTGCAAAAGAACTGCCAAATGCATGTGCCACCCGTGAGGTCATCTGGCTTAAAGCCTTGGGTCCTGGGAAATGCACTGGATCTGTTCAGCAGTTTGTTTGCAGGCAAGTGCCTTGAATGCTAAGCCATCTCTCCAGCCCTTCTTAGCTTTTAAAGTATCTTTGATTTTATAAGTTAGTATTTTTTTTTTCCCCAAGGTTAGAATCTCACTCTAACACAGGCTAACCTAGAATTCACTATGTAGTCTCAGGCTGGCCTTGACTCACTCATAGCCCTGATGTACCCATTTTTCTCTCTCTTTCCCCCTTCCCCTCTGCTGGTGAATAAATATAATTTTTTGGCCTTGCCCACAGACAGACACAGAGAGACCTGGAATTCACGGGGAGGGCCTCGAATGAGAATCCTCCTCTAGCTCTTCCCAAGTGCTGGGATTAAAGGCATGTGCCATCACGCTGGCAAATATAATTTTTTTAAATTACTCCAGGGGCTGTCCTGAGTTACACATGCCTGCAAAGCCTAAGGCCAAAGGTTCACAAAGTGGTACATGTATCAGCAGTTTGTTTGCAGCAAATAGAGGCTCTTGTGCACCCATTCTCATTCTCTCAAGGATTAAAAGGACAAAAATTGGGTTTTAACCCTAGTTGTTGGTCTCATCAGAAACTTGGTTGGTTACACTTTCTCCTTTACAGTTAAGTAGCCTGTTTTGTGTAAAAGAGCAATGTCAGGAGGGCCTAAATGACTCTTACTATTCATATTAAAATTATACATCCATGGGCTGGAGAGATTGCTAAATAAATAATTTTAAAAATTTGCCTGCAAATCTGGCTGGGTGTGCTCAATATCCCAGGAATCCCAGCACTTGGTAGGCAGATGCAGGAAGGATCACTGTGAGTTCATGCATCTGAGACTATATAGTGAAATCTAGAGCCTCTGATGTGCCCATTTTCTCTCTCTTTTGCCCCCTTACACATCTCAACAAATGAATAAATATAATTTTTTTTTTTTTTTTTTGGTTTTTCGAGGTAGGGTCTTACTCTAGCCTAGGCTAATCTGGAATTTACTATGTAGTCTCAGGGTTGCCTTGAACTTGGCAGTCCTTCTACCTCTGCCTTCCAAGTGCTGGGATTAAAGGCATATGCCACCATGCCCTGCTAAGATTGTCTTTAAGGAAGACAAAATATGGTGAGCCAGCCTTAGACTACATAGTGAATTTGAGGTCAGCCTAGGATAAAGCAGTACCCTACCTTAAAAAACAAAACAGAGGGCTGGAGAGATGGCTTAGCAGTTAAGGAACTTGCCTGCAAAGCCTAAGTACCCACATATACCAGGCACACAAGGTGGCACATGTGTCTAGAGTTCATTTACAGTGGCTAATGGCCCTGGTGTGCCCATTCTTCCCCCCATAAATAAATATTTATTTATTAAAGAAAAAGTAAGCTTATTTTAAATTTATTCTATTTTGCCTAATTTATATATATATATATATTATTTTTGGAGAGAGACAGGGAGAGGGAGACAGAGAATGGATGTGCCAGCAGTCTCTCAGCTGCTGTGAACGAAATCCAGATGTGTGCATCCCCTCATCGTCAAGTGCGGCATTGCGTCACTTTGCATCTGGCTAAATGTGGGACCTGGAGACTGGAACTGGGTTCTTAGGCTTAGCAGGCAGGTGCCTTAACCGCTAAGCCATCTCTCCAGCCCCTAATTTTATATTGTATGTAAAATCTGTGTAAACATAGGTTACAGTTGTTTCTTATCGTTTGACCCCGAAAATCCATCAGGGGGCCTGGAGAGATGGCTCAGTGGTTAAAGCACTTGCCTGAAAAGCCTATCAACCCAGGTTCGATTCCCCAGTACCCATGTTAAAAACACATGCACAAAGTGGTGCATACATCTGGAGTTCATTTGCAGCAGCTGGAGGCCCTGGTGTGTCCATTCTCTCCATCTCTATTCTCTCCTTCTCTCTCTGTTTGCAAATAAATTTTTTTTTTTTTTTTTTTTTTTTTTTTTTTTCGAGGTAGGGTCTCACTCTGGTCCAGACTGACCTGGAATTCACTATGTAGTCTCAGGGTGGCCTTGAACTCATGGTGATCCTCCCACCTCTGCCTCCCGAGTGCTGGGATTAAAGGCATGCGCCACCACGCCCGGCTCCTGCAAATAAATATTTTTAAAAAATTAAAAAATAATCCCGGCCTGGAGAGATGGCTTAGCGGTTAAGCCCTTGCCTGTGAAGCCTAAGGCTTCCCCAGGACCCACGTAAGCCAGATGCACAAGGTGGCGCATGCATCTGGAGTTCGTTTGCAGTGGCTGGAGTCCCTGGTGCACCCATTCCCTCTCTATCGCTCTCAAATAAATAAATAAAATAAAATAAAAATTTTTTAAAAATTAAAAATAATCCATCAGGGTGCTGAGCATGGTGGTGTAGATGCCTGTAATTTCAGCACTAGGGAAGGAGAGGCAGGAAGATCAGGAGTTCAAGGCCAGCCCGAGCTATAAGAGATGCCTGGCTCCTCCTCCCCCTCATGTTCTTTTCAGTGGCTTGTTTGTATGTTTTTGCCTTTTTTTTTTTTTCTTTGTAGCTTCCCTTTTGAGCTTTTGGCCTGTTCCTTGGAGAAAGCTGTATGTTTTAGAAAGTTACTCAGTAGAACTAAGGGAAGAAACAGGCTTGCTCTAAAGAAGGGGAGGAAGGAGATGGAGTAGTTGGTTGGCATGCTTGCCCAAGTAGGCTCCAACTCGAAAAGACTCATTCCAATAGAATCTTTTTTTTTTTTTTTTTGAAGTAAGGTCTCATTCTAGCCCAGGCTGGCCTCTAACTCATGGTGATCCTCCTGCCTCGGCCTCTCAAGTACTAGGATTCAAAATGTGTGCCCCTGTGTCTGACCAAGTGGAATCTTTATGTTAAGGTTGAATTTTTCAAAAATCAGCTATTAAGACTGCTCAGGGCACAAAAGTAAATAAATAAATACATTTCCTCAGCCCCCAGGCTCGTAAATTTAAAGGGAATTACTTTTTTAAAAAAATACATTTAATAGCCGGGTGTGGTGGCGCACGCCTTTAATCCCAGCACTTGGGAGGCAGAGGTAGGAGGATCGCCGAGAGTTCGAGGCCACCCTGAGACTACATAGTTAATTCCAGGTCAGCCTGGACCAGAGTGAGACCCTACCTTGCAAAACCAAAAAAAAAAAAAAAAAAAAAATTTAAAAAAAAATTTACGAGCCTGGTGCATGAGCATGAAGACCTGAGCTTGATGCCCTAGCACCTACATAAAAACCAGGCATGGAGCCGGGCATAGTGGTGCAGGCAGTGGTAGGATCGCCGTGAGTTCAAGGCCAGCCTGAGATTACATAGTGAATTCCAGGTTAGCCTGGGCTAGAGTGAGACCCTGCCTTGGAAAAAACAAAAACAAACAAAAAGAAGCCAGGCATGGCCACACCTCAGTATGAAGTAGGGTAGATAGAGACAGGACTGTTGAAGTTCAGTGGTCAGCCAGTCTAACTGGGGAAAAAAAAAAAAGATGAGCTCTGGGTTCAGTGAGAGACCCTTTGTGAAGAAAATGATGAGCCGGGCGTGGTGGCGCACACCTTTAATCCCAGCACTTGGGAGGGAGCAGAGGTAGGAGGATCACCATGAGTTCAAGGCCACTCTGAGACTATACGTAGTTAATTCTAGGTCAGCCTGGGCCAGAGTGAGACCCTACCTTGAAAAACCAAAAAAAAAAGAAAAAAAGAAAGAAAAGAAAAGAAAAGAAAAGAAAAGAAAAGAAAAGAAAATGATGAGAAGTGACAGTCCTTCCTCTGGCTTCTCCCCATGAGCACATTGGGCACATGCGTATACCACATCCACACCAAAAAGCTAAACTTTTTTTTTTTTTTTTTTTTTTTTTTTGTTTTTCGAGGTAGGGTCTCACTCTGGCCCAGGCTGACCTGGAATCAACTATGTAGTCTCAGGGTGGCCTTGAACTCAAAGCAGTCCTCCTACCTCTGCCTCCCGAGTGCTGGGATTAAAGGCGTGCACCACCACGCCTGGCTCAAAAAGCTAAACTTAAGTAAACGTTGTTGAAAGCTGTAGACTTATTTTATAGGCCACTTAGAAAAAAATGGCATTGAAAAAGCATTCTGGCTGAGCATGGTGGCACACAAACATTTAATCCCAGCACTCAAAAGGCTGAGGTAGGAGGATTTCTATGAGTTTGAGGACAGCCTGAGACTACATAGTGAATACCAGGTCAGCCTGGGCTAGAATAAGACCCTACCTTGAAAAACCAAAAACAGAAAATGCATTCTGGTCATTGCTGTTTACTTTTTTTTTTTTTTTTTTTTTTTTTTTTTTTTTTTTTTTTTTGAGGTAGGTAGGGTTTCACTCTGGTCCAGGCTGACCTGGAATTAACTATGTAGTCTCAGGGTGGCCTCAAACTCATGGCGATCCTCCTACCTCTGCCTCCCAAGTACTGGGATTAAAGGCGTGCGCCACCACGCTGGTCCTGTTTATTTTTACAATCTGTTGTGGTTTTTCTCAAAATAGTCTTTTCTCGATGAGCATACCTATAACCCTAGCACTCAGAAGATGGAGGAGGAATCCTGATCATGACTTCCAGGCTATCCTGGACTACATAGCAAAACCCTGTCTCAAAAAAAAGTTTCTTCTTGGGGCTGGAGAGATGGCTTAGTGGTTAAGGCGTTTACCTGGGAAAGCAAAGTACTGAGGTTCAATTCCCCAGTACCCACGTAAGCCAGATGCACGAGAGAGCGCATGTGTCTGGGGTTTGTTTATAGTGTTTGAAGGTCCATTCTCTCTCTCTGCCTGCCTCTTTCTCTCCAAATAAAGTAAATAAATAAAAAAAGAGATTAAGCCAGGTGTGGTAGCACACGCCTTTAATCCCAGCACACAGGAGGCAGAGGTAGGAGGATCGCCATGAGTTCGAGGCCACCCTGAGACTATATAGTGAATTCCAGGTCAGCCTGGACTAGAGAGTGAAACCCTACCTCAAAACCGCCCCCCCCAAATTATTCTTCTTAGTATTTGGTCAAGCTTTAAGAATGTTAGGACTGGGGCTGGAGAAATGGCTCAGCAGTTAAGGCATTTGCCTGCAGAGCCTAATGATTAGAGTTTCATTCCCCAGTACCCATGTAAAGCCAGATGCACAAGGTGGTGCATGCGTCTGGAGTTCATTTGCAGTGGCTAGAGGCTCTAGCATTCTCATTCTCTGTCTGCTTCTTTCTCTCAAATAAATAAACTTTTTTTTTTTTTTTTCCAAAAGAGTGCTGAACCAGGTGTGGTGGCTCATGCCTTTAATCCCAGTGCACAGGAGGCAGAGGTAGGAGGATCTCCATAAGTTTGAAGCCAACCTGGAACTACATAGTGAGTTCCAGTTCAGCCTGGGCTAGAGTGAAACCCAACCTCAAAAAACAAAGCAAAGCAAAGCAAAACAAAACAAAACAAAGAGAGAGAGAGAGAGAAAGAAAGTAAGTAAGTGCTGGGTGTGGTGGCGCATGCCTTTATTCCCAGCACTTGGGAGGCAGAGGTAGGAGGATATCAGTGATTTCAAGGCTACCTTGAGACTCCATAGTGAATTCCAGGTCAGCCTGAGCTAGAGTGATACCCTATCTCAAAAAAACACAAAAAAAGGGCTAGAGAGATGGCTTAGTGGTTAAGCACTTGCCTGTGAAGCCTAAGGACCCCAGTTTGAGGCTCAATTCCCCAGTACCCACATTAGCCAGATGCACAAGGTGGCGCATGCGTCTGGAGTTCTTTTGCAGTGGCTGGAGGCTCTGGTGCGCACATTCTTTCTCTCACTCTGCCTCTTTCTTTCTCTGTCTGTGGCTCTCAAATAAATAAATAAAAATAAACAAAAAATTAGACCTTAAAAAAATGTTAGGACTGGTTACATCTCAGTTTACATTGTAAAACATGCACCATGGTTTTTACCCCCCACAAGTATATACATTAATTATAAGATGCCAAAGCTTGACCCACTTGTTTTTGCTTCTTTACTTGCTTGCTTGAGACAGGATCTGTCTGTGTAGTCCAGGCTGGCCTGAAACTGAGACCATCCTGTGCCTCAGTCCTCAGTGTTGGGATTACAGTTGTGTACCATCCACCTTCAAAAGGCTTCTCCCTTCTTTCCCCAGTCCAAGGGTGTCCAGGGATCAAGTCGTTGTGAAGCACAACATTCCACCACTAAGTCACACTCCCAGATCCCTTATTTTAGAATTTTTTAATGGTACTGTGAATAATGATCTCCAAGAGCAGGTGAAGTTGTAATGTTTTATTACCATTTGAGAGATGAATTTAAACATTCCAGATGAAGTTAAAATAGCTCCAAGTTTCAGTGGCAGTTATTTCTTATTTGTTTCTCTCTATTCTCAAGTTGTAGAGCTCAGTGTGTTTACTGGGAGTTTGTAAAGATCTAAATTAGAATTATAGGGCTGGAGAGATGGCTTAGCGGTTAAGGCACTTGCCTGCGAAGCCTAAGGACCCAGGATCGATTCTTCAGGTCCCTTATAAGCCAGATGCACATGGTGGCGCATGTGTCTGGAGTTGTTTGCAGTGGCTGGAGAGTAAAATGTGGGCAGAGTATCCATGTATTTCAAAGTGAACACTTACTTGTACCTTCTGTTGTGACTGTGTGGCTTATTTATTTTACTTTTTTGGTTTTTAGCCCAGGTTGACCTGGAACTCACTGAGCTCCTCCTGCTTCTGCCTCCTGAGTGCTGGGATTAAAGGTGTTGTGCCACCACACCTGCAGGGCCTATGTGGTTGAACAATCACGAGATATTGCTTTCAGGTTCATATGGGAATGCATATATGTATGTACTCGTCATTGAAAATAGAATAAAAGGGCTGGAGAGATGGCTTAGCCATTTAAATAAATGGCTAATTTATTTATTAAATGAATTTATTATTTAATAAAACTTTTTTTTTTTTTTTTTTTTTTTTGGTTGAGGTAGGGTCTCACTCTAGCTCAGGCTGTCCTGGAATTCACTATGAGTCTCAGGGTGGCCTTGAACTCATGGTGATCCTCCTACCTATGCCTCCCAAGTGCTGAGATTAAAGGCATGTGCCACCACACTTGGTGCAAAACTATGGATTTAAAAAAAAAATGATTACTTTAATTTTTAAAAAGATAAGTTTAAAACCCCAAACCAGACAGAGTGGCATATGCTCATGGTTCTAGTTCTTAGGAGACTTGAGGCAAGAGGATCAGGCTACACATAACAAGGATCTGTCTCAAGAAACAAACAATCCCACAATAAAAATGGCATAATTAAAAACCTCAGAGTTTTTCAGTGGACATAAAAAAGAAATAAGGATAATGAAAAATTTACAATGCCCTTACACATGGCAGGCATTCAGTAAACACTAGTTTTCTTCCTTTTGTCAGCTCAACAGGGGAGATGCTTGCAGGAGTATTTGTGTGACTCAGCAGTTAGGTGGTTGGCTAAACAGCAATGGGAGGCATGTTACCAAGCAAACTGTGTGCCCTTGTATTTTTTTTTAATGGATGGTTTTATTTTTCTTGGAACTATATCTGCCTGACGGTTAGATTCTCGGAATTTTTACTTCTCTGCAACTGACAGAAAAATCACCCGGTAATTAGTGGATCTAGTGAGCTACGCAGGTAATAAATTTTTAAATGCTTATCAACTTTGAAGTTACTCTCGCGGACCTGAAAGCAATTATCTCCATGTCTCACTTACAATTATTTAAGGCCAGAGACATTTCCTTCACTTCTATCTATGGTTGTGCCAGTTAGCTGTTTATTTCTGTGTGCTTTTGTGTTTGTCCCACCACTTTTGTTTGAGGGCTTTCATTGTGGTGGATTTGGTAACTGATGCTAAAAGAAAACCAGCCCACGGCTGGAGAGATGGCTCAGCAGTTAAAGGCACTTGTTTGCCAGACCTGCTGGCCCAGGTTCAGTTCCCCAGCACCCACACATAAAGCCAGATGCACAAAGTGGCACATGTGTCTGGAGTTCTTTTGCAGTGGTAAGAGGCCCTGGTATGCACACATTCACTGTCTTTTTCTGTATCTCTTGCTAATCAATAAATAAAAATATTTTTTTAAAAAAGAGCTGGTGTGGTGTTACTGAGGAGGCAGAGGTAGGAGGATTGCTGTGATTTAGAAGCTGGCCTCCAACTCACAGTGATCCTCCTACCTCTGCCTCCCAAGTGCTAGGATTAAAGGTGTACATTACCACACCTGGCTAAATAGAAGTTTAAAAAAAAAGGAAGGAAGGAAGGAAGGAAGGAGAAGAAAGAAAAGAAAAAGAGGGTCTGGAGAGATGGCTCAGCAGTTAAGGCACTTGCCTGCAAAGCCCAAGGACTCAAGTTCGATTCCCCAATACCCATGTAATGCCAGATGTACAAGGTGGTGCATGCTTCTGGGAGTTCATTTGCCATGGCTAGAGGCCCTGGCACACCCATTCTCTCTCTTCCCCTTTGTTGCTTTCTCATTCTCACTCTCTCTCTCTCTCTTAAATAAATAATAAATAAATAAATAAATAATAAATACATTTTTTCAAAAAAGAAAACAGACCCCCCCCAAAAAAAAAGAAGAAAAAAGGCCAGGCATGGTGGCATATGCCTTTAATCCCAGCACTTGGGAGGCAGAGGTAGAAGGATTGCTGTGAGTTTGAGGCCTCCTTGAGACTACTGAATGAACTCCAGGTCAGCCTGGGCTACAGCAAAACCCTATCTTGGAAAACAAAACAAAAACAATTTAAAAAAAACCAGCCTATATGAAGCTCTTGAATGTTTCATGGCATCTTGAAACATGTAAATGTTTTTTTGGATAGCTGTCAATGTGTTCTGAAGAATCTAGGATGACAGTGTAGATTTCAGTATTTATTTATTTTATATATTTATTCCTCAAATACTTTGTGCTAGGCACTATACTAACCTCTGAAAATATATTGGTGAAATGGACATGTGTCGCTCTTGCTAGCATAGAATCATTATATCCTAACTGAAAACGAGAATTCTTGCAAGCGATAATGACCTATGCCAAACCATTCGAGATACAGATAGAGTTTAATAACTTTAAGCTATGTTTATTGTACAAGTGCATGGCCTAAGGAGAAAAAGGGTTGTCTAATTCTCCCTCATTGTTTTTCTCCTTAGGTAAGATGCTCCACGTCTCTGGCAGTAGCTCTCTTGGGAAGAAAACCAGCAGTCCTCTGCTGTTGCCATAAGACAGCCCTGTGTGACTTTTGCTTGGTGCCATGACACTGGAAGAGTTGCACATAAGCTCCAGAGTTTCTTCTTTGTTCACTTGAGTACTCTGTGGATGGAGAAAGATTTGAATCTTGATAATTATCTTGTCATAAAGCTATTTCTCAAGAGTCTGAACTGCTTAATAAATTGGGCCACTTACCAATGAGCCACACAGCCAGTTCTTGTCAGGAGCTGGTTGAAAACTGTGCTGTGCATGTAGCAGGGATGGCACAAGAAGATAGCCGTCGTGGACAAGTGCCATCCACCTTCTATCATGGTGCCAACCAAGAACTGGATCTTTCCACCAAAGTGTATAAAAGGGAATCTGGAAGCCCTTATTCTGTGCTAGTAGACACCAAGATGAGCAAACCACATCTCCACGAGACAGAGGAACAGCCGTATTTCAGGGAGACAAGAGCAGTGTCTGATGTGCACGCTGTCAAAGAAGACCGGGAGAATTCCGATGAGACAGAAGAGGAGGAGGAAGTCTCTTACAAAAGGGAGCAGATCATAGTGGAGGTAAACCTTAATAATCAAACATTAAATGTATCTAAAGGGGAAAAGGGTGTCTCTTCTCAGTCCAAAGAGACTCCTGTTCTTAAGACAAGCAGTGAGGAGGAGGAAGAGGAAGAAAGTGAGGAAGAAGCCACTGATGACAGCAGTGACTATGGAGAGAATGAAAGGCAGAAGAAAAAGGAGAAGCTAGTGGAGAAAGTCAGCGTTACACAAAGGCGAACACGGAGAGCTGCCTCTGTTGCCGCAGCTACCACTTCCCCTCCACCCCGCACGACACGAGGGCGCAGGAAGAGTGTAGAGCCACCCAAGCGTAAGAAGCGGGCAGCCAAGGAGCCCAAAGCTCCGGTCCAGAAAGCTAAGTGTGAAGAGAAAGAGACTCTGACCTGTGAGAAGTGCCCCAGGGTGTTTAATACTCGCTGGTACCTGGAGAAGCACATGAACGTAACTCACAGGCGCATGCAGATCTGTGATAAATGTGGCAAGAAGTTTGTCCTGGAAAGTGAGCTGTCCCTTCACCAGCAAACAGACTGTGAAAAAAACATTCAGGTAGGTCTCATCACCGAGAGGGCAAACTTTCCAGGATAGAACCTGGCTGTTCAGATTCATCTGGTATCTGCCCAAGAGAATAAATGCAATAGAGGCTGAAGGCACAGAGTTCACCAATTATATCATTTTAGACGCTGCTGCTTGAGTCTTTTCAAAACCGAGGCTTAACCTTGCATTACACTTAACTGACGCTGGACTAGTGGGAACCCAGGTACACTGGAAGGGGGATCTGTTATAGATGATTGACCGACTTTGCACTGAGATTCACTGTTGTAGGACATGTGAGATAATTCATTCTGGCATCTTCTCTCTCAAAGTGGGAGATACTGAGTAAAGGTCAGGAGTAGAGAAAGGTTCCTTTCCATTTAAAAGGATGCCAGAGTCTAGTGCAGCTGATGGGGACAAAAGCCCTAATGACTCAGACCGGTGGAAATGGAAGATCTCCAGGAGTGAGTTTGCTGTCACCAGTGGAGAGATGGCAACACTAAATTTGTCAAGAGGCGAGCCCATGGGAATATGCAGACTTTAAACAGAGGCTGAGCTTTTGAAAACGTTGCTCACCTGGCTGTAGGGTTACACAATGCTGCTGTACAGTATTGTTAAGGTAACAAAAACATGGTTTTCAAACCAGGCCGGTATTGTGGAAAAATTGTACTGTGACAGGTTAAGTGGTATGCTACTTCTGCTATGTTGAATGGATCGCATCTGTATTGGTTTGCACATATGTTACATGTTTGTGTATTAATGGATATTCATAAAAGGTAAGTTTGTTATGTCTTCATAAGATATGTACAATAGAAATATTTTATGTCATTTAAGCTAAACTTTTAAAAGAGAAATTGTTTTACTTTTGTTTTTTGAAGTACTAAAATTGGTAGTCACTTTTACTATTTTTTTTCTTGGCTGAGCATGGTGACACATGCCTTTAATCCTAGCATTTGGGAGACCGAGGTAGGAGAATTGTTGTGGGTTCAAGGCCAGCCTGAAATCATTTTTTTTTTTAATTGCTTGTTTGTTTGTTTGTTTGTTTGTTTGTTTGTTTGTTTGAGGTAGGGTCTCACTCTAGCCCAAGATGACCTGGAATTTACTATGTAGTCTCAGGCTGGCCTCAAACTCACAGTGATCCTCCTACCTCTGCCTCCTGAGTGCTGGGATTAAAGGCTCCGATTGCCTTTTTGTATTGTTTATTCATTTATTTATTTGAGAGAGAAAAAGAGGTAGAGAATGAGAGAGACAATGGGTGCGCCAGGGCCTCCAGCCACTGCAAACGAACTCCAGATGCATGCACCTCCTTGTGCATCTGGCTTATGTGGGTCCTGGGGAATCGAACTGGGGTCCTTTGGCTTTGTAGGCAAATGCCTTAACCGCTAAGCCATCTTCTCCAGCCCCAATTGCCTTTTTTTTTAAAAAAAATATTTGTTACCAGCCAGGCGTGGTGGCGCACGTCTTTAATCCCAGCACTTGGGAGGCAGAGGTAGGAGGATCGCTGTGAGTTTAAGGCCACCCTGAGACTACATAGTTAATTCCAGGTCAGCCTAGACCAGAGTGAAACCCTACCTCGAAAAACCAAAAAAAAAAAAAAATAATAATAATAATAATAATAAATAAATAAATAAATAAAATTTGCTTATTGGCATGCAGAGAGAGAGAGAGCAAGCGAGAGAGCACTCAAGCATGGGCATGCCAGGGCCTCTGGCCACTACAGATAAACTACAGATAACATGTACCACCTAGTGCATCTGGCTTTACATGGGTAATGGGGACTCGAACCCAAGTTTTTAGGTTTTACAGGCAAGCACCTTAACAGCTGAACAGCCATCTCTCCAACCCCTCTTCAATTGCTTTCCTCCCCCCACCCCCAAGGTAGACTCTCACTGTAGCCGAAGCTGACCTGAAATTCACTATGTAGTCTCAGGGTGGCCTCGAACTCACAGTGATCCTCCGGAGTGCTGGGATTAAAGGCGTGCGCCACCATGCCCAGCTTGTTTGTTTTTTGAGGTAGGGTTTCACTCTAGTCCAGGATGACCTGGAATTCACTATGTAGTCCTAGGCTTGTCTTGAATTCGTGGTAATCCTTCTACCTCTGCCTCGCACCTCTGCCTCCTGAGTGCTGGAATTAAAGGTTTGTGCCCCTATGCCCTGCTATAGAGTTTTGTGTGCGTTTTTAATATTTTTTTTATTTGTTTGCAAGTGCAGGGGGAGAGGGAGAATGGGCACACCAGGGCCTCTTGCCACTTCAGATGAACTCCAGATGCATGCCCCACTTTGTGCATCTGACTTTATGTGGGTTCTGGGAAATTGAACCTAGGCCATCAGCCTTTGCAAACAACTGCCTTTAACTGCTGAGCCATCACTCCAGTCCAAGAGGGTTTTTTGTTTTGTTTTGTTTTGTTTTTGTTTTTTTTTCAAGGTAGGGTCTCACTCTAGCTCAGGCTAACCTGAACTTTACTATATGAAGTCTCAGAGTGGCCTCCAACTCACGGCGATCCTCCTGCCTCTGCCTCCCAAGTGCTGGGATTAAAAGCATGAGCCATCACACCCGGCTGATTTTTTTTTTTAAACATAATTTATTTTTCTAAAAAAATCCATTGTTGACTTGTCAACAATGATTTGATCTAAACAAACTGGGAAAATAAGACTGAGCTAGGGCCCAAATAGGCTACAGGGGTCAAGCCATTAGAATATGGTGCAGTGCTGCACCCTAGAGGTCAAATTTGTATTTCATAATGACTTGTTACTGAAAAGACATTTTTTTTTTTTTTTTTTTTTGGTTTTGCGAGGTAGGGTCTCACTCTGGTCCAGGCTGACCTGGAATTAACTATGTAGTCTCAGGGTGGCCTCGAACTCTCGGCGATCCTCCTACCTCTGCCTCCCGAGTGCTGGGATTAAAGGCGTGCGCCACCACGCCCGGCATACAAAAGACATTCTTAATCTGTACCTATAAAGTTTGTTTTTTATTTGCTTGTTTGTTTTACTTAAATTTGCTTAAGTTATAGAAAACAAAAAATTACTGTAAATAACTGGGTGTGGTGGCTCACACCTTTTAATTCCAGCACTTGAGAAGCTAAGGTAGAATGCTCGCTGTGAGTTTGAGGCCAGTGTGGGCTACAGAGTTCTGTCATCCTGGGTTATAATGAATTCTGCCTTTAAAAAAAAGAAGAAGAAGATGAAGAAGAAAGAAAAGAAAAGGAAAGGGAGTAAGATAGAAAAAAAAAATCTTTTTTTGCTGAATTTCTGTACTCTTTGTGGTATGCTTAAACTTGTATTTAGTCAAAGAAGTAGGCAGTATGACATGTAGGGAGATCTGGAGCTGGGGGTGGCGAATGATGCTGGCATGATAGAGCTTATGTTCATTTCTGACAGAGAAATGTTAATAGAATACATATGATTCAGGAAAAAGATACTCAATCTCAATTATTTGTGTTACTTAATTTTCAAAGTGTGTTTTCTAAGACATAACACTTTTACACTCTTGCAGATGTATAACATTACTATGTATATTGTTTTTTATTTATGCTAATATTAGTTTATGTTCTCTGGTAAACCTATTAACTGCATGGTAACTCATGTGTAGGAGGCAGCCACACTTACTAATCTATGTAGTAAATAAATGTGAAGATTCCAGCTGAATGTGGTTGGCCCACACCTATAATCTCAGAATTTAGGAGGAAGGACAAGAGGATCATGAATTTGAGACTAGCTGCAACTACATAGTGAGTTT
Source organism: Orientallactaga sibirica (assembly GCA_036365145.1). Taxonomy (NCBI): domain Eukaryota; kingdom Metazoa; phylum Chordata; class Mammalia; order Rodentia; family Dipodidae; genus Orientallactaga; species Orientallactaga sibirica. The sequence goes on along the minus strand of JAEOAD010000013.1, from coordinate 33,333,231 downwards.
AAGGCCACCCTGGGCTATATAGGGGGACTCTGTCTCCAAAAGAAAACAACTTGAATGTTCTTTTCATAGGTACAGCACTTAGTAATAGCAGTCAGTTCATTGGTATTAGCAGAACTTTCCACTTTTCCTTGCTTAGTTTTTGCCATTGTTTTCATACTCCCAAAGGGTCTCTAAAAGATGCATCTTGGAAACTAGAACATACAGATGTTGGTGTTGGAATCTGGACTTCATGGAAGAATAGCGTTTGTCAGGATTCTGGTCTTGGGCCATGAATTCTTAAATACGTCCATTTCATCTGCCAGGAGGCAATACGGCTTTCTGCAAGCCCCAGTAAATAAAGATTATTTCTATTTATCCTGCTCAGTGTGTTTCCTGTAACAAATCATTCAAGAAACTCTGGTCCCTTCATGAACATATCAAGATCGTCCATGGATATGCAGAAAAGAAATTTGCCTGTGAAATTTGTGAGAAGAAATTCTATACCATGGCTCATGTGCGGAAACACATGGTCGGTAAGTCATCTCATATCTCCAGTGTTCGTTGGTATGCCTCTGCCCTAGACTTGGCAGGATGCAAAGAACTGTCCTACTGGAATCAGTTCTGCCATCTTAACACCAAGTGCAGCATGCCTTCAGTAAAGTATCACCAGACTGGACAGTAGTCTTTCCCACCCAGGTTTCTTCTCAACCTTGCCAGTTTCTCTTCAGAACATTACTATTAAAGTGCCACAAATGAGAGTGCAGAAAATTAAGGTGGCATAATTGCCTTACTGTGTGACATCTGTCTTTTCCAGTCTGAGCTCTTTGGTGAAATTGTTTTGAGTAAGTGTATTCTGTGTTGCAGCACACACAAAAGACATGCCATTTACATGTGAAACCTGTGGGAAGTCGTTCAAGCGCAGCATGTCACTCAAGGTGCACTCGTTGCAGCATTCTGGAGAGAAGCCTTTCAGATGTGAGGTAAGGAACAAGACACAGTTCAGGCCCAGGACTGCCATATGGATGGAGCAGTAGTGAGAGCAAGATGCTAGGTGCAGAGCAAGCTGCATGTCATGAAGCTTTGGGTGTGCACCATACTTTTCGTGTATTCCCCTCAGTCAAGAAGAGAAATGCCGTACTGAGCACATGGCTGACTCTGGTTAACTTAGGGATAACTTGCAGTGCCTTATGCCTCCTTTCTCTGTGATTCAGAGAAGTTGAACATACTCTAGCAGTAATTATATAAGATTTTCCTTATAGTCATAAGTCAGCTGTAGAAACATAGCAAAGCCAACTAGTTGATATAGGTAGCTTACATTTTGAATATGAAAGCTCTGATAAATTTGTTAGGATATGCTCAGATAAAGCCTCTCCACTTGGCATTGATACCTCTCCTCTCTGTCCATGTAGAACTGTGATGAGAGGTTTCAGTATAAGTACCAGCTCCGCTCCCACATGAGCATCCACATTGGGCACAAGCAGTTCATGTGCCAGTGGTGTGGCAAGGACTTCAACATGAAGCAGTACTTCGATGAACACATGAAAACACACACTGGTAAGGACTTCTTGGGAAAGGTACAGATGTCTCAAGTATTCTTTGGCCAGTAGGCAGACTCAATGTTTCCTATTCTAAACTAATAGAACGTACTTTTATTTTTTTATTTTTATTTTTTATTTGGTTTTTCAAGGTAGGGTCTTGCTCTAGCCCAGGCTGACCTGGAATTCACTACATAGTCTCAGGGTGGCCTCAAACTCATAGCAATCCTCCTACTTCTGCTTCCTGAGTGCTGGAATTAAAAGTGTGCATCACCATGCCCAGCACTTTCATCAAGAGTACCATAGGACTGGAGAGATGGCTTAGCAGTTAAGGCATTTGCCTGTGAAGCCTAAGGATCTATGTTCTACTCTCCAGATGCCATGTAAGCCTGATGCATGAGGTGATGCAAGCACAAGGTCGCACATGCCCACTAGGTAGTGTACTTGTTGGAGTTAGATTATAGTGGCTGGAGGCCCTGGTGTGCCAGTTCTCTCTCTCTCCTCTCTCTTTCATTAAAAACAAAGGCCAGTCTGCTGGGCTTGCCTCAAGGAAAAAGGAAAAAGAGAGTAATGTATACTTATTAAGGCATAATTAGGAGCTAAAAATTATGAACAAAATTATTAAAAAGTCTTAACTATAGAGTAAGGTCTAAAACTAACCAACTACTCAGGGTGTATGTGCCGCCACGCCTGGCTTTTTTTTTTTTTTTTTTTTTTTTTTTTTTTGGTTTTTTGAGGTAGGGTCTCACTCTAGCCCAGGCTGATCTGGCACTCACTCTGTAGTCCCAGGCTGGCCTCAAACTCACAGTAATCCTCCTACCTCTGCCTCCCAAGTGCTGGGATTAAAGGCATGTGCCACCATGCCTGGCCCTAAAGTATTTATTTTTTAAAAATATTCTTTTTTTGGGCTGGAGAGATGGCTTAGCGGTTAAGGCGCCTGCCTGCTAAGTCTAAGAACGCTGGTTCCAATCTCCAGGTCCCATGTTTAGCCAGATGCAAAGTGAGGCAAAGGCACAATGCTGCACTTGCCCACAAGGGGGTGCACGCATCTGGATTTCGTTCACAGCAGCTGAGAGACTACTGGTGCGCCCATCTCTATCTGTTTCCCTCTCCCCTCTGTCTGTCTCTCTCTCCAAAAATAAATAAAGTAAAATATATTCTTTTTTCTGGGCTTTAAAAATTTTTTTTTATTTTTGGTTTCTTGAGGTAGGGTCTTGCTGTAGCCCAGGCTGACCTGGAATTCACTCTGTAGTCTCAAGGTGGTCTTGAATTTGCAGCGATCCTCCTACCTCTGCCTCCCAAGTAGGTGTGAGCCACCATGCCCAGCTAAAAATATTTTCATTTGGGAGCCAGGCACACCTTTAATCCCAGCACTCACAAGGCAGAGGTAGGAGGATCACCGTGAGTTTGAGGCCACCCTGAGGCTTCATAGTGAATTCCAGGTCAGCCTGGACTAGAGTGAAACCCTGCCTCAAAAAAAAAGTTTTTTTTCATTTGGGCTGGAGAGATGGAGTGGCAGTTAAGGCACAGTCCTGTAAAGCCTAAGGGACTTGCTTTCAAATCTTAAGGACCTAAGTTCAATTCCCCAGCACCCACATAAGCCAGATGCACAAGGTGGCACATGTGTCTGGAGTTCATTTGCAGTGGCTGGAGGCTCTTGGGTGCCCATTCTCTCTCTGTGTCTCAAATAAAATAAAATAAAATAAAATAAAATAAAATAAAATAAAATAAAATATACAATAAAATAAAAACATTTTCCTTTATTTACTTGAGAGAGAGAGAGAGTATGGGCATGCCAGAGCCTCTGGCCACTGCAAACAAACTCCAGACACATGTGCTGCTTTACATGGGTACTGGGAGACCCAGGCCAGCAGGCTTTGCAAAAAAGGACCTTTAGGGCTGGAAAGATGGCTTAGCGGTTAAGGTGTTTGCCTGCAAAGCTAAAGAACTTAGGTTTGATTCCCCAGGACCCCCGTAAACCAGATGCACAAGGGGCACATGTATCTGGAGTTCATTTGCAATGGCTAGAGACCCTGGTGTGCCCATTCTCTCTGTCTCTCTCTCTCTCTGCTTGTAAATAAATAAATAAATAAAATTTTTAAAAAGAAAGAAAGTACTTTTAATCACTGAGCCTCAATTTTAAAGTATTAATTAACATGGAGCTGGAGAGATTTCTCAATGGTTGGAGGTTCTTGCTTGCAGGGCCTGCTGGTCTGGGTTTGATTCCCCAACGTTCACATAGAACCAGATACACAAAGAGTGCTAACTCTGCAGAGTCAAGAAAGGGAGATCCATAGGTTATATGTTTGGATAATATACCACGTCGTTCAGTAGCTATGAGGAAGGAACACCAAGGCTAATCGATGCAAAGATGGGCAGAGCCCATCGCTGCCACTACCACACCTTCTCTTCACCCCTCATCACTCTCTTCTTCCTTCGCCTCTTCCTTCCTTCCTTTTTCCTACTGACACGGCACACTGTATGTAGGTTGTTTCGGTGTGTACTGTGATGGGGGTCGGGGGCTCACGCCCTAGACTATGTAAAGGGCTGGCAGGAGTACATCTTCGCCAGCCTGCTCATCAGCTGTCTGTGTCATCCCAGGAGAGAAGCCCTTCATCTGTGAAATCTGTGGCAAAAGCTTCACCAGCCGGCCCAACATGAAGAGGCACCGCAGGACTCACACCGGCGAGAAGCCCTACCCCTGCGACGTGTGCGGCCAGCGCTTCCGCTTCTCCAACATGCTCAAGGCGCACAAGGAGAAGTGCTTCCGAGTGACCAGCCCCGTGAACGTGCCCCCCGCGGTCCAGATCCCGCTCACGGCGCCCGCGCCTGCGGCACCGGTTCCTTCGGTGGCGAACACATCCCCAAGCCCCGTCAGTATGAACCCGGTCAGCAGCTCGATTCCCCCGAGGCCCATCCCGCACCCCTTCTCGCACCTGCACCTCCACCCGCACCCGCACCACCTTCCCATCCCCCCGGTGCCCCACCTGCCCCCGCCGCCAGCTCTCTTTAAGAGCGAGCCCTTAAACCACAGAGGCCAGAGTGAGGACACCTTTCTGCGGCACCTGGCGGAGAAAAACGGTGCGCCTGCGCAGCATCATTAGCACCCACTGGCCGAGTTGGAGTCACGGTCCCGTGGTGAGTTGGCAGAGGGGAGCTGGTAGCTTCTCTGGGGTCCCGGCTCTCAGCGCTCCTCCAGATCCTTTGCCGTTATCTGAGCAACTCGACTGAAGACACCCTTGAGCTTACAGGGAACCGCCCTCAACCAGGGGAACCACTGAACTGAAGCCCAGTTTTGCTTGCATTTTCTGATGACTTTTATAAATTTCAAATACTCAGACTTACAGGATTTTATAATTTCATATCAGCTGATGAGGTATGCTTGCTTTGATATCCTGGACTTCTCCTCAAAGAGGGGATAGGCCTGGTTTCCTTTGTACTAATCGGGAAGGCTGTGAGATTAATCCAGAGCATTAATTGTATCACTGTGTATTGTAATGAATTCTTTTTAGCTTTTGGTGCTGGCTACAGAGTTGAGCTGGCCATGTTTCACAGTCTATCAAGCATTATAGAGAAGATGGAAAGTTTCTTCTTTGTGTAGCTCTCTTAACACACTCTTTATTTTACTACAGAAATTATTTTGGAGTTTTTGTATACTCTCCTTTAGTAGTCTGTTTCTAAAATGAAATGTATTTCAATAAGCGGGGTAATTTTTCAGTGTAGCTGAACCTATGTTGTAAAATAGAAAAAATTTTATAATCATCAAAATGTGATTCTTAAAGATGCATATAATAACTTCTATAATTCAAATTTATTCTTACATCCGTACAACTCAAAGGTGCTTCAGAGACTAGATGTAGGTGAGAGGGTCGCCAGACTAGGTCAATGCAAAGTGAGGTTTTTGTTTTTAGGACAGGCTACTCAGTAGCTTGACAATACTTACTCAGCTCTGAGATACTGACATGCTTCTGCCTCCATGTTCCTTTGGCTTCATTAGTACATTGTGCATTTGATGGGTTCATTTGCAGAGATAAGGCCCTTTCTGGGGAGCCATCAAAATTTTGTCTGGTTTGAAATTATGAGCCACATTGTGATCACCTTCAGGAGGAAGCAGTAGAGATTGTTTCCTCTTAGTCACATCTGTTTCTCACTCCCTTGGGAACTGTGTTCGTGTTTGTTAGGGGAAAGCAAGTTGGAGGCTCTTTGAGGTTGCTTTGTTTTCTGACAATTGTAATGAAATGTGTGTGATATCTAAAATGTGGCTGTGTCCACGAGTATGAGCTGTTTAAATTGTAGTGAGAGGAGGCTTTCAAGTTCTGCTATCGGTAAATACATGACACTAGTGTCCTTAGGTGGGGAGAGGCAGTACCTCCCATACTTCTATGCATCTTACTGGGTCAAGTTTGGGGAACTTCCACAGAATCAGATCAACCTGATTACGTGATTACATAGAAGGCTGAGCAGAAGGATGTTATAATGTTGGTTCCACTTAGCTGACTAGACTTATCCAGACTTCGCATAGCTACAAATTTTATACTTCTTCATCTTAGACAACTGAGTTCCAAAAGGGTAGGTCACTTTTCTCTTCACATCATTCCCCTTTTTTAATCTCAAAACGTCTTCATTTCTCTTTCCTTCATCACCTGAATCAGAACCTTGGCTTTTATTTATTTTTTATTTTTAATATTAAATGTGCAGATATGCGTCAAGCACTTTTTTTTCTGGCTAATTAGCTCTGTAGCAGGGAAAAGCGGAACTCTTCTCAATTGAGATTCAGTTCCTCCTCCTGAGTATCACACTCTAACCTTTTGGTTTAATATTTCCAGATTTTTCTCCTTTTAATTTTGCCTTTGTCTTCTGTGATGCATAGGAAAGTTTTGCAGTGAGGCAGAAGAGTATCTCAGGACATACTTTTCTTCCATTGAATACTTGCACACCTTCCTTGATCCCCCACATCTCCCAGCCAGTAAGGAAGCAGATTCTTTGCTTCTGGCTGTTTCTACTTTAGAGGCTGTTTCCCACCTCCACAGTCTCCCTTTTCATTCCATGGCAGGGTCACAAATCTACACTTTTATGCAAACATATCGTTAGCTCATGGTCAAGCCTGTAATACCAAGGTTTTTTTGTTTGTTTTTTCAAAAAAAGATATAAATTGTAGCTTAGTTAATTGGCTATACTTTATTTTGTGCTAAATAAATTTACAATATTAGAAATAGATTTTGAATTCTATACATGAGGCCATCAACTCAACTATTTTAAGGATGTACTATGATTACGCACTGAAAAATTCAGGAAGTCACACATTTGATTTTTTAAAAATTCAAGCAACTATATAGCCATAAGAAAATATCTACTACACAGAAAAACCAGTAGTAAACAAATAATCATCACCATCCTTGACAGAAGCAGAGAAAATAAAAGGAGTTTTAAAAAATGAATTAGCATTGTCACACAGTATAATTCTTAGTGAAATGTATTGTGAAACAATCTAGAAACACCTTTTTTTTTTCCTGGATAAGTATACTTTCCCTGACTTGGGATTTGTGGTCTTCAGGAAAACGGCTCAAAATGTGACTTCTCATCAGTATCATATTATATATGATTAATGGAATGCAGTCATGGCAGTAATGCTTCTGCATAGAAGAACCATAGATTAAGCCTTAAACATATATATGCATCAGGTTTAATATGCTGAAGACTCAAGCTCAGGGTTGAAAATATGTTTGGGGTCCTCTGTTAACTGAAAGTTGCATTTTGTGGTATGTCCTCACCCACATATGCTCCAGTGCCCCATCAGTTCTTCAGAACTTGTTACCTATTTATTATCCGTTTATGAAAGAAAGACCTATGAAAGAATGAGTTCTCAGCCCTTATCTGTGCTTCTATCGCATAAAGACAATAAAGGCCACATTTCAGCATTATATAGGTATCAAATTGAAGCTGTCTCTAATTACTTAATTTTGTATGTCTTCAAAGGCTTGTATCATTTCCAGGGTTCCTTATTCCCTCAAAGCCAGGCGTGGTGGCACACGCCTATAATCCCAGTACTCATGAGGCTAAGGCAGGAAGAACCCCATGAATTTGAGGCCAGTCTGGACTACAGAGTGAGTTCCAGGTTAGCCTGAGCTAGAATAAGACCCTGCCTCCAAAAAAGGGGGCGGGGGAGGAAAAGAAGAAAATTCCCCCAAGGACTTTTTATTGTTTGTTTTGTTTGTTATTTGAGAGTCTCACTAAAGAACCAAGCTGGCCTCAAACTCATGATCCCCCTGACCCAGCCTCTCAAAATCTGGCATTATGGGTGCGTGTCCTACCATGCCCAGATTCCTGAAGGACATGTTTGAGTTGGCATTACATTTTTGGTGGTTTAACATGCATCTTTTGTTCTTTTTTTCATAGATTTATCATTCGAATAGAAATTTTTCTTTGGCCTAATGGAAGACTGCTACTCTCTCAAGTTTTGAGTCTAGTGGGCTTATACTGGGCTTGGCTTTTAAATTTGAATTAAGAAAAGAAAATGAACAGTTTAAGGATATGTGGCTCATTTTTATGTATATTTATTAGCAAATAAGGAGGCTGCCATATAAAATTTTAACAAAGTTCAAAGAGACCTTTGAAAATTGTTTCCATATTGTATGCCATTTACAAAAACCATTCTGATAGACTTTTTATAGTTATCCCTTTTTTAAAAACTATATTTGTTGGAGGTATCTTTTGTGATAGCTGGAACCCTTCCTGTAATTTTGTTGCTAGTGCTAACTGAAGGCAGAATGCTCTGAATTTTCTTTCCTTCTTTTTTTTTTTTTTTTTTTTTTAGTTTTTTGTTGAGTGGATATATGTTTAGTTTTTATTTTTTTAATTTCACTGAAAGTTTTAAATTTTGAGATTACAGAAGCATGTGTAAGAGTCCATCTCACACACACACACACACACACACACACACACACACACGTATTTGGATGGATTTATTTCATCTTTTAGATTTTGGTTAGTAAAACACACAATGGCAGGTGAGTTTTAATATTTAAAAAAAATCAACAAAACAAAAAATGGAAAGGCAAATAATAGCTGAAGAAACTCTTCTGTTTGAACTACTGTAGGAAAAATACAGGGTTTTTTGCATTAATGACCCACACAATAAATATGCTGATGCTGTTCCGGGATGTCTGGGGAGTACTTCATGAAAAGGGAAATACATTACCATTTAACCATTTTATCAAGTCAAAAAAATAAATTCTGAATTCATCAAACTCTAAAGCCAAGGAAATCATTATTGGGTTTTAATCTTTCCTTTGCTTAAACCAAAATAAAAATCTTCCCAAAAGGTCTTATTTCTTTCAGGATGAAATGATAAGCCATTAGAGATAGTGGCATGATGATGATGGTGGTGATGATGATGATGATACAATAACAAAGTCCTAGCTAACCTGCTTTTGTCATCAGTAGCACCCATGAGAAGTAATGCTGACCTTCCAGCCCTGGACACTACCTCGATAAAGCAAACCAGAGACCCCCTCTCCACTTCGTACAGAAGCCATAAAGTTGCCATCAGTACATCCACCTTCACTGTCCTCTACTTTTATACTGCAGACTTTTTTATAGACTTTATGATCAGATATTTTCATCTTAGAGGACAGGTTTTACAAGACTCAGAGGAACTCAGCTTTGAAGCTGTAGTTTCAGCAGGTTTGTTTCAAGAAACAGATACCGTATTGTTTATCAAGTTATATATTTAAGTGAAAAGTACTTTGCAGAATTGCTTATCCTGAAAACAAGCTTCCTTTTTCCCTAAGTAGAAGCTATGTTGTAAGAAGTCCCTGTACCATGGGTATTCCTCACTGGTGCATGTGTAGGTAGCAACGGAGGTCCTGGAGTTGTGTTTCTTTAGGACAGAGGAGTGGGTAGTCCCCCCGCTTGCTGACACGCCACAGCTTCTGTCTCTCATTCTGCTCTTGAGTGCCTTCAAATAGCCAGCATCTGGGAACATTCTTACCCTGGTCTGAATCCCTACCTCTGACTACTTCATTCTCCATGAATATTTGAATTCACCCTCATTCCAAAGGATTTAACTCTATGAGAGAAAGAGAACCTTGGATGAGAGTTTTGAATGCGTTTCTGTTTTGTTCCTCCATCTCATTAAGTCACATTTTTAGCTTTTATTTGTATCTTATTTCTTTACGTATCACATCAGTAATGTTGAAAAATGTCATCCTTATCTTTCTCTTCACTTTTCCTTGCACCAGAAGCTAGACGTTCCTTTAAAAATAAAGATCATCAAGCGTCTCTCTGGCCCATCCTTTTCTTGTTTGAAGTCTTCCTGAAAGCTGGTCCTTTCTGATTAAAGGGATCCCGAATGCTGCTCTTGCTATTTGCTTTCTCTCCCTCTCCCTCTCTCTCTTCCATAAACATAGGCAAGGTTATACCCATGATCTTATCTTAGTCACATGAATTTATAAGTGCTCTCTGGGCTTAACAAAAGCCCTTCATTGTTGTTGCTGTTGTTTTTCCTTCATTGTGTGTGTGTGTGTGTGTGTGTGTGTGTGTGTTTGTTTGTTTGTTTGTTTGTTTGTTTGTTTTTTTAAGGTAGGATCTTGCTTTAGCCCAGGCTGACCTGGAACTCAGTATGTAGTCTCAGGCTGTCCTCATACTCACAGTGATCCTCCTACCTCTGCCTCCCGAGTGCTGGGATTAAAGGCGTGTGCCACCATGCTGTCTCCTTTATTGGTTTTTGATCTGCCTCTGTCATCTACCTGTCCCTCAAAAACCTCTGTTGACTTTCTTTTCTAGTTTTCCTCATCAACATCATTTTAAAAGTATGATTGACATATAGTATATGAAGGATATAGTAAAGAGGATGCTGGAGTGTGTTCTGCCTGTGGTGTGTGTATATCTGCTTCATCTTATTTTAGCAATTGACTAGTCTTGCTTCCCAGACTAAAGTCTGTGCTGTTTAACAGATTGATTATTCCCTCCTAAAGTGAAAACAAATGAAGAAAATGGATTTTGGGGTTTGTTTGTTGTTGTTGTAGGTGAATGAACACTATTGAGTATTTGAGTCAAAATCTTTGCTTTCTAACTTAACATGTCATGCCTCTTTCCTTAAAGTTATTAGTACTCAGGTTTTCAACGCTAATAACCACATGAGGTAAGAGTCTAAAAAGGCAGCTGTTAATAAATTTTTAATCCTTTTTGTTTGTCAACAGACAAGATCCTAATTGGTGGGACAGTGCAAAATTGTCAGAATTGGTTTTATTTGATAATAAAGAAATTCAAGACATTTGAATAATTCAGTGGCTGTTTGGAATGGGAAAACAATGTAAGAGATAGATTCTATATTATAGAAATCAGTAATTAGAGTTTGTTGATTTAAAAAGCATTTCACAATAGTTTGCCTAGGACCTCTTTGAGCAGAACCAGATGCCTAAAGTCACAGCTTTAAAGCTGGTTGCTTTTCTCTCCAGAGTCTCAGGCAAACAGTGGCGAACTCTTGCTTGTCATTGGAAGGAGCTATATCCTTTGGCACAGACTGCTGGTTTGTTTTACATCTTCAACAGGAAATCTTTGGTGTAGATATCACAAGGAGTTGTCCCTAGAGAATCCCCACAGCATAACTCCGAATTGCTTTTATACTATTTTAACTTCTCTGGTAAGATCCAGGGATGTGACAAATTACTTGAAAATGATTTTATAGGACATGCAGATGGGCCAGAAAGGATGGAAGCTGTGTTTTACTTAATGTCAGAAGAAAATCTGGTATTTGCCTGGCTAGTTTTGGTCATGGAAAGAGCCTGTCTCTTCTGTACCAAGGAATCAGGTTGTTTCTGCATCAGTGGCTCCGGAGTGCTTACAGGTGAAAAGGGGCCGTGTAGCCAGGACAGACTCCAGCACACTCACACACATCCTGCGTAGGGTCTGGGATAGTTTCACTGTATTTGAAAGTTGGTAGGGCTCTCAACTTGACTGTAAGCATCTTTCCATGCTTGACAGTTCATTCATGAGGTTGAAAGACATGGTATGGCATAATCTTAATGTTTACTTCTCAAACCGCATCTTCAAGGATATACTTGTGGCCTCAATATTAGATGAAGTCTCTATCTGCCATCAGTTTGAATATGCATTTTATTCATTTCTTGTCTCAGGCAGATTCTGTTCTACCTGCAGTACTGGCTTCGTCCACAGGGGAGCAGTAAAATACTTTGCTTTATTTATTCCCAGCTGTTAGGTGTCTTCTGGAACATCACTGGGCTCACCACTTACCTATCTTGATGATCTAAGGCTTTTCACAGATTACTAAGTTCAGCAGTTGCTTAACCCTCCTGATGCAGGCAAACACTGATTCGTGGGTCTGGGGTCCTTGTGGTCCAGGCAGCTACATTAACTAGCCTTTGTTGCTACTTTGTTGACACGGGATTGACAGCCAAGGAACTTGCCTGAGTGGGCTAAGTGCAGAAAGAGCTGAAAGGCCATCCTCTGTATCTCCTTCCTTTAGCTCCCCTTGCAAGACTGGCACCATCACATCTCTGACAATAGCAGCCAGGGCCCTCGGGAGTGTGTGAGAGCAACTCCAAGTGGGTTACACCAGGAAGCGAGTCGTCCAAGTCAGAGCATGGAGGGCCCCTGCAGCAGGCACACCTCCAGGCTAGAGTTTTGGTACGCACACCCTCTCTGCCAGCTACTTTTCTTTATAGTCTCCTAGGCCTCATCCTCGTTGCAGGACGTTCTTCACAGTGAACAGTTAGGTATCAGCTACAGGAAACATCAAGCTACAAACGTTTATCCCATAGAGCCAGAAAGGCCTTCCTAACTGACTTCTGCCTGGAAAACCCAGTCAAGTCTCAACTTGGGTGACAACAGACACAGACAATGGGGTTTCCCTATAACTACAACACTTGACACACCAAAAAAATAAAACCTGAAGCTGTGACTGGTTTAGGTAGCAGGTGGCCAGGTGCAACTTAATTTTTATTTTTGTTTTCCCCAACTGTACTGAGATCACTTGCACTTTTTCTCATTTCTTAAAGAAAACAGAATCCAGTTGGCTTGCCAGGAACTGTTTAGCATTAGTTTACAAAGCTTGTTGTTGAATGTTGAATATTTGTCCAAAGGAGTTTGACAAAATAGAAGCTGCTTGGTCCCTGTTCTGCTTACAAGGTCCTAAGGATTGAGGCTATGTCAAGTCCAGAATGGGGCAGTGCCCTGGGATGACCTCTTGTGGAGACACAATTGAAGGTCAAGTTGGACTCAGTATAAGATGTGTCTGTCATGCTGCAAGGAGGGTTAGAGGAGTCCTTCAGTGGGGGAGGTGACAGGTAGGTAGGACAGGATCTTTTGAAATGGGAAGGACTGGGGAGAGGAGGGCTGCTTGACCAGGGAACTGCATGAGGATGGAGCGGAGGTGACCCGTGCTGCCTGGCTCCCCCGCGTCGTCTTTTCTCCAGCATCTTGTCAGATCCCTCAATGTACTGATTTTCCTACTTGTGTTAACTATACCAATATTATTTTTTTAGCAATTGAATGCACTTTTTTATTTCAACTCAATCATGATTTTAAGTATAAAAATTTATAGATTGTTAAAACTACTTTTGTGTATTTTTAACCACTTAATGTAGCATTGTATATTTTATTCTTGTGAGACTCTGGTACAAGGTGTGCCGTTTAATGATTTTCCCCGACATGGTGGGCCTTTGGATGTGTACGGTAACCAACTTCATGCTAATGTTCAAAGTAAAAAAAAAAAAAAAAATAGCCATATTCCTTATGTGTCTTTCTTTACTTCGTTTCTTCCTCGAATTTTTTTTCCACTATATACTTTTTAAAAATATTTTATTTTTTTATTTATTTGAGAGAGAAATATACAGAAATAGGCAGGTAGAGAGAGAGAGAGAGAATGGGCACTCCAGGGCCTCCAGCCACTGCAAACGAGCTCCTGATGCATGCACCTCCTTGTGCATCTGGCTTATGTGGGTCCTGGAGAATCAAGCCTCGAACCAGGGTCCTTAGGCTTCACAGGCAAGCGTTTAACCACTAAGCCATCTCTCCAGCCCCACTATATACTTTTATTTACTGTTTTTATGAGAGTGAGAGAGAGAGAATTGGCATGCCAGGGCCTCTAGCCACTGCAATTGAACTCCGACACATGTGCTACCTTGTGTGCATGTACAACATTGCACTTGGGTCACCTTCTGCATCTGCTTATGTAGGACCTGGAAAATTGAACATGGGTCCTTAGGCTTCACAGGCAAGCTCTTTAACCACTAAGCCATCTCTCCAACCTTATACTTTTATTTTATTTTATCTTATTTTGTTTTGCGAGAGAAAGAGACCCAACGTCAAAAAAATTAAATAATTTTTAAAAAAATAAGTGAGAAGAGTGCTGGGGATGTTGTTAAGTGGTTATAGTATTCACCTAGCATGCTTGAATCCCTGATTGAATTCAATCCTTAGATCTGGGGGAATAAGTGTCAGGTGGTATGGTCCTTGGAATGTGAAGTTTGGCCTCCCATTTATGCGTTATGACTACTAACTGGAAGATGAGCCAGTTTCTGTCACTCTCCAGTCCAGCTCACATCCATCCTGTTTTGTTCCTTCTACATATTCCAGTCAGGGAGGTCAGGAAGGAAACCTTATTGTTCATATTCCCTTTGTTTCAGATGTCTTAGAACAAAACTATCCAAATCACAAAATTACCCTTTTCTTTTCTCTCTCTCTCTCTTTTTTATTTTTTTATTTTTCCAGGTAGGGTGTAACTCAGCCTGACCTGTAATTCACTCTGTATTCTCAGGGTGGCCTTGAACTCACAGCCATCCTCTTACCTTTGCCTCCTGAGTGCTGGGATTAAAGGTATGTACCACCACGCCTGGTCAGAATTACCATTTTTACTCTGTGTCTTCTTGTATCTCTTAATTAAAGACAGATGTTAATATATTGTGTTACTTATTTGTTTGCATGTAACCTGGGCTGGCCTGGAACTTGCTATGTAGGTGAGGATGACCTTGAATTCCTGATCCTCCTGCCTCTACCTCCCTACTTCTGAGATCTAGTGTCATCTAGATCTGTGTTGTCATACCCAGCAACACTTTGTTTTATCACTGGTGCTCCATAGATACCTCCACCCCAGTACACACAAAGTCAGTGGTAGTCAGAGGTAGGAGGATCACCATGAGTTGGAGGCCACTCTGAGACTGCATAGTGAATTTCAGGTCAGCCTGAGCTAGTGAGACCCTGCCTTGGAAAACCAAACAAATGTTTCTTTTCTACTCAATACACACATACATGAGCTTGCTTATATGGATGAGTTTTAAAAAAATCAAGAAAGAGGGGCTGGAGAGATGACTCGGTGGTTGAAGCTCTTGCCTGCAAAGCCTAATGACCCAACTTCAATTCCCCAGTACCCACATAAAGCCAGATGTGCAAAGGGGTGCACGTGTCTGGAGTTTGTTTGCAGCGGCTACAGATCCTGGCGGCGCCCATTCTCTTTCTGTCTCTCCTAGCAAATATAAATAAAAAATATTTTTTAAAAATTCAAGAAAGCTGGGCGTGGTGGCATACACCTTTAATCCCAGCACTTGGGAGGCAGAGGTAGGAGGATCGCCATGAGTTTGAGGCCACCCTGAGACTCCATAGTGAATTCCAGGTCAGCCTGAGCTAGAGTGAGACCCTACCTCGAAAAACCAAAGAAAAAAAAGAACATATATATATTTTCAAGAAAGATAGCTGTATATGCTCTAGTTTGTTTTTTCTTTGTGTGGGAGGGTGGGCAAGGGGTTTTTTTCGTTGCTATTTGTTGTTTTTTTGTTTTGAAACAGGATCTCACTGTATCATTGGTTGGCCTGGAACTCACAGTCCTCCTGCCTCAGCCCCTGGAATGCTGGGATTTATGACTACTGACAATTCAAATACACTTCCCTTTTTGTTTATTGTAGTTCTGGGATCAAACCCAAGATCTTTTTGTTTTGTTTTGTTTTGTTTTTATTTTTCCAGGTAGGGTCTCACTCTGACCTGGAACTCATTCTGTACCCAGGCTGTACACATTCTGGAACTCAGGCTGGTCTCTAACTCATAGTGGTTATCCTATTTCAGCCTCCCAAGTGCTGAGAATAAAGGCATGGACCACCATACCTGGCTAAACCCAAGGTCTTTATATAAGCTAGGCAAGCACTCTGCCACTAAGCAATGTTCCCAGCCCTCTTAGCTTTTCCCTTTTCTTTCTTTCCTTCTTTCTTTCTTTCTTTCTTTCTTTCTTTCTTTCTTTCTTTCTTTCTTTCTTTCTTTCTTTCTTTCCTTCTTTCTTTCTTTCCTTCCTTCCTTCCTTCCTTCCTTCTTTCTCTTTCTTTCTTTCTTTCTTTCTTTCTTTCTTTCTTTCTTTCTTTCTTTCTTTCTTTCTTTCTTTGAGAGAGAGAGGAAGAGGCAGAGAGAGAGAATGGGTGTGCCATGGCCTTTCAGCCGCTGTGAACAAACTCCAGATGTGTGGGCCCCCTTCTGGGCAAGCTCGGCATTGCATGCTTGCATCACTTTGGTGTCTGGCTAAATACAGGACCTGGAGATTTGAATGAATGTTCTTAGGCTTCGCAGGCATGTACCTTAACTGCTAAGCCATCTCTCCAGCCCAACTTTTCCCTTTTCTATTTTTGAAGCAGGGTCTCACTCTAGCCCAGGCTGACCTCAAACACTGGGCAGTCCTCCTCCCTGTGCTCCTGAGTGCTATGATTAAAGGTGTATTCCACCACCACACACAGCTTTTTATTTTTTAAATATTTTATATAATGGGCTGGAGAGATGGCTTAGCAGTTAAGGCGCTTGCCTGTGAAGCCTAAGGACCCAAGTTCGATTCCCCAGTACCCACATAAGCCAGATACACAACATGGCACATGTATCTAGAGTTGGGTTGCTGTGGCTTGAGGCCTTAGTGCACCCATTCTCTGTCTCTTCTTCCCCTCTTGCATTCCCTCTCTCTCAAACAAATAAAACATTTAAAAATATCTTTATTTAAAATATATATATATATTTTTTTTGGTTTTTCGAGGTAGGTTCTTACTCTGGCCCAGGCTGACCTGGAATTAACTATGTAGTCTCAGGGTGGCCTTGAACTCACGGCGATCTTCCTACCTCTGCCTCCCAAGTACTGGGATTAAAGGCGTGTGCCACCACGCCCGGCTCTAAAAAATATTTTTTTTCATTTGTTTATGAGAGGGAAAGAGGCAGATAGAGAGAATGGCATGCCAGGGCCTCCAGCCACTGCAAATGAACTTCAGATGCTTGTGCCACCTTGTGCATCTGGCTCTATGGGGTTACTGAATAATCGAACCTAGGTGATTAGTTTTTTCAGGCAAGTGCCTTAACTACTGGGCTGTCTCTCCAGTCCCCCCTTCTTTCAGCCCCCTTTTTATTTTTATTTTTTAACCCCCTTTTAAAAAAATTTTATAAGCCGGGCATGGTGGTGCACGCCTTTAATCCCAGCACTCGGAAGGCAGAGGTAGGAGGATTGCCATGAGTTTGAGGCTGCCCTGAGACTACATAGTGAATTCCAGGTCAGCCTGAGCTAGAGTGAGACTCTACCTCGGAACCCCCCCAAAAAAAAAAAAAAAAGAAAAAAGAAGAAGAATGAGAATGGGCACACCAGGGCCTAGTGCCACTTTGTGCATGTGGCTTTACATGGGTATAGGGGAATTGAACCCAAGCCTTCAGGCTTTGCAAGAAAGTGCCTTTAACTGCTGAGCCATCTCTTCAGCCCTTCTTTGTTTCTGTCTGCCTCTGTCTCTCCTGAATATATAGACAGATGTCAGATAGATAAATGATAGATAGATAGATAGATAGATAGATAGATAGATAGATAGATAGATAGATTTTTTTTTTTTTTCGAAGTAGGGTCTCACTCTGGCTCAGGCTGACCTGGAATTCACTATGTAGTCTCAGGGTGGCCTCAAACTCTCGGTGATCCTCCTACCTCTGCCTCCCAAGTGCTGGGATAAAAGGCGTGCACCACCATGCCTGGCTAGAATATTTTTTAAATGGTTGAAGAGGGCTGGGGAGATGGCTTACAGGTCAAAAGTACTTGCTTGCAAAGCCTGCTGACCTGAGTTTGATTCTTCAGTACCCATGTAAAGCCAGATGCACAAAGTGATGCATGCATATGGAGTATGCAGCTCCAAGAGGCACTGGTGTACCCATTCTCATTCTCTCTCTCTCTCCCCCTCCATCTCTCTCTCCTTGCAAATAAACAAGTAAAAATATTTATTTTTAAAAAGGGCGTGGTGGTACACACCTTTAATCCCAGCATTTGGGAGGCAGATGTAGGAGGATCACTGTGAGTTCAAGGCCACCCTGAGACTACATAGTGAATTCCAGGTCAGCTTGGGCTAGAGCAAGACCCTGCCTTGAAAAACAAAACAAAGCAAAGCAAAAAGGCTGGAGAGATGGCTCAAGCTTGCGAAAGCCTAAGGGCTTGGGTTCAATTCCCCAATACCCACATAAAGCCAGATGCACAAAGTAGCATATGCATCTGGAATTCATCTGCTGTGGCAGGAGACCCTGGCATGTTCACTCTCTCTGTGTGTCTGCCTCTTCCTCTGTCTCTCTCAAATAAATAAAATATTTATTTAAAGACATGAACCACCACACCTGACTACCACTTCTCTAGGAAGGAAGAAGGGTTTCCACATGTCCGCAGCAGATTTCACCAGTAACGCAACCATTTCAGGTTTCCTTTCAGACCTGCCTTCTCTCATCCCAGCTCTGTTAATGAACTCCAGGATCTGGAACCACCTAGCTTTAGAGTCCTCTCACTGATCCATCCACTGTCAGTCTCCACACCCAGTCCATAGGGACACCAATTTAGCTTCACTATTCTGCACAACCTCAATCCTTCCACAGTGTCATCGAAGGAGATGGGATGGCAAAAGAATCAGAAACACACATGCTTATTCACAGACAAAATTAGACTACATCTCTCCTTTCCTACAGAATGCATCCAGCTATGAGCAAGCAATATAACAATGTTCAGCCTGTCAGCAAAAGGTCATTGTAAGTATTACATGAAGCCATGCAGTTAAAAGGCTCAGCTCAGCAGAAAACCTCCCTATAGAGCAGCCAACTGAAAGCTGGAAAAAGCTGCACTGCATGCAGCCATATGGGAGACAGAAGTCATCAGCAGTGAAAACAGTGGACACTGAATATTCATGTTTGGCCATACAGGCCCAATGACTAAACGAGTGCAATAGTGGCATGTCTACTCTTGGGATAACCAGCTGCTCCATAATTGGACTGAAGGCCCTCTCTACGGGAGGGAATACATGCCTGGTACTGAAAAACCTAAGCAAAAGTCTATGGCAGGTGAGGTCATGAGCCTTAGGGGTATAAAGCCTGCTCTTGTCTGACTAAATGTACATATTATTCCCACCAAGCTGCCCTGGAGGCACTATACTTAATGTTCATGTTCACATATTAACACTACTCTCACTTCTGGTTAGAGAAGCTTCTCTTTCCAGATGGTGATGACCACTGGGATCACCCAAAAGGCAACATAGTGCTGAGAAGAAGGGATGGAGGAGTGCCCAGCACTGAAACATCTCTGTCACACCCTCCAAGGCTCAGGGCCCATTGCGGAAGAGGGGGCGGATAGAATGGAAGAGCCAAAGGAAGGGTGTGACTTCTTACAATGCAACCGCCCAGACAGAAATTGACCTCGATATCCATGACCTTGCAGTGCCTAGCAATACCTCCGCAAGACCCTCAAAATAGAAGAAAAAGATAATGACATCAAATTAAAAGAAAGACTAATGGAGAGAGGGAGGGGATATGATGGAGACTGGAGTTCTAAAGTGGAATGGGGGAGGGGAGGGAAATATCATGATTTTTGTATATAAGTATAGAAGGTGTCAATAAAAAAATTAATAATTAAAAAAAAGGCTCAGCTCAGGGTTTGGTAGGTGGGATTTGGGACCGTGTCTCAAAGATGGCTCCCATGATCACATTTTCTGGTACTGGCATCTTTGAGTAATCCACTCCACCTTTGATTTGGGCTAGATTCGGTGACTTGCTTCTGATAAATGCAATATGAAGAAAATGCAGCTGGGGCACTCCTTTAGTCCCAGCACTTGGGAGGCAGAGGTAGGAGGATCACCATGAGTTTGAGGCCACCTGAGACTACATAGTAAATTCCAGGTCAGCCTGGACTAGAGTGAAATTCTACCTTGGAAAAAAAAAAAAAAAAAAGAAAAGAAAAAAGAAAACAAGAGAAAATGCGGTATGGCAGAAGTGACATGTCACAGGATGGAGTTACAAAACCAGTCATGGTTGGCCGGGCAAGGTGGAGCATGCCTTTAGTCCCAGCACTCAGGAGGCTGAGAAGGATCACCGTGAGTTCAAGCCTAGCCTGGAACTGCAGAATAAATTCCAGGTCAGCCTGGGCTAGAGCAAGATTGTGGGGTGGGGGGAACAGTCATGGAAACTTGAATGTGGTGATCCCAGCACTTAGGAGGTGGAGGGAAGTTCAAGGTTATCCTTGACTACATAGCAAGTTTGAGGCCAGTGTGAGATACATGAGATCTGACTCTGACAACCAAACACATTCCTGAATGTGGCTTCTCTCACTCTCCAGTCACCAGCTGCCATGCCATGAGGACACTTAGGCAGCCTATGGAAGACATGCCACGGAACTGAAGTCAGCTAGCAACCACGGGAGTGAACTTGGAAGTGGACCTGCTGATAGTCACATGAGTAAGCTTGGAAGTGGGCTGTCTAGCCATAGCAGTGTCAAGGAGATTCTGGGCTGGGAGCTTGATGACAGTCCCATGAAAGCCCTGGAACCAGACAACCAGCTAAACCAAGCTCAAATTCAGGACAAGAGAAACTATGAGGTGGGGCTGGGGAGATGGCTCAGTGGGAGAGGAGTTTGCCTGCAAAGCCTTGCCAGCCTGGGTTTGGTTCCCCACAATAAAGCCAGACCCCAGAAATGCTGCAAGTGCTCCATTTGCAGTGGCAAGAAGCCCTGGCATGTGCATTCACACACATGCAAGTAAATGATTTAATTTTTTTTGTTTGTTGTTTTGGAGGTTGAACCTCACTCTAGCCCTAGCTGACCTGGAACTCATTCTGTAGTCCCAGGCTTGCTTCCAACTCACAGTGATCCTCCTACCTCTGCTTCCCAAGTGCTGGGTCTAAAGGTGTGTGCCACATGCCTGTCCTAATCAATAATTAAAAATATAGCAGGTGTGGTGGTGCATGCTTTTTGTTTGGGGTAGACTGTAGTACTCTTAGCCAATTAAATGCTCATCTAGGAGCTATCTCAGTGGTACTTCGGTTTTTGGATTTTTTTTTTTTTTCTGAGGTAGGGTTTCACTCTAGTCCAGACTGACCTGGAATTCATATGTAGTCTCAGGATGGCCTTGAACTCATGGCGATCCTCCCACCTCTGCCTCCCGAGTGCTGGGATTAAAGGTGTGCACCACCATACCCTGCAGTTTTGTTTTGTTTTTTTTTTTAATATTTATTTACAAGTAAGAGAAAAGAGGGAGAGAATGGGGGCACCACCAGGGCCTCTTGGCACTGCAAACGAACTCCAGGTGCATATGCCACTTTGTGCCTCTGGCTTTATGTGGATACTGGGGAATCAAACCAAGGTCATCAGGCTTTGCAAGCAAGCACCTTTAATCAATAATGATCCATCCTCCAGTTCCCCAATCCCAATTCTTGCAGTAACCAGTTCTAGTCCTGAAAACAGGGAGAAGCCAAGGAATGATAAATTGATAATGGAGTAATGAGGGATGCTCCCTTAGAGTGAGGAACACTGAACTGAAAAAGGAGAAGTCAGAACCCAGCATGTGGTAATGACTTCTCTGCCTTTTTCGGCTGTGAATTTGTGAAAACCAGATCAGGAAGCCGCTGTGTTGCTCAGACTGGTGCACTGATTATACAACCAGGTTTTTTGGGGGGTTTTTTTGTTGTTTTTTTTCCCCTTCTCATCCCAGGCCCAGGTGAGAGGCTATTCATTAGTGTAGAATGAAAACTCAGCAGCAGAGGCCTGGGGAAAGAGGCCGCTGACTCTTCCAGAGCAGGAATGTAGGCAGGCTGGGGTGAACGACGTGGCTTGGTTTAGCAAATAACATCCCAGACAATCTCAGACCGCAAAATAGTGCTCACCCTGGAAAGCTACAAAATTAGAACTTCAAGTACCAGCTAGTTACAAATTAGGAGTCCTTTATTTACCGTCCTCACCCTGCAGAGGCCCCATCCCCATCTTTCTGCTCAAATTGCCAAGGCAAAGAGAGTGAATAGAATTATGCACGTTGGGATGATGGTGACATGTTTGGGTTGAGTCTATTCAGACCCACACCCACTGTCTTGAGTGAGAGAACAGGGGACCGTTTTAAAGGAGGTGGCTTTTTCCACCTCTTTGTGATCCAAGTTTCCCTGACCCCAGCATAGGTCAAGTAGAGAATTAGGACTTGAGCCCAGAAGACCAATTGCTGAGGGCCTGAAAACTACCACACCTGGAAACCCACTCTAATGAAAGAGCTGTCTGTGCCGGGCGTGGTGGTGCACGCCTTTAATCCCAACACTCGGGAGGCAGAGGTAGGAGGATTGCTGAGAGTTCACGGCCACCCTGAGACTACATAGTAATTTCCAGGTCAGCCTGGGCTAGAGCAAGGCCTTACCTCGGGGGCGGGGGAAAAAAAAAAAAAAAAAAAAAAAGAAAAGAGCTGTCTGTGGACTAAACCACAAAAAGACAGGGAAACAAGTGCCATCAAGTATGGTGACCAGCAGAACCCCTCAGCATGTTTGACCTCCTCTGCTTGCCCACCCCAGTCCTGTCCCCAGCAATGGCTACAGGTCAGCCTGGACTAGAGTGAGACCCTACCTCAAAAAAACCAAAAACAACAAACAAAAAAGATACGGTCTTGAGTTCGAGGCCACCCATAGTGAATTCCAGGTCAGCCTGGGCTAGAGCAAGACCCTACCTCAAAAAAAAAAAAAAATTATCAAGAGGGAGAAAGAACATGTAATTGCTTGTAAATTCCTTTTAACTGAATAGTCATCATTCTATAATTACATGTTAAACCCAGTTAGCTTCCCTCCCAGGTTGGGTTTGCCTTGTGCTAAGACACTGGTTTCCTCCCAGCACCTGGTGCCAGATGCTGGCAAGCAGTTTCTCCACCCGAGTAAGCCACACACAGGCAGGAAGCAAATGTTCGGATTCACCAGCTATGCTTCAGGTGCCTACTCTTGGAGAAAGACATGGAAACTACCTCTCCTCTCCACACCCAATACAAACAGAGCAACTAGACCACCTACACCCTGTTCCACCAGGCTATGCCAAAACCTGAAGGAGTCACATCTTCCTACTGCTGCCTACCACAGTGTCTGCATTTCCTCCCCTGCCCTTCAGTCAGGTCTGGTCCTGCTGATGGGTGCTGGGACAAGGATGACCATAATGGCCTTTCCGGGCTGGAGAGATGGCTTAGTGGTTAAGGGACATGCCTGTGAAGCCTAAGGACCTGGGTTTGATTCTCCAGGTCCCACGTAAGCCAGATGCACAAGGGGGCGAATGCATCTGGAGTTCATTTACAGTGGCTAGAGGCCCTGGTGCACCCATCCTCACTCCCTCTCTTTTCCTCTCTCTGTCTCAAATAAATAAAATTAAAAAAAAAAACACCATAAATGGCCTTTCCTAGGCTGCAGTGTAGGTGCCCAATATCCCCACCCCCAACCCCGCTGCTTCCGCTTTCTGGCAGCTGGGAACTCAGGACTCCAGTTTCTCCAGAAAGTCATCTCAAGATGACAGATGACAGAAAGTGACCATGTACTGAAAGAGCACCAGTCCAGGAAAGGAGACTCTTGCCCTGTATCTCAACCCAACTTAATGGGCCAACCATTCACCCTTCCACACCTGGCTCAAGAAGCATGTTCCCCATCCAAGTACTAACCAGGACCGACTCTGCTTAGCTTCCAAGATCAGGTGAGATTGGGCACATTCAGGGTGGTATGGCTGTAGACACCTAAGTTTATGGGGCCACCTGAATCAAACCACCACATTGTGTCCCTGGCCCCCATAAACTGATAACCATACATGATGTAAAATGCAATGCAATCATACAACTTTAAAAGTCCTCATAGTTTTTTTTGTTTATTTGTTTTTGTTTTGTTTTTGTTTTTGAAGGTAGGGTCTCACTCTAGCCCAGGCTGACCTGGAATTCACTATATAGTCTCAGGGTGAACTCATGGCGATACACTACCTCTGCCTCCCGAGTGCTGGGGTTAAAGGCATGTGCCACTACGCCCAGCTTCCTCATAGTTTTTATCAATCCCAATGATGTTCAAACATCCTCATAGTCCAAGTTCTTTTAATCATAATATCAAAAACCAAAAATAACCACACCCAAAAAAAACTTATAATGGCACAGAATAAACATTCACACTGCAAAAGATGGCATTGGGCATAGCAAAGAAACACTCAACCAATACAAGATTTAAACAGGGCAAACATCAAACTAGCTCCAACAACTCTAGTCAGTGACAAGTCTCCAAGTCCGATAATTCTAACCAATGACAAGTCTCTGGAGTTCCAATTCCACTCCTCCAGCTTCATCTGGTGCTGGTAGCTCTCCTTGGCAGCCATCCCATAGTCCCGGCATCTCCACTGGGTCTTCACTGCAACCCACATCATCCTTACAGCTCCATCAGGTCTCCACGCAGATAATCCAACAAGCGGGCTTCACACTGCCCATGGCCTTTTCCAAAATACAAGACTGTGGTAGTTTGAATAGATAGCCCCCAGTATAATTCAGTGTTTTATTAGTTTGTAGTTTGCATCTGCAACCACCTGGCTGGAGGCGGTGTCACTGGGTGGATCTTAGGGTCCAGCCCTAAAGTGAGGTGGTGGGTTTGAAATTACAATCTAAAGATATTGGCTGGGCATGGTAGTGCACGCCTTTAATCCCCAGCACTTGGGAGGCAGAGGTAGGAGGATCACCATGAGTTCAAGGCCACCCTGAGACTACACAGTGAATTCCAGGTCAGCCTGGGCTAGAGTGTGACCCTACCTCAGAAAAACAAGCTGTGTGGCTTTTGGCTTGGCTTGGAGCTTCTCTCTCTCTCTCTCTGCTTGGACCTATGAAAGCAGGCCAGCTTCTTCTGCCATTATGGAACGAACGTCCCCTGGAGTAAGCTTCAATAAATCCCCTCTTCATAAGTGTGCCTGGTTTAGAAGTTCATCTCAGCAACCTAGAGCTGTCTGCTATAAAGATCAAGTTGCAAATTCAATGACCCTCTCTTTCCTGCATTTGTTATATGCCATAAAACCAGGTGGGATGCCAATTTGTTAACCCAGGGGGGAATAAAGCAGACTTTGAAGAATGGGACATTTCTTTAGCATTCAGGTCCCTTCAAAAGACTCTGCATTCTTTCTGCTGTCCCAATGCAGGTCAGCTGGCCCAATCTCAATAGATCTAATCTCTCAAACAATTGCAACTAAACAGGCAGCAGTTTTGGCCCAAAGATTTCATTTTTTTTCTGTACTATATCCCTCTGCTCACACCAGTCCATTTCTGCGCAATGCAACCCAGCACAAGTTCTCAGGACGCAGGCATAACAACAAGCCTCTCACACAAACTGCTTCTAGCCCAGTCCAAGCAAAGCTCTTTCTCACCCTCATAAGCCAAACCTCACAGTCCATAGTTCTTACTGCATTCAGGTCTTTCAACCCTGACCAGAATAGACCATCAAGCTGTACTTACAACTCTGCAAGACATCTCTTGGGCCAAGGTTTCAAATCTTTGCATATTCCTCTTGAAAATCAGCTCCAAATGGCCAAAAGCCATGCAGTCAGGTTTCTAGCAGCAATGTTCCCACTTCTTGGCGCTTGCCTGCCAAGACTGAGGACCCAGGTTCAACTCCCCAGAACCCACATAAGTGAGATGCACGTGGTGGTATTGAATCTGAAGTTTGTTTGCAGTGGCTAGGTCCTGGTACACCCATTTTCTCCAACCCCCCCTTTCTCTCTAACAAAAATACAACAGTTTTTAAAAATAAAACTTACAGGCAGGCGTGGTGGCGCACTCCTTTAATCCCAGCACTTGGAGGCAGAGATAGGAGGATCACCGTGAGTTCGAGGCCACCCTGAGACTAGAGTGAATTCCAGGTCAGCCTGAACTAGAGCGAGACCCTACCTCGAAAAACCAAAATAATAATAATAATAATAATAATAATAATAGTAATAATAAATAAAACTTACAGAGGAAGGGTGGCAAACACTGGGGGAGAGGCATAGTATAGGATCATGGGTAAGGTCACTGGGTAGGG
This sequence comes from Orientallactaga sibirica, assembly GCA_036365145.1. Classification (NCBI taxonomy): domain Eukaryota; kingdom Metazoa; phylum Chordata; class Mammalia; order Rodentia; family Dipodidae; genus Orientallactaga; species Orientallactaga sibirica. The sequence continues at coordinate 33,307,426 of JAEOAD010000013.1, read as the reverse complement.
ACTCAAGCACTCCATTCTCAAACTGGACCAACCTGAGCAGGCTCAACTACTTTTTTTCTTTTTCGGTTTTTCAAGGTAAGGTCTCAATCTAGCCCAGACTGACCTGGAACCCAATATATAGCCTCAGGGTGGCCTCAAACTCACAGCAATTTTTAAAAATTGCTTTAATAAAAATAAAAGCTTGTTGGGGGTTGGGGAGATACCTCAGTGATTAAAGGTGCTTACTTGCACAGCCTGCCAACCTGGGTTAAATTCCCCACCTACCCAACATAAAGCTGTATGGGTATTCATCTGCAGCAGCAAGAGACCCTGGCATGTCCTCACCCTCACCACACATGTGCAGAGAAATAAATAAAATTATTTTAAAGCCAGGTGTGGTGACACATGCCTTTAATACCAGGCAGAACCTCAGGAGGCAGAGAGGCAGGAGGGTTGCCATGAGTTCGAGGTCACCCTGAGACTGCATAGTAAAGTCCAGGTCCGCCTGGACTAGGTTGAGGCTCTACCTTGAATAACAAAAAAATATATTTTTAAATATTTTATTTATTTATTTGAGAGAGAAGGGGGCGAAGAGAGAGAATGGCATGCTAGGGCTTCTAGCCACTGTAAACAAACTCCAGATGCATAAGCCACCTTGTGCATATCTGGCTTTACATCGGTACTGGGTAATCGAACCCAGGTCCTCGGGCTTTGCAGCCCAAGTGTCTTAACCACTGAGCCATCTCTTCAGCCCAAAATTATAAAGAAAAAAAGGCAGGAAGAATGTAAGAACCAAAGGAAGGGTAGAACTCTACAATGCACTCTTCCAGACACAAAATGGCCTGGATATCCATGACCTGGCAGTGCCAGCCACGACCTACACAAGACTTTTCTAATAGGAGGAAAAGATGATGACATCAAAATAAAAGAGAGTCCATGGGAGAGAATACACCCCTGATACTGAAAACCTACAACAGGGGTAGTCATGAGCCCTAGAGGTGTAATGTCTGCTGGTGTCTGACTAAGTGTATATACTTTGTTCAACAAACTGCCCAGTAAGCCCTTCTCTTAATGTTCATACCCATATATTAATGCTACTCTCACTTTTGGATAGAGAAACTTCTCTTTTCAGATGGCAGTGACCTTGGGATGACTCAGAAGACACCATGGTGCTGAGAAGAAGAAACAGAGGAGTGCTCACCACTGAAACATCTCTGTCACATCTTCCAAGGCTCAGGGTCCATTGTGGAAGAGGAGGCAGAAAGAATGTAAGAGCCAAAGGAAAGGGAGGACTCCTTACGACGTGCTCCACCAGACACAGAATGGCCTGGATATCCATGACCTCACAGTACCTGACACTACCTACACAAGACCGTCATAGGAAGAAAAAATGATAGCATCAAAATAAAAAAGAAACTGATTGAGAGAGGGAAGAGATATGATGGAGAGTGGCGTTTCAAAGGGGAAAGTGGGGGGAAGGAGGGAATTACCATGAGTTATTATCTACAATTATGGAAGTTGTCAATAAAAAACAAATAAATTGAAAAAAATTTAAAAAATAAAAGACTTAAAGGGGGAGGGGATATGATGGAGAATGAAGCTGTGAAGGGGACAGCGAGGGGGGAGGGAATTATCATGGTTTATTGTCTATAATTATGGAAATTGTCAATAATAAAAAAAAGAATGTGAGGCACACACCTTTAATCCCAGCACTCAAGAGGCAGAGGTAGGAGGATCGCCATGAGTTCGAGGCCACCCTGCAACTACATAGTGAGTTCCAGGTCAGCTGAACTAGAATGAAACCCTACCTTGAAAAAAAAAAAAAAAAAGTGAGACAAATGTGGTGACTCATGCCTTTAATCCCAACACTCAGGAGACAGAGGCAGAGGTAGAGGCAGGAGGATTGCTGTAAGTTTGAAGCTAGCTTGAGGCTACATAGTGAATTCCAGGTCAGCCTGAGCTATAGTGAGACTATACCTTGAAAAACAAACAAACAAAAAAAGATTGTGATACCCCAATCTCCCCTCCAGGACAGGACTATAATGCCAAGAAGGAGATCCCTAAACCCTCACACCAAGTGTACTTGACCCAGATATCTCAACCTAGTTGGTATCTAGGACATAAAGAAACCACTTCTGGGGCTGGGGATGGCTTAGTGGTTAAGGAACATGCCTGCGATTCTCCAGGTCCCACATAAGCCAGATACACATGGTGGCGCATACGTCTGGAGTTCCTTTATAGTGGCTTAGAGACCCTGGTGCACCCGTTCTCACTTCCTCTCTACTGTGTCTCTCTCCCTCTCTCTCTCTCTAATAAATAAAATATATATATATATATATATATATATATATTTTTTTTTTTTTTAAAGAAAAGAAACCACTTATGAGTATCGTGGACATGAGCATGTGACTGTCCATCAGAAAGGATCTGGGACTTTAATGCATCCCTCCTCCTTTTGCACGTATGCGTCAGTCATCCTAAGGCATTTTGGGATCAACAGAAAGGGCCCCGGGACAGTTTCTCGGCTAGGTAAGGCAAGAAAGGAAAAGGATCTGGGCTTGACTTGCTCAGTCACAAGGGGGGAGGAATACCCTGGCCAGCCTAGGGCTTGCAGTCTTCCACAGCAGAGGCAACTGGCTGTTCCTTGTGGCATTGTTTGCGGCAGGGCAGGGACCTGGGAAGAGCTACTTTTGATGTGGGACTTTCAAGTGAAGGACTCTCCCTAGTGTGGTTTGAATCCCTGCCATGGTGTGTTTGGATAATGGCTAAATTAGCCCTCCATAAAGACTGGAAATGAAGCCATATCTAAATATAACTGCGGGGACACGTGCAGTGGAGACCGGAGCAAGATGGCAATTCCAGGCAGGCAGAATGGACTTGTTTTGCCAAAGAAAACAGAGCAGTCACACCCTGCTTTGCAAAAGCCATCGTGTTTAGGCGGGGTTCTAATGAGAAGGAGCATGTTAGAAACAGGGTCTGGGTCTTCAGTCTATGCCACACACACAACAGACATGTGGCAAAGCATGAAATTCCCTAGGTTTTTCCCTTTTGGGACCATTCCCAGCTTGGGCACAGGGTGGGGGTGGGGGAATGTCTCCCCTCAGTTTGGGTGCTTCTCTGCCTCTACTCTCATATCTATTTATATTTGATATGCATTTTTTTTTATTACAGAGAGAGAGAGAATGGGTGCACCAGGGCCTCTAGCCCCTCTTTATTTCTTCTCTCTATTGAAATAAATCTTTCGTAATTAAAAACAAGAAAATAGGTCGAGCATGGTGGTGCACGCCTTTAATCCCAGCACTCGGGAGGCAGAGGTAGGAGGATTGCTGTGAGTTTGAGGCCAGCCTAAGACTACATAGTGAATTCCAGGTCAGCTTGGGCTAGAGTGAGACCCTACTTCGAAAACCAAAAAAAAAAAAAAAAATTACAATATGGTAATAAGCTGAGCATGGTGGTGCTCGCCTATCTTCCTCACCCTGAGAGGCAGAGGTAGAGCAAGATCATGAATTTGAGACCAGCCCAAGCTGGAGTGAGGCAAGGCAAGCAGAAGGATAGGAGAGAGGAGGAGGTTATATGTGGAATGCTTACAAATGCGAAGGGCGCACCCCTCATTTTCAGCATCCTCTCCAAACCCTTCAAAGGAGAGAATACCATGTACAGATGGGGCTCCATGGATTGACAAAAGCACAGAGCCACCTGAAAGTCCCTCACAAATGTAGCACTAATGGCTGACCCTCAGGACTGAGTCCCCTTAGGGACATCAAGTCTGTCAAAGAGACACTAAGAACCTCCATGCACAGGCAATGCAGCCATTCTAGGGACAGGAATAAAGAAAAGCCCAAGAGAAGCCGGGCGTGGTGGCGCACGCCTTTAATCCCAGCACTCGGGAGGCAGAGGTGGGAGGATTGCCATGAGTTCGAGGCCACCCTGAGACTACATAGCTAATTCCAGGTCAGCCTGGACTAGAGTGAGACTCCACCTCGAAAAACCAAAAAAAAAGAAAGAAAAGCCCAAGAGAAATGGGGTTACAGCAGGCCACTGGGCATGTCTGTCTCTTTCAGATGCCACAGAAAGTGGTACTGTGTGTATATAGGGGTGTGTTTGTGTGTTGTGTGTGTGTGTGTGTGTGTGTGTGTGTGTGTGTGTGTAGATGAGGGATGTGGAACTGGCAGGCTAAGAACGTCAAGCAGGGTTGTGCAGGTAGGTGACTTGTGGATCCAGTGGGTGAGCAGCCCATGGAGACAGCTTTTATTAGAAACCTTTCATTTTCCTGGCATTTCCCTAATTTACCCAAACCACTCTTGGCAAAGATCTGGATGTCCTTAGCCTGGGGGTAGATTTGGTTTAATTTGAGGTGGGTTGTGGAGTGTTGCAGAGAGAACAAAAACAGGGGCTATAGCCTGGCACATGCCTTAAGTTCCAGCACTGGCAAGGCTGAGGGAGATGGATGGCTGTGAGTTTGAGGCCAGATGGGCTACAGAGTGAGTTCCAGGTAAGCCTGGGCTAGAGAGACCCTGTCTCAAAAACAAAACAAGGGGCTGGAGAGGTGGCTTAGCGGTTAAGGCGCTTGCTTAATTAACGCAGGTTCGATTCCCTAGTACCCACGCAAGCCAGATGCACATGGTGTTGCATGCATCTGGAGTTTGTTTGCAGGGGCTAGAGGCCCTGGCGCTCCCATTCTCCCTCTCTATCATTTATCTGCCTCTCCTCAAATAAATAAAACGTTTTTAAAAAACATAACAACAACAACAAATCAGGGCTGGGGCTGGGGAAATGGCTTAGCTGTTAAGGCGTTTGCCTGTGAAGTCTAAGGACCCTGGTTTGATTCCCCAGTACCCAAGTAAGCCAGATGCACAAAGGGGGCACATGCGTCTGGAGTTCATTTGCAGTGGCTAGAGGTCCTGGCATGCCCACTCTCTCTTTCTCTCTATCTGCCCTTTTCTCTCAAATAAACAAAATGTTAAAAAAAAAAAAAAAAAAAAACCAGGGCTGGAGAGATGGCTTAGTGGTTAAGGTGCTTGATTGCAAAGCCTAAGGACCGAGGATTGATTCCCTAGGATCCAGGTAAGCCAGATGCACAAGATGGCACAAGTATGGAATTTGTTTATAGGTGCTGGATGCCCTGGTGCACCCATTCTCTCTCTCTCTCTCTCAAACAAATAAATAAAATATTAAACAAACAAACAAACAAACACAGGGGCTACAGTCCCAGCCTGGTGTAATTTACAGTGAGGTCTTGAATAAATCACCCCCCGCCCCACTCCACCCCAGTGCCTGGAACTCAGTTTCCTCATCAGCAAGACACCAAGGCCTATTAGTTCCAGGATTGACCTTTATGGGGGCAGGGAGTGAGGAGACCTAGCTGAAGTTACCGCCCTTTCGCTCACTAACTTTGTACACTTCCACGTGGCCAACTCTCCTTAGTCTAGCAAATTTCCTTTAATCCCAGCACTCGGGAGGCAGAGGTAGGAGGAGCGCTGTGAGTTCGAGGCCATCCTGAGACTACATAGTGAATTCCAGGTCAGCCTGGACTAGAATGAGACCCGGTCTCGCTTGGGGACACGTCTAGTCTGCCGCAGGGAAAGAGGGCTTCTGGGTGTCTGGGGGGGGGTGCCAGGTCCCCATCCCACGTGGCCGGCGCCCTGGCAGCGCGGTCATCCCCGGAGGGCTCCGGCGCGTCGAGCCCGGGACGTGGCGCCTGCCGAGGCGTGGCTGGGGCCGGGGCCCGGCAGGGCGGGGGCCTCTGCCCGCAGGACGCTGGGTCCCCTTCCCGGACGTGGCGCGTGCGAGCCGGGAGGAGCCCGTGGCCACCCGAGGCCCCCGAGCCGCCCGCGCGTCTCAATAGCGCCGCTGTCTCGGCCGAGCCGGGAGCTGCTGATTGTTCAGCTGCGAGACTGACCGGCTCTGCGGCATTTCCAGACGCCTCCCTGCTCCCGGAGGGGAGGCGGAGAGGAATCTGCGCCGCAGGAAAAACCAAGGCACAATGACCGTGCCTCTCATGTTGATGCCCTTAAAGGCGCGCCGACCAGCGGGCGTGGCAGAGACGATGCCCCAGTGCACGGATGGCAAAGCTGAGGACCCACCGTGATGACAGGCCGATCTCTCTCCATACTCGCCTGCAGCCCCTTGCTGAGGGTTAGGGTCTCCAAACCCTGGGACCGGGGCACCCAGATCCTAGATGCCCTGTGGACTCCATTCTCCCCGCTTTCCACAAGCCTCAGGGTATAGGCACGGCGACGAGAACCGCGATCTGAACCTGGGTCTCCCTACTTGAACATCAGAATTGGAGGCTAGTGGGCAAAATTCCAGGTTTCTCATTGTCGAGTGTTCCAGCGCTGACCAAGCGCCCCAAATCATTCATTTTATTTTATTTTAGTGTGTTTGTTTTGTTGTAGGGATCCGACCCAGGGCACTTGACAGGATCTAGAATCACCTAGGGAACAAATCCCTGGGCATGTCTATGAAGGTGTTTCTAGAAGAGCCGCCTGAGCTGCAGAGGGTCCTAGTTCACAGACTGGGACAGACTGACAAAGAGAGGAAGACTAGCTAAGTACCAGCAGTCATTGCACGTCCTGACAGATGAAGTGTGACCATTTTCTTCTTGTTCCTGCTGCCATGCCTTTCCCACTATGATGGACCGTGTCCTTTCAATCAAAAAGCCAAAGTAGGGGCTGGAGAGATGGCTTAGCGGTGAAGGCCTTTGCCTGCAAAGCAAAAGGATCCCAGTTCCATTCTCCAGGACCCACTTAAGCCAGATGCACAAGGGGGCGCAAGCATCTGGAGTTTGTTTACAGTGGCTGGAGGCCCTGGCATGCCCAGTCTCTCTCTCTCTCTTTCTCTCTTTCTCTGCCTCTTTCTCTCTCATAAATAAATAAAATATTTTTTAAAGACAAAATAAACCCTTCCTTAACTTGCTATTTGTCTGGTATTTTGTCAAAGCAACAAGGAAAGTAATACTCTAAACACTGACCTATATAATCCCAATCCTTTTTGAATGTTTTTGTTTGTTTGTTTGAGGTAGGGTCTCACTGTAGCCCAGGCTTTCCTGGAATTCACTATGTAGTCTCAAACTAGCTTTGAACTCACAGTGATCCTCCTACCTCTACCCCGAGTGCTGGAATTAAAGGCATGCGCCACAATGCCTGGCTGTATTTTTTTTTTAAATTTTTTTATATTTATTTATTTATTTGCAAGCAGAAACAGAGAGAAAGGAGAGAGAGAGAATGGGTGCACCAGGGCCTGTAGCCACTGCAAATGAACTCCAGATGCATGTGCTATTTTGTGCATCTGGCTTTATGTGAATACAGGGGAGGAGAACTCTGGTCCTTAGGTTTTGCAGGTGAACGCCTTAGCTACTAAGCTCTCTCTCCAGCCCTGTAGTATTTTTAAAATATAATTTAACTTTTTATTTGCAAGCACAGAGAGAGAGAGAATGTGCAAACGAACTCCAGATGCCAAGTGCCACTGTGTATCTAGCTTTATGTGGGTTCTGGGGAATTGAACCCAGGTCATTAGGCTTTTCTGGTAAGCCCCTTAACCACTGAGCCATCTCTCCAGCCACCTGTAGTTTTTTTTTTTTTTAAGACAGTCTAAATTGCCCACACTGACTCTAACTCATTCAGTAAGCCAGATAGGTCTTGAAAGTTGGGTCCTCCTGCCTCAGACTTCTGCATAGCTGGCACTGCAGGTCTGTACCACCAACACCAGCTTCATAAAAGGTTTATTAATGAAGGAGAAAGGTATCTTGGACCATCTCTTTGTGAACCAATTTGCAAATTTTTTGTTTGTTTGGCTTTCTTTTTTTGTTTGTTTTGATTTTTTGAGGTAGGGTCTCGTTCTAGCCCAGCCTGACCTGTAATTCACTTGGCAGTCTCAGGGTGGCCTTGAACTCATGGCTATCCTCCTACCTCTGCCTCCTGAGTGTTAGGATTAAAGGCGTGCGCCACCACGCCAGGCTCCAGTTCATAATTTTGACCAAAAGCAGGAAGAGAAAAACGAGCAGGTTTATCAACCCTGTTGAAGTAACTGTGTGTCATCAGAGGAATGGTGACTCCCATTTCCTGAGGCTGGTGGCAGCAGAAACTTCCCTGTTCCTCCCTTACTGCCTCTGGCCACAGAACTTCTTGGAATCCAGGTTCTTCCCTGTTTCCTAACTTGCAAAGATCAGAAACAATGGCTCTCATTTTACAGATAAGTGAAGTGATGTAACTTGGCCAAGAGCACTCCACCAAACACCAAATGATAGATGCATGACTGGTTTTGTTCTCTTGTTCGATGAAGGTAGTGGTATAGTTATAATGTTATAAAGTTTTAAGAGTTTGTAGGAAGCCGAGCATGGTGGCACACGCCTTTAATCCCAGCACTTGGGAGGCAGAGGTAGGAGGAGCACCATGCATGAGTTCGAGGCCACCCTGAGACTACATGAATTCCAGGTCAGCCTGGACTAGAGTAAAACCCTACCTTGAAAAACCAAAAAAAAATAAAATAAAATAAAAATATTTAGCTGGGAGTGGTGGCACACGCCTTTAATCCCAGCACTCGGGAGGCAGAAGTAGGAGGATCACCATGAGTTCAAGGCCATCCTGAGACTTCATAGTTAATTCCAGGTCAGTCTGAGCTAGAGTGAGACCCTACCTCGAAAAACCAAAATAAATAAATAAATAAATAAACAAACAAACAAATAAATAAATAAATGCTTTAAAATTACATCTAAAAGATTTTAATGTTTTTAGATTTATTTATTTATTTATTTATTTATTTATTTATTTGAGAGAGAAGGAGAGCACAAGTACACCAGGGCCTCCTGCCATTGTAAACAAACACCAGATACACGATATGCATCTGCTTCATGCGGGTTTTGGGGAATCAAACCCAGGTTGTCAGGCTTTGCAAGCAAGCACCTTTAATCTTTCTAGCCCAATTCTTTTTAAAATTTTATTATTTATTTATTTGAGAGAGAGAGGCAGATAGAGATAGAAAGAATGAGAGAATGGGCACGCCAGGGCCTCCAGCCACTGCAAACAAACTTCAGATGCATGCGCCCCCTTGTACATCTGACTTATGTGGGTCCTGGAGAATAGAACCATGGTCCTTTGATTTTGCAGGCAAGCGCCTTAATCGCTAAACCATTTTTGAAGTAGTGTCTCATTCTGTAGTTTCAGGCTGGCCTCAAACTCACAGTGATCCTCCTATCTCTGCTTCCTGAGTGCTGGGATTCAAGGTTTGCACCACCACACCTGGTCCTAATTTTTTTTTCAGTTTAATTAATTAATTAATTAATTAGATATATATATATAGATAGAGAGAGAGAGAGTACCAGGGCCTCTAGCCACTACAAATGAACTCCAGATGCATGCACCATCTGGCTTATGTGGGTCCTTTGGCTTTGCAAGCAAGTGCTTTAACCACTAAGCTATCTCCCCAGCCCTTTTTTTCAGTTTTTTGAGGTAGGGTCTCACTTTAGCCCAGGCTGACCTGGAATTCACTATGTAGTCTCATGGTGGCCCCAAACTCATGGCCATCCTCCTACCTCTGCCTCCCCGGTGCTGAGATTAAAGGCGTGTGGCACCATGCCTGGCTTTGGCCCTAATTCTTAATGTAATTATGAAGTAAAGGCACATTTATTTATATACACATATGGGGAAAATTTTCAGGCATGTGTTACACAATTCAAATGGTACAAAGAATGAGAAACAGTGAAAAATAAATCTTCCTCCTTCCCTTACCCTCAGCCTCTCAGTTCCCCTTCTCAGAGGTAACCAATCCTACAATTTTATTTTATTTTATTTATTTGAGTGAGAGACAGAAAGAGAAAGAGGCAGATGGAGAGAGAGAGAATGGGCATACCAGGGCCTCCAGCCACTGCAAATGAATTCCAGATGCATGCACCACCTTGTGCATCTGGCTTATGTGGAGTCGAACATAGTCCTGGGGAATCGAACCTAGGTCTTTATGCTTCACAGACAAGTGAGTTAACCACTAAGCCATCTCTTCAGCCCCTCCTACAAGTTTTTTTATATGTCTCCCCAGAATCAATTATTTTCTTTTTAAAAATTTATTTAAAGCCAGGTGTGGTGGCACATGCCTTTAATTCCAGCACTCATGAGAAGGAGGTAGGAGGATTGCTGTGAGTTCAAGGTCACCCTAAGACAACATAGTGAATTCCAGGTCAACCTGGACCACTGTGAGGCCCTACCTCAAAAAACCAAAATAAATAAATAAGTTAAAAAATAAAATAAAAATAAAACTCAATTTAAAAAAATTATTTGCCGGGCGTGGTGGCGCACGCCTTTAATCCCAGCACTCGGGAGGCAGAGGTAGGAGGATCGCCTTGAGTTCAAGGCCACCCTGAGACTACATAGTTAATTCCAGGTCAGCCTGGGCCAGAGTGAGACCCTACCTCGAAAAACCAAAAAAAAAAAAAAAAAAAAAAAAAAAAATTATTTAAAGGGGCTGGAGGGATGGCTTAGCAGTTAAGGTGTTTGCCTGCAAAGCCAAAGGACCCAGGTTTGATTCCCCAGGACCTACCTTAGCCAGATGCACAAGGGAGCGCACGCGTATGGAGTTTGTTTGCAATGGCTGCAGTCCCTGGCGTGCCCATTCTCTCTCTCTTTCTGTCCCTCTGTCTCTGTCAAATAAATAAATATAAATAAAATATTTTTTAAAATTATTTAAGGACTAGAGAGATGGCTTAGCAGTTAAGGTGCTTGCCTACGACACCTAAGAACCCTGGTTCAATTCCCCAGTACCCACGTAAGCCAGATGCACAAGGTGGTGCATGAGTCTGGAGTTCTTTTGCAGTGGCTAGAGGTCCTGGCATGACCATTCTCCTTCTCTATCTGCCTCTCTCTCTCTCCCTGTCAAATAAATCAATAATAAAATATACTTATAAAAAATTATTTAAGCCTGGGCATGGTGGCACACACCTTTAATTGCAGCACTTGGGAGGCAGAGGTAGGAGGATCACCATGAGTTCAAGGCTATCTTGAGACTACACAGTGAATTCCAGGTCAACCTGGGCTAGAGTGAGACCCTACCTTGAAAAAACAAAAACAAAAAAAATTTATTTACTTGCACATATGTGTGTGTGTATGGGTGCACCAGGGTCTCTCCCGCTGCAAGCAGATGACTGTCTGGTTTTATGTAGGTGCTAGGATATACAAGGGTCATCACTGAACCTCCTCTTCCCCACCCTTCACTCGGAAAAAGTTTAAAATGGATTCCTGCTCTCCAATTTAGTGACGAGAGATAGTCTAAAAAGTAGTGGGGAGTTGAGCCAGGCGGGGTGACATATGCCTTTAATCCCAGCAGTCAGGAGGCAGAGGTAGGAGGATCGCCATGAGTTCGAGGCCACCCTAAGACTACAGAGTGAATTCCAGGTCAGCCTGAGCTAGAGTGAGACCTTACCTCGAAAAAAAAAAAAAAAAAAGTAGTGGGGAGTTAATGACAAGGAGGGCTGGCATCTGGGCCTAGTGGTGGGGAGGAAGTGGATAGTTTAGGTCACAGATGTGGGAGATGGCAGAACTAGATGAAGCCAGAGGGTTGGGGGTGCTAGGAAAGCTAAAAGGGAGACTAAGTTTTGGGGGGATTGTCATGAAGAAGGCATCCTTTAAAGTACCCCTAGAAAGCTACAATGAGGGGAGCAGCCATTGAGGCCAGGCTGTGCTCAATGTCTGCTGAAGGGGTAGCTCACTTCCAGGCAGATGCACTGTTGGGTGGGCCTAGTTGGGTCCAGTATTCTGACTTGAGTAGGAGGAGGAACAGTTAGTGGAGACAGGTGGGATTTGGGCCCTGGAGGACCTAGAAATGGTTTTGAAAGGCAGTCAGGGGGGTCCTCAGGAACAGATGGGCAGGGAGAGTTGACTTTGAACTTGTCAATACCAGTAACCCTCCGCCCTTTTTAATTTTTTTTTTTTTTTTTTGGGTTTTTCGAGGTAGGGTCTCACTCTGGCCCAGGCTGACCTGGAATTAACCATGTAGTCTCAGGGTGGCCTTGAACTCACGGCGATCCTCCTACCTCTGCCTCCCGAGTGCTGGGATTAAAGGCGTGCACCACGCCCGGCTTTAAAAATATTTTTTATACATTTTATTTATTTGAAAGATAGAAAGAGGCAGAGAGAGAGAGAGAACAGGCGCTCCAGGGTCTCCAGCCACTGCCAATAACTCCAGATGCAAGTGCACCCTTGTGCATCTGGCTTACATGGGTACTGGGGAATTGAACCGGTATCCTTTGGCTTTGTAGGCAAAGACCTTAACCGCTAATCCATCTCTCCAGCCCCTCCCCCTTTTTTTACAGGAAAAAAAAAAGGGGGGGTTTAATCTGCCTGGGGATGAGGCCTGGTCTTGTGGAAAGTGGACTTAGCTTTACAGGCTGACAGCCCTGATTCTGGGTGGGTGGTATGTAATGTGAGCTCAGCCTGGTGACTCCCAGGTCTGAGGCCAGGTCCCAGCGGAGGTTAAGGGATGGTCTCAAGAGTGGCTGCTGTGGAGGCAGTGAACCACCCTCACCTGTTACTGGTGTAGCCTAATGTCTCTGCCAGGAAGGGCTGTAGAACGCAAGTCTAGGGCCACATTGACCAGTGGCTTTATTTTCCAGGTGGCAGTGCCCCCACCCTGGACTTTTCCCTAGGTTTGGTGCTAACCTCTTCTGTGATCTCCTCTAACTCTGAGGTTATCAGTCCACTTAAAACCTTGCCTCTGGTCATCTGGTAAATCTGTGTTTGGTATTTTTGGTAGTTGACTGGGGATGGCATGGGATGGGATGGGATGGGATGGGGTGGTGATGTTGCTTCTGCAGAGGGGGTTAGAATAGAAAAATAAAATGAAATAAAATAAAACGTGAGGGCTGGCTGGAGAGATGGCTTAACAGTTAAGGTGCTTGCCTGAGCAGCCTTAAGGATCCATGTTCGATTCCCCAGTGCCCATGTAAGCCAGATGCACAGGTTACGTAAGTGCATGCCTCTGGAGTTTGTTTGCAGTGGCTAGAGGCCCTCCTGGCACACCCATACTCTTTCTGCCTCTCTCTCTCTCATAAATAAATATATATATATATATTGTTTTGTTTTGTTTTTCGAGGTAGGGTTTCACTCTAGCTCAGGCTGACCTGGAATTCACTCTGTAGTCTCAGGGTGGCCTCGAACTCATGGTGATCCTCCTACCTCTGCCTCCCAAGTGCTGGGATTAGAGGCGTGCGCCACCACGCCTGGCTCTTAAATAAATATTTTAAATAAATAAGAATAAAAAGAAGTGATTAGCAGGGCATGGTTGTGCATGCCTTTAGTCCCAGCACTTAGGAGGTAGAAGGATCACTGTGAGTTGGAGGCCAGCTGGTGCTAGAGAAAAAAAAACCTAAAATCAGTAAAAAGAAGTGATTAATGTCATTAGTCAGGTTTGAACCACCACCAAACAGAGGTAAAAGCCAGATGTGGGTGGGACTGGGGCAGCAAAGGAGGAGCAGAGATGGCAGGAAGGAGCCAACCAAACTTTGAAGGGGAGGCCCAGACTGGAGACCTCCCATTGGGGTCTGAGCTCTCACCGCAGCAATGTTGCTAGTTGGCTTGAGGCACATCAGAGTTCACACTGTTCAGACCTTCCATTCTCGAATCTGCTTCCCACTAAGTAACAACTTGCCCCTTCCTATGCTCCCCCCCCACCACGCTGTGGCTCCCTCCACTTTGGACGCCTACTGAGTCTTCATAATCTTGAGCACCCCAGGACCGACTGGCTGCCTTGCGCTGTTCCCTCCTTGGGAGGACACTTCCCTGGGTATCTCCTGGGCTGGGTCCCACTTCCTTCCCTAACACCCAGTCAGAAAAGGGTCTTTCACTGCTACTTCCTACTCCCCAAGATGGTCACTAGACATCTACACCTTTCCCCGCTACTGACCTCTCCCTTTTATTTACTTACTTATTTATTTATTGGTTTTTCTAGGTAGGGTCTCCCTCTACCCCGGGCTGCCCTGGAATTCACTGTGTAGTCTCAGGCTGGCCTCGAATTCACAACGATCCTCCTCCCTCTGCTCTTTCCCTGGACCAAACACAGGTGGTTCTCCTGAGCGTGGGTGGAATGAATGACGCGAGGGACTCCCCTCCCTCATCCCCAGAGGGAGGGCAGGACACTCTGAACGACCAGTAACTTGGTCTCCTTGACTGAATCGGTCCTGGTGCAATTCTACCATGCCACAGGCAGTTAGTTATAAGAACATAAATCTCACATGACCGTGTCAGGAGCCAGGTTGAAACAGGTCCTCCCTGTGTGGCTGATGGGGAGCGTGGGGGCAGGGGAGAGCCCGAGTGGAAAGGGAGGGCCACGGACCCGGCTCCGAGGAGCAGGTGGAGGGTGTGGCTCCTGCTGCCTGAAAGGTGCTTAGTCACTTCAGACACTAAGCAGGCAGCTTAGAGAGAGGGAGAGGAGGGGAACAAACGTCAGGGAGGCTACATACAGGCAGAGTGTCACCTCCCATTGGCAGGCTCAGTGCCCTTAACCTGTCCTTGGCTCCCCAGATGAATCAGCAAGTTTCAGCCCCTGGAGTTCCTAGCACACATCCCCTGGGACAGATAGATGGGAGGATAGTGCAGTGACCTTAAGAAATATGTCTGGGAGGGCAGGAGTCTCTGGAGCCCGCAGCAGCCTGGGGAAAAGGTCACCTAGGATCCAGCCAGCCTGTGTCTGTTTAGAGTCCCCAGAGCCCTGGAGGCTTTAGGGATGGCGGAGGTGGGGGGATGGGGGGTGTCCCAGGCTCAGCTGAAATCGATCAGGTTGGCTTATAAGCAGTAGTGAAAGGACAGTGTTGCAGTCAGGTCAGCATAGCTGGCAGAAAACACCCGACCAAGAGCAGCTTGTGGGTAAAAAGGTTTATTTTGACTTACAGATTGGAGGGGAAGCTCCATGATGGCAGGGGAAAATGATGGCATGAGCAGAGGGTGGACATCACCTCCTGAGCAACATCAGATGGACAACAGCAGCAGGAGAGTGTACCAAACACTGGCAAGAGGAAGCTGGCTAGAACATCCATAAGCCCCCAACAATACACTGCCTCCGGGAAGATTTTAATTCTCAAGTTGCCATCAGCTGGGGATCTAGCATTCAGAACACCTAAATTTATGGGAGAACACCTGAATCAAACCACCAAAGACAGTTTTGGGTTTTTTAAATTAGTTATGGACTTACTTAGTATGGAAACAATATATCTTGCTACCATTTTTTTTTTTTTGAAGTAGGGTCTCACGCTAGCCCAGCAGCCTAGGCTAGACTGACCTGGAATTCACTATGTAGCATCAGGGTGGCCTTGAACTCACGGTGATCCTCCTACCTCTACCACCCAAGTGCTGGGTGCACTTGGCCTGCATCACCACTTCTCCTTTTTTTATTTTTTTTTTATTTTAAAGTTTTTCCAAGGTAGGGTCTCACTCTAGCCCAGGCTGACCTGGAATTCTGTAGTCCCAGGTTGGCTTTGAACTCATGGTGATTCTCCTACCTCTGACTCCCAAGTGCTGGGATTAAAGGCGCGAGTCTGTTAGAACTAGAATGTCTCCATTTTTTTTAAACTCTGATGTCCGTTTTACAACACATGAGTTTCTGGTTCCCAGAAGTGGCTCAGACCACCTATCTCAATTGCAAAATAATATATGAGTGGCTATTTCCCTGAAATGACCCAAATCACCTGTCTACTTGCTATTTCCCTGAAGTGCCTTGTAAGGGAAGAATTCCAGTGACCTCCCATAGCCTCTATAGGAACTCTCACTGGACACTGTGGGGCATGCCTTTAATCCTAGTGCTCAGGTAGGAGCATTACCATGAGTTTAAGGCTACAAAGTGAGGTCCAGGTCAGCCAGGGCTAGAGCCAATCTTGTCAAAAAAAAAAAAAAAAAAAAAAAAAAAAACAACTCCCACTGGGGAAGGTAGCTCTCACCTTTAATCCCAGCACTTGGGAGGCAGAGATAAGAGGATAGCCATGAGTTCAAGGAACTACAGTGAGTGCCAGGTCAGCCAGGGCTAGAGTGAGATCCTACCTTAAAAAAAAAAAAAAAAAAAAAGAAACCTCTAAGCCGGGCGTGGTGGCCCATGCCATTAATCCCAGCACTCGGGAGGCAGAGGTAGGAGGATCACTGTGAGTTCAAGGCCACCCTGAGACTACATAGTGAATTCCAGGTCAGCCTGATCTAGAGTGAGACCCTACCTCAAAAAACAAAAACAAAACAAAACAAAAAAAGAAACCTCCATAGGGGCTGGACCTGGGTTCAATTCCCCAGTACCCATATAAAGCTAGATGTACAAAGTTTTGCATGCATTGGAGGCTAGAGGCCCTGGCCTCTCTTTGCTTCTTTCTCTCATAAATAAATAAATAAATAAATAAATAAATAAATAAATAATTATTTTTCAAGGTAGGGTCTCCCTCTAGCCAAGGCTGACCTGGAATTCATTCTGTATTCTCAGAGTGGCCTTGAACTCTCAGCAATCCTCCTACCTCTGCCTCCCAGTGCGGGGATTAAAGACTTGTAGTATCAAACCTAGCTTAAATAAATAAAATATTTTTTAAAAACAAAACTCTCAAACAGAGCATGGTAGTGCATACCTTTGATCCCAGTACTCGGGAGGCAGAGGTTGGAGGATTGACATGAGTTGAGGTCACCCTGAGACTACATAGTGAATTCCAAGTCAATCTGGGCTAGGGTGAAACCCTACCTCAAAAAAACAAAAAAAAAAAAAAAAAATTTTTTTTCTTTAATCCCAGCACTCAGGAGGCAGAGATAGGAGGAGTTGGGGCTAGCCTGAGATGACATAGTGAATTCCAGGTCAGCCTGGGCTAGAGTGAGACCCTACCTCAAAAAAACAAAAAAAGAGCCGGGTGTGGTGGCGCACGCCTTTAATCCCAGCACTCAGGAGGCAGAGGTAGGAGGATCACCATGAGTTCGAGGCCACCCTGAAACTACATAGTTAATTCCAGGTCAGCCTGGGCCAGAGTGAGACCCTACCTCGAAAAACAAAAACAAAAACAACAACAACAAAAAAAAAATCTAGAAGCTGTAGACTGTTACTAGAAAATTGTCAGTGCCTGGGATGGGATACCTTCCAGTGAGTTGTTGGCCAAGGAGGTCCTGGAAGCCTCCAAAACATTAAAGGCTATTGCCAAAGCCCTTGGTTTCCCTTGAGAAACAGATAGTAAGACCCTATTGCTGAAGACATCTCTTGCCTGAGAGGCAAGGTCACTGAGAAAGCAAGCTGGTACTGAGCAGAAAACCTTCTCCCTGTAGGCCAGGCAACTGAAAGCTGGAAAAAAGCTACACTGCATGCAGCCCTATGGGAGACAGAAGTCATCAGCAGTGAAAACAGTGGACAGTGAAAATTCAAGTTTGGCCATACAGGCCCAATGACTGAACGGGTGCAATAGTGGCATGTCTACTCTTGGGGTAACCAACTGCTCCATAATTGGACTGAAGGCCCTCTCTACAGGAGGGAATACATACCTGGTACTGAAAAACCTAAGCAAAAGTCTATGGCAGGTGAAGTCATGAGCCCTAGGGGTATAAAGCCTGCTCTTGTCTGGCTAAATGTATATATTATTCCCACTAAGCTGCCCTGAAAGCACTACACTTAATGTTCATATTCACATATTAATTCTACTCTCACTTCTGATTAGAGAAGCTTCTCTGAAAGATGGCGATGACCACTGGGATCACCCAAAAGGCAACATAGTGCTGAGAAGAAGGGATGGAGGAGTGCCCAGCACTTGAAACATCTCTGTTCCACCCTCCAAGGCTCAGGTCCCATTGCAGAAGAGGGGGCAGATAGAAAGGAAGAGCCAAAGGAAGGGTACGACTCCTTACAATGCAACTGTCCAGACAGAAATTGGTTTTGATATCCATGACCTTGCAGTGCCTAGCAATACCTTCATAAGACCCTCATAATAGAAGAAAAGGATGATGACATCAAATTGAAAGAGAGACTAATGGAGAGAGGGAAGGGATATGATGGAGATTGGAGTTCTAAAGGGGTATGAGGTCAGGGGAGGAAATATCATGCATTTTTGTATGAAGTATAGAAGTTGTCAATAAAAAAACTTAAAAAAAAAAAGCCAGGTGTTATGGCACTTGCCTTTAATCCCAGCACTTGGGAGGCAGAGGTAAGAGAATAACTGAGTTCAAGGCCATTCTGAGACAACAAAGTAAATTCCAGGTCAGCCTGAACTAGAGTGAGCCCCTACCTTGAAAAACCAAAAAAGAAAAAAAAAAAAAAAAGGAAAAGAAAAACCAAAAAAGAAAAATAAACACTCTAGACTATAAGAAAAGTTGTTGAGCCTCTCCTCTTGTTCCTTTCTCTTCCCTCACAGGCACCCTGCTAAATTCCTCATCTTTACAAGGAATGTGTCTTGAAATCATTGTGGTTTTTTTTTTGGTTTTGCGAGGTAGGGTCTCACTCTGGTCCAGGCTGACCTGGAATTAACTATGTAGTCTCAGGATGGCCTCAGACTCTCAGCGATCCTCCTACCTCTGCCTCCCGAGTGCTGGGATTAAAGGCGTGTGCCACCATGCCCATGTCTTTTTAAATATTCCACTTTGAGCTGGAGAGAAGGCTCAACCATTAAAGGTGTTTTCTTGGAAAACCTAATGGCCTTGGTTTGATTCCCCAGGACCCACATAAGCCAGATGCACAAAGTGGCACAGGCATCTGGAATTCATTTGCAGCGGCTGGAGACCTGGCATGCCCATACTCACGCTTTGTCTCTCTTAAATAAATAAATAAATAAATATCAGCTTCCAAGTAACTTGAAATATGATACTATCTGATGGTTAAACCACCTTCAAAAACTCTAATACTGGGCTGGAGATATGGTTCAGCGGTTAAGTGCTTGCCTGTGAAGCCTAAGGACCCCGATTCGGGCTTGATTTCCCAATACCCATGTAAGCCAGATGCACAAGGTAGTGCATGCATCTGGAGTTCGTTTGCAGTGGCTGAAGGTCCTCTTGCACCCATTCTCTTTCTCTCTCTGTCTGTTGCTCTCAAATAAATAAATAAAAATGAGCAAAAAAATTTAAAAAAAAAAAACTTGAATACTTGAGTTGGGGATGTGGCTTAGTTGGTAGAGGGCCTGGCTAGCCCCAACACCTCATAAACCAGGTGTGGTAGCACACTGAGGAGGTGGACATAGGAGGATCAGAAATTCAAGGTCCTCCTTAACTACATCAAGAGTTTGAGGCCAGCCTGAGCTACATGAGATTCTTTCTCAAAAGCAAGCAAACAGCCGGGCATGGTGGCGCACACCTTTAATCCCAGCACTTGGGAGGCAGAGGTAGGAGGATTGCTGTGAATTCAAGGCTACCCTGAGACTACATAGTGAATTCCAGGTCAGCCTGAGCTAGAGTGAGACCCTACCTTGAAAAACAAAAACAAACAAGCAAGCAAACAAACAAATGCACAAAAGCTAGGAAGATGGCTCAGCTGGCAAAGTGGTGGTCCACTTGTAATCCTAGAACTCCACCAGTAGAGAGAGACTGGGGATCCCTCGGTGAGCTCTTGGTCCAAGTGAGCAGCCATGCTGGGAGCTGAGGAAATGTCTCAGTGGCTAGGAATGCCTGCAGCAGAAGCATGAGGACCTGATATCAGTGCTGGGTGCTGGGATTAAAGGCAGTTCCCACGTAAAGCCAGATGCACAAAGTAGCACATAATCTGGAGTTTGTGTTTGCAGTAGCAGTAAAAGAATAAAAATATTTGAAGCCAGGCGTGGTGGCGCACGCCTTTAATCCCAGCACTTGGGAGGCAGAGGTAGGAGGATCACTGTGAGTTTGAGACCACCCTGAGACTATATGCGAATTCCAGGTCAGCCTAGGTAAGAGTAAGACCCTACCTCAATCTCCCACAAAAACATTTTTCTATTTATTTGCAAGCAGAGATAGACAGACAGATAGATATGGATGGAGGGAGGCAGGGACTGGCCACGCCACATTGAGTATTGCACATATGAGTAATGGCATCAGACTCTCCAGGAACCCTCAGATTCCCCCAGACTTAAACTTCAGACTTTAACCCTGTAGCACATATCTCACTGTCTCCATGTGATTCTGACCACAGCTCTGGAAGACCCATATGGGACAAGCTGAGACCCAAGGAGGGGAGTGTGTGTGGGACATGTGGAAGGCTTCAGAGGTATCTGGGGCTCTGTGGTCCTACACACTGGGGCTCAGGACCAAGTTACTACTCCCTAGCTCTCTACGTAGAATGCTTTTGACTTCAGGGGCCTCAGTTTCCACGTCCATAAAATGAGAATAATACCATATCATATGAAATGAAGAGTGTGTGTCTGCTCAGAGCAGCCTGACAGCAGCTGCTATTTTATTACTGTCATTCCTGTTATTTTTGGAGGATCTCACACTTCTTACATGAAATATCCAGAGACGTGTGACAGTCTTCTCTAGAAGCAGGAAGGTCACATTGGGCTGATCTCTTCATCCCTAGGAGATGCTGCCCACAGCCTGGCTGCCCTGCTGCCTTGACGGAGACTCAGCAGCACCCCCACACCCTGCTTGTTATGTGGTCACCCGTCTTGGCCTACAGCAGGGCCTGGAGCCCAGACGTGCCAGGCAGGCTGCCAGGGCTTCCTTGGTAGGAGGCCCTGCCACTCCCCGCAGGTCCCTCTATTCTGGGAGCTGTAATTTACACAGCCTTCCCCACCCCATTTGCTATCTGTGGCAGCAGTCACCGCTCCGAGGGCCCTGCCCACCTCCCAGCTCAGCAGCCTTTCATAAACAGCTCCCAAGCTGCCCTGTTATCTTAGACACTGGGACTTTGGGAGAGGCCCTGCCACCTTGGGAGGGCCCCAGGGAGAAGCTAGCCCAGTGCGGGCAGTAGTGGGATGGAACCCTGACCCACCAGAGCCTGGGATAGCAGCCTTGACACTCCACCCTGAGGTCTGCTGGGCCAGGCTGGGTGCAGAGCAATGGATAGTCTGTCATTAACCCCCAACATGGTAGGGACTAGGTCAACTGAACTGTGTTCTTCCAAGAAGCCTGGCATGCTTGGCCACAGGCCTATGAAGTGTGTGTGTTTTACAGGAATCAAAAACAATGAAAGTGATGTTTCTAAAATGTAACTATCATTTAGTTCCAAATTCCAGTAGTTTCCCCATCACCCATGGGAGATGAAATTCAACAGACCCTCTGTCTCTGTCACCTCAGGACCTTTGCATAAGCTCCCCTTCCCCTCAACACTGTTCTCCTCTTCGCTGAACTCCTACTTATCCTTCAGGTTTCAGCTTAGAAAGCACAGCTCATGGAAATTACAACATATGCACCCACCTCTCTGGTGCTCCCCGGGACCTGGGATGGGTGTCCCTCCTGAGTTCTCCAGAAGCACCATGGCCCTGTCTGTGTCTAGGCAGCCATGAGCATTACCAAGCCAGCACCCTGGATGTGACCCAGTTCCCACACACAGTAGGTGTCCAAGAAATGTCTGTTGAAAGAACATATCATGGCCGGGCGTGGTGGTGCACACCTTTAATCCCAGCACTCGGGAGGCAGAGGTAGGAGGATCGCCATGAGTTCAAGGCCACCCTGAGACTACATAGTTAATTCCAGGTCAGCCTGGACCAGAGTGAAACCCTACCTCAAAAAAAAAAAAAAAAAAAAAAAAAACATATCATGGGCTGTAGAGATGGCTTAGTGGTTAAGGTGTTTGCCTGCAAAGCCAAAGGACCCAAGTTTGATTCCGCAGGACCCACATAAGCCAGATGCCCAAGGTGGCACATGTGTCAGGAGTTCATTTACAGTGGCTGGAAGCCCTGGCATGTCCATTCTTCTCTCTCTCTCTGTCTTTGTTAAATAAATAAATAAATAAATAAATAAATAAATAAATAAATAAAAATATATAATATAACATATAACACATTAAACCAGGCATGGTGGTGCATGCCTTAAATCCCAGCACTCGGGAGGCAGAGTTAGGAGGATCGCTGTGAGTTCAAGACCCCCCTGAGACTACGTAGTGAACTCCAGGTGGTAGGAGGATCGCTGTGAGTTCAAGACCCCCCTGAGACTACGTAGTGAACTCCAGGTTAGCCTGGGCTAAAGTGAGACCTTACCTCGAAAACAAACAAAAACAACATGTGAATGAATAAACAATCCCCCAGACCCACCAGACTTTGGGGTCTTTTGGGGGATGTCTGGCTACTTTGTGCTCTCCATTTTCCAGGAAAGCCCTGGCTGGCTTCAGTGTTCTGTCCCTTTGTCCTTAAGGTATGACTGGAGATGGCCCACACTCTCTGACCATCCTGATCTGCAAAATGGAGTTGCTCAGCATGGTGGGAGTTCAGTGGATGGGCTTTCTAACATGCAGGCCCTTTGGGTTCAGAGGAAGGGGGCGGGGACGTGAGGCTGTGAATAGGAGGCAGCACACCCGTTCCTGCGCAGGAGCACTGCTTACAAGCCCAGCAGACATGGCAGGGTCACATTTTGCCCTTTTGTGCTGGGATGTGGACACATAATTCACACACTGCCTACTTCAGAGAGGGAAGTGGCAGAGAATGACAATGACAGCCACTAAGCTACTGTTAGATTCATCTACTTGGTGTCCCTGTAAATTATTGGAGGAGGACCTTTGACATTTTTTTATTTATTTATTTATTTATTTATTTATTTATTTATTTATTTATTTTGGTTTTTCGAAGTATGTCTCACTTTAACCCAGGCGGACCTGGAATTCACTCTGTAATCTCAGGCTGACCTCAAATTTACAGCAATCCTCCTACCTCTGCCTCCCGAGTGTTGGGATATTAAAGGTGTGAGCCACCACACCCAGACTATTTTTTCTATTTTATTTTATGATGTGTGTATGAGAGAGAGAGACAGGGTCTCATGCAGCCCAAGCTGGTCTCTGGAACTCCCTATATAGACAAGGATGCTCTTTAACTTCTGATCCTTTGCCTTCATTTCCCCAATGCTAAGATTACAGGCCTGTACCACCATACCCAGATGACTGTCTATTCAGGTCCCTTGTCCTCAATAGCTCCCTTCCTTCCAGAGTTTTTCTCCACAGCCTTTGCTGCTGTGCGGTGCTGGGTTCACCTTGTCCTTGAGTGTCTGGTATATACTGTCTGCCTCCTTTCCAGACACTGTAGGAGCTCTGTCTCCTTGGTTTACTCATGCAACCCTAATTTAGTTTTCTGTTACTCTGTGGCAAATTGTCCCCAAATTTAGCAGCTTCCAATGGCCAGCATTTCTTACCTCCCACAGTTGTGTGAATAGGAGTCCCCCTGGGTTTGCAGTTACCTCAAGGCCCAACTAGGGTGGGGTCATGTTCTTGCTCACTCACAGTGGGGTCAGCAGGGCCCCAGTTCTCCTTGGCCAGGCCTCAGTTCCTTCTCCTGGGGCTTCTCTCCAGGGCTGCTCACCACACGGCAGCAGCTTCCCCCAGAACTATGAGTTCAAGGCCACCCTGAGACCACATAGTGAATTCCAGGATTCTAGGTCAGCCTGGGCTACAGTGAGACCCTACCTCCAAAAAAAAAAAAAAAAATTCTCAGGAGGCAGAAGTAGGAAGCTCATCATGAGTTCGAGGCCACCCTGAGACTACAGAGTGAATTCCAGGTCAGCCTGGGCTTGAGTGAGATCTTATCTCGAAAAACCAAATAATAATAATAATAATAATAATAATATGACAAGAGGCTCTAACACCCCTATTCTTTCTGTGTCTCTTCCTCCTCACAAATAAGTAAATATATATATATATTGGTTTTGTGAGGTAGGGTCACACTCTGGTCCAGGCTGACCTGGAATTCACTATGTAGTCTCAGGGTGGCCTTGAACTCTCGGCGATCCTCCTACCTCTGCCTCCTGAGTGCTGGGATTAAAGGCGTGCGCCACCACGCCCGGCTAAAAATATTTTTTAAATGAATAAAAACCAAACAAGCTGGGTGTGATGGAGGACACCTTTAGTTTCAGTAATTGGGAGGCTGAGGTAGGAGGATCTCCATGAGTTGGAGGCCAGGCTGGGGCTACACAGTGAGTTCCAGGTCAGCCTGAGTTAGAGCGAGACCCTATCTTGAACCTTACCTCTCTCCCCAGAGTAAAACAAGCTATGGATGTAGCTCAGTTTGTAAAGAATTTGTCTAGCACGGAACCCTGGGTTAGATCCCCAGGACTACAAAAAAATATGTAGCATGCCAGGTGTGGTGGCGCACGCCTTTAATCCCAGCACTCGGGAGGCAGAGGTAGGAGGATTGCCGTGAGTTCAAGGCAAACCTGAGACTACATAGTGAATTCCAGGTCAGCCTGGGCTAGAGCGAGACCCTACCTCGGAAGAAAAAAAAAAGTGTGAAAACCTGGGGGGATAGCAGGAGCACCTGGTTCAATGCTAGCACCCGTGTGAAAATGCAGGATGTGGTTTTGCAAGTCTGTAATCCCACGCGGGCTAGCTGGAGGCAGGAGGACTCCTGGAGCTGGCTGGCCGGTCTCAAAAGGTGGAAAGCTTCCTAAGGATATAGGAGGTTGTCCTCTGGTCTCCACATGGACGCACAAGCATGCACACTTGTATACACGGGGGGGGGGGTTGGAAAGGTGGAAAGGAGGCAAAGAAGGGAGGAGAGGAGGAAAAGAAATTTTTAAAAATTTGCTGGGCATGGTGGCACACGCCTTTAATCCTAGCACTCAGGAGGCAGAGGTAGGTGGATCACCATGAGTTTGAGGCCACCCTGAGACTATATAGTGAATTCCAGGTCAGCCTACCTTGAAGAACCAAAATATATATATATATATATATATATATATATTTATTTATTTATTTATTTATGAGAGAGAGAAAATAGGTGCATCATGGCCTCTAGCCACTGCAATGAACTCCAGACACACGCACCACCTTGTGCATCTGGTCTACGTGGGTGCTAGGGAATCAAACCTGGTCATCCTTAGGCTTCCCAGGCAAGTGCCTTAACTACAAAGGCACTTCTCTAGCTCTCTCATGGGATTTAGCAACCTTTATCATGTCCTGCCAGCTTTCTTTTAGCCACCCCACCATGCCTTCTTATGACAGGACCTAGGTGGGTCATGCGGCCCACCCAAATCATCATCTGGGCCAGAGACGGTCATGTGCTAGGATTTCAGTCACCCACCAGGCAGAGCACAGTGGTAAGCACAGGGCTGTTTTCTGTTTATACTGCACACTATGTGCCACCTAGTAGCTTTTAACTTTTCTGAAGTGAGGACAATTTATAAGAAAATTGACTTGTAAACTGAGTGTGATGGCAAATACCTGCAAACCTGGCACTTGGGCAGTAGAGGCAGGAAGATCAGGAATTCAAGGCCAGCCTTTGCCACATAGCAAGCTTGAAGCCAGACTGGGATACAAGAAACCCTGTCTCAAAAAAAGAAGAAGAAGAGGAGGAGGAGGAGCAGGAGGAGAAGGAGGAGGCTGGGCATGGTGGTGCATGACTTTTTTTATTTTTATTTTTTATTTTTGGTTTTTTGAGGTAGGGTCTCACTCTGGTCCAGGCTGACCTGGAATTCACTCTGTAGTCTCAGGGTGGCCTCGAACTCATGGCAATCCTCCTACCTCTGCCTCCCAAGTGCTGGGATTAAAGGTGTGAGGCACCACACATTGAAAGCACCTTTTTTTTTTTTTTTTTTTGACAGGGTCTTATTTAGTCTGGCCCCAGAGACTCCTTTTTTTTTTTTTTTTTTTTTTTTTAAGTGGGGTCTTGCTCTAGCCCAGACTGACCTGCCCTGCTAAACACACACGAGACTCTTACTTTGGGTGAACTCTTATTTTGGTGGGTACATCAGGAGTTAAGCAGAAGGCACTGGAGGTTTAGAGCCACACTTCCAGTTTCCACCAGCACCACCCTGCCTTGGGGATGGGAGATTCCCAGCAGAGTAGTTGAACTGCTCCAGGGAGAGTATGAAAATGCTGCAGCTAGACCTGCCCTTTGTTAGCACACCATAGCCAGATGGTTGCGTTACTACATGACTGGGGCTGGGACAGCTTGCCATGGTCCCATTCCAAGCTTAAGACGACGTCTTCCGCAAGGGAACCAGGTTGAGAATCTCACAGTCATCCAGGCAACAGACCCTTGTTGAGCAACGACTATAGACCAAGGCCCGTGTTGACCATGAGAGCAAAACTAGCATGGTCACTGCACGCCATGGAGTTGACAATCTTGTGGGTGGCATATGCTCATTCCCAGGAGAGATGCAAGGGGCCGAGGAGATATATAATAAGGGGTACTAAACCGGGAGCAGTGATGCACGCCTTTAACCCCAGTGCTCAGGAGCCAGAGGTAGGAGTATCACCCTGAGTTGGAGGCCACCCTGAGACCACATAGTCAATTCCAGGTCAGCCTGGGCTAGAGTGAGACCCTACTTTGAAAAAAAAAAAAAAAAAAAAATATATATATATATATATATATATATATATATATATATATATATATACATGAATGATAGTTTTGGATTTCAAAGAGCTTGCCATCTCTTTTGGAGATGTTTTTATACCACACATACAGTGACATACAAGGAACATTTACTGATAACTGAATAAAACCAAGCATGGTAGTGCATGCCTGTAATCCCAGAACTTGGGTGATAGGCAGTTCAAGGTCATCATTATCTGCATAGTGTGTTCTAGACCAACCTGAGCTACATGAGACCTTGTCTCAAAAAAAGCAAATGAGAGCCGGGTGTGGTGGCGCACACCTTTAATCCCAGCACTTGGGAGGCAGAGGTAGGAGGATTGCCATGAGTTCAAGGCCACCCTGAGACTACAGAGTGGATTCCAGGTCAGCCTGGGCCAGAGTGCCAGGCGTGGGGGCGCATGCCTTTTAATCCCAGCACTCGGGAGGCAGAGGTGAGCTCGAGGCCACCCTGAGACTACATAGTAAATTCCAGGTCAGCCTGGGCTAGAGTGAGACCCTACCTCAGAAAACCAAAAAAAAAAGGTACTGATCTTGGCAGTGAGCAGGGTGAATGTTCTTGTAGGGGTGACATTGAAGCTAAGCCATGAACTCAGTGAGGAGCTCTGGATGGGACAGGAAATACCATGGATAGAAGCCAGGGCCTATGCAAAGGGCCTGTGGAAGGCACATTTGAGAAATTGGAGGAAAATGAAAAAAAAAAAAAAAGACATGCTAGTGTGGTTACATATTCCTCATATATATGGAATTACAAATTATTACATTCAAAGAACTGAGAGGAAAACTGGGAACTGCCCAGGAGATGGCACCTCTCAGTGATAATCTGGAGGGTGTGAAGGCACTTCAGGCATTTTAGTGGGAAGAAACACACGGGAAGCTGAAAGGAAAGTGTGTGTGCCGAGGCACTGATGCGCCCGCCCAGGGTGTGCTTGTATTCAAGGAATGAGAAGACTCCAGATAAAGCCTTAGGTTGGCAGGGCTGGTGTTTGAGCTGCTAGCTAGAGGGGCTCACAAGGGAGTGACCCATCTTTTCCTGTGCATCCCAGATCACCTCTCACTGGAAGTGTCCCCTTAGAAAATTCTCTGGAACAAAAAACAAAACAAAACAAAACTGGTTCTTTAGGAGGTCAGCTTCCCCCTTGTGTCGCTAGTCCCTGTCTGTAGGTCAGCTCAGGGGAGGCAAACCCTTGAACGTGAGCTTTCACTTGCCAGACTCCAATGGGGCCTTGAGATCAGTTAGCAGAGAAGGTATGAACCACACTAGAGTCTGGTGCGTGCCTTGAATCCCACCATTTGGGTGGTTTGAGGCCACCCTGAGACTACATAATGAATCCAAGGTCAGCCTGAGCTAGAGTGAAACCCTACCTTGAAAACAACAACAACAAAAGCCTGGCAATAGACCCTTTTTAAAAAAATTTATTTATTTATTTATTTATTTATTTATTTATTTATTTATTTATTTATTTATTTTGGTTTTTTGAGGTAGTCTCAGGGTGGCCTCAAACCACAGTGATCTTCCTACATCCTCCTACCTCTGTCTCCCAAGTGCTGGGATTAAAGGTGTACACCACCACACCGAGCTACCTTGTTTTTTTCTGGGGGCGGGGGTTTCCAGGTAGGGTCTTACTCTAGCTCAGGCTGACCTGGAGTTCACTATGTAGTCTCAGCGTGGCCCTGAACTCACTGAGATCCTCCTACTTCTGCCTCCTGAGTGCTGGGATTAAAGGCGTGCGCCACCACCCCCAGTGAGACCCATTTTGTAGCTGTGAAACCTGTTATAAAGGAGAAGTTTCAAGCAAACTTGGCCACAGCTCCACTGCCAGTGAGGGACTACTTGCTACTTACTCCCTTACACCCTCCATTCTGCCCTTCAGTGTGTTCCACCCCTGCATCGTACAGAGGGATGTCTGAGTCTGCTGTCCTAAGAAAAGGCTGGGGCAGGAGAAGGCAGATAGGAATGGAGAGATGTCAAAGGTTCTCTCTGGGGCTGGAGAGATGGTTTAAGGCATTTGCCTATAAAGACCAAAGACCCAGGTTTGATTTCCCAGGACCCATGTAAGCCAGATGCACAAGACATATGTCTGGAGTTCATTTGCAGTGGCTAGAGGCTCTGGCACACCCATTCTCTCTTCCGTTCTCTCTCAAATAAATTCAAATAAATATAAATATGTGGGAAAAAAAGAAGGTTCTCTTTGGTGAGTCTAGACTGCCAAGGGGGATAGGAAAGGACAGTACCAGCATGAGACGAGAGCTGAGGACAGCAAAGGAGAATGGTCAGAATGGGGCCTCTTTGGGTATGTGCCTCTTTCTCAGGGAGGCTTGTGGGTGCCAGCTGCTTACCTGCTGAAGCTCAGATGACACCAAAAGCCCCTGGGGGACAGAAGCAGCTTACTCACTGACACTTCTTTTGGAAGGTGAGGATTGAGCTAGGAGATTATATATATAGTTTGTTTTGTTGTTATTTTCTTGAGATAAGGTCTCACTCTAGCCCAGGCTGACCTGGAACTCACTCTGTAGTCCCAGACTGGCTTCAAAACTTACAGGGATCCTTCTAAAAAAAGTGTGAAAACCTGGGGATAGCAGGAGCACCTGGTTCAATGCTAGCACCCGTGTGAAAATGCAGGATGTGGTTTTGCAAGTCTGTAATCCCACGGGCTAGCTGGAGGCAGGAGGACTCCTGGAGCTGGCTGGCCGGTCTCAAAAGGTGGAAAGCTTCCTAAGGATATAGGAGGTTGTCCTCTGGTCTCCACATGGACGCACAAGCATGCACACTTGTATACACGGGGGTTGGAAAGGTGGAAAGGAGGCAAAGAAGGGAGGAGAGGAGGAAAAGAAATTTTTAAAAATTTGCTGGGCATGGTGGCACACGCCTTTAATCCTAGCACTCAGGAGGCAGAGGTAGGTGGATCACCATGAGTTTGAGGCCACCCTGAGACTATATAGTGAATTCCAGGTCAGCCTACCTTGAAGAACCAAAATATATATATATATATATATATATATATATATATATATTTATTTATGAGAGAGAGAAAATAGGTGCATCATGGCCTCTAGCCACTGCAATGAACTCCAGACACACGCACCACCTTGTGCATCTGGTCTACGTGGGTGCTAGGGAATCAAACCTGGTCATCCTTAGGCTTCCCAGGCAAGTGCCTTAACTACAAAGGCACTTCTCTAGCTCTCTCATGGGATTTAGCAACCTTTATCATGTCCTGCCAGCTTTCTTTTAGCCACCCCACCATGCCTTCTTATGACAGGACCTAGGTGGGTCATGCGGCCCACCCAAATCATCATCTGGGCCAGAGACGGTCATGTGCTAGGGATTTCAGTCACCCACCAGGCAGAGCACAGTGGTAAGCACAGGGCTGTTTTCTGTTTATACTGCACACTATGTGCCACCTAGTAACTTTTAACTTTTCTGAAGTGAGGACAATTTATAAGAAAATTGACTTGTAAACTGAGTGTGATGGCAAATACCTGCAAACCTGGCACTTGGGCAGTAGAGGCAGGAAGATCAGGAATTCAAGGCCAGCCTTTGCCACATAGCAAGCTTGAAGCCAGACTGGGATACAAGAAACCCTGTCTCAAAAAAAGAAGAAGAAGAGGAGGAGGAGGAGCAGGAGGAGAAGGAGGAGGCTGGGCATGGTGGTGCATGACTTTTTATTTTTATTTTTATTTTTGGTTTTTTGAGGTAGGGTCTCACTCTGGTCCAGGCTGACCTGGAATTCACTCTGTAGTCTCAGGGTGGCCTCGAACTCATGGCAATCCTCCTACCTCTGCCTCCCAAGTGCTGGGATTAAAGGTGTGAGGCACCACACATTGAAAGCACCTTTTTTTTTTTTTAGAGACAGGGTCTTATTTAGTCTGGCCCCAGAGACTCCTTTTTTTTTTTTTTTTTTTTTTTTTAAGTGGGGTCTTGCTCTAGCCCAGACTGACCTGCCCTGCTAAACACACACGAGACTCTTACTTTGGGTGAACTCTTATTTTGGTGGGTACATCAGGAGTTAAGCAGAAGGCACTGGAGGTTTAGAGCCACACTTCCAGTTTCCACCAGCACCACCCTGCCTTGGGGATGGGAGATTCCCAGCAGAGTAGTTGAACTGCTCCAGGGAGAGTATGAAAATGCTGCAGCTAGACCTGCCCTTTGTTAGCACACCATAGCCAGATGGTTGCGTTACTACATGACTGGGGCTGGGACAGCTTGCCATGGTCCCATTCAAAGCTTAAGACGACGTCTTCCGCAAGGGAACCAGGTTGAGAATCTCACAGTCATCCAGGCAACAGACCCTTGTTGAGCAACGACTATAGACCAAGGCCCGTGTTGACCATGAGAGCAAAACTAGCATGGTCACTGCACGCCATGGAGTTGACAATCTTGTGGGTGGCATATGCTCATTCCCAGGAGAGATGCAAGGGGCCGAGGAGATATATAATAAGGGTACTAAACCGGGAGCAGTGATGCACGCCTTTAACCCCAGTGCTCAGGAGCCAGAGGTAGGAGTATCACCCTGAGTTGGAGGCCACCCTGAGACCACATAGTCAATTCCAGGTCAGCCTGGGCTAGAGTGAGACCCTACTTTGAAAAAAAAAAAAATATATATATATATATATATATATATATATATATATATATATATATATACATGAATGATAGTTTTGGATTTCAAAGAGCTTGCCATCTCTTTTGGAGATGTTTTTATACCACACATACAGTGACATACAAGGAACATTTACTGATAACTGAATAAAACCAAGCATGGTAGTGCATGCCTGTAATCCCAGAACTTGGGTGATAGGCAGTTCAAGGTCATCATTATCTGCATAGTGTGTTCTAGACCAACCTGAGCTACATGAGACCTTGTCTCAAAAAAAGCAAATGAGAGCCGGGTGTGGTGGCGCACACCTTTAATCCCAGCACTTGGGAGGCAGAGGTAGGAGGATTGCCATGAGTTCAAGGCCACCCTGAGACTACAGAGTGGATTCCAGGTCAGCCTGGGCCAGAGTGCCAGGCGTGGGGGCGCATGCCTTTTAATCCCAGCACTCGGGAGGCAGAGGTGAGCTCGAGGCCACCCTGAGACTACATAGTAAATTCCAGGTCAGCCTGGGCTAGAGTGAGACCCTACCTCAGAAAACCAAAAAAAAAAGGTACTGATCTTGGCAGTGAGCAGGGTGAATGTTCTTGTAGGGGTGACATTGAAGCTAAGCCATGAACTCAGTGAGGAGCTCTGGATGGGACAGGAAATACCATGGATAGAAGCCAGGGCCTATGCAAAGGGCCTGTGGAAGGCACATTTGAGAAATTGGAGGGAAAATGAAAAAAAAAAAAAAAAAAGACATGCTAGTGTGGTTACATATTCCTCATATATATGGAATTACAAATTATTACATTCAAAGAACTGAGAGGAAACTGGGAACTGCCCAGGAGATGGCACCTCTCAGTGATAATCTGGAGGGTGTGAAGGCACTTCAGGCATTTTAGTGGGAAGAAACACACGGGAAGCTGAAAGGAAAGTGTGTGTGCCGAGGCACTGATGCGCCCGCCCAGGGTGTGCTTGTATTCAAGGAATGAGAAGACTCCAGATAAAGCCTTAGGTTGGCAGGGCTGGTGTTTGAGCTGCTAGCTAGAGGGGCTCTCACAAGGGAGTGACCCATCTTTTTCCTGTGCATCCCAGATCACCTCTCACTGGAAGTGTCCCCTTAGAAAATTCTCTGGAACAAAAAACAAAACAAAACAAAACTGGTTCTTTAGGAGGTCAGCTTCCCCCTTGTGTCGCTAGTCCCTGTCTGTAGGTCAGCTCAGGGGAGGCAAACCCTTGAACGTGAGCTTTCACTTGCCAGACTCCAATGGGGCCTTGAGATCAGTTAGCAGAGAAGGTATGAACCACACTAGAGTCTGGTGCGTGCCTTGAATCCCACCATTTGGGTGGTTTGAGGCCACCCTGAGACTACATAATGAATCCAAGGTCAGCCTGAGCTAGAGTGAAACCCTACCTTGAAAACAACAACAACAAAAGCCTGGCAATAGACCCTTTTTAAAAAATTTATTTATTTATTTATTTATTTATTTATTTATTTATTTATTTATTTATTTTGGTTTTTGAGGTAGTCTCAGGGTGGCCTCAAACCACAGTGATCTTCCTACATCCTCCTACCTCTGTCTCCCAAGTGCTGGGATTAAAGGTGTACACCACCACACCGAGCTACCTTGTTTTTTTCTGGGGGCGGGGGTTTCCAGGTAGGGTCTTACTCTAGCTCAGGCTGACCTGGAGTTCACTATGTAGTCTCAGCGTGGCCCTGAACTCACTGAGATCCTCCTACTTCTGCCTCCTGAGTGCTGGGATTAAAGGCGTGCGCCACCACCCCCAGTGAGACCCATTTTGTAGCTGTGAAACCTGTTATAAAGGAGAAGTTTCAAGCAAACTTGGCCACAGCTCCACTGCCAGTGAGGGACTACTTGCTACTTACTCCCTTACACCCTCCATTCTGCCCTTCAGTGTGTTCCACCCCTGCATCGTACAGAGGGATGTCTGAGTCTGCTGTCCTAAGAAAAGGCTGGGGCAGGAGAAGGCAGATAGGAATGGAGAGATGTCAAAGGTTCTCTCTGGGGCTGGAGAGATGGTTTAAGGCATTTGCCTATAAAGACCAAAGACCCAGGTTTGATTTCCCAGGACCCATGTAAGCCAGATGCACAAGACATATGTCTGGAGTTCATTTGCAGTGGCTAGAGGCTCTGGCACACCCATTCTCTCTTCCGTTCTCTCTCAAATAAATTCAAATAAATATAAATATGTGGGAAAAAAAGAAGGTTCTCTTTGGTGAGTCTAGACTGCCAAGGGGATAGGAAAGGACAGTACCAGCATGAGACGAGCTGAGGACAGCAAAGGAGAATGGTCAGAATGGGGCCTCTTTGGGTATGTGCCTCTTTCTCAGGGAGGCTTGTGGGTGCCAGCTGCTTACCTGCTGAAGCTCAGATGACACCAAAAGCCCCTGGGGGACAGAAGCAGCTTACTCACTGACACTTCTTTTGGAAGGTGAGGATTGAGCTAGGAGATTATATATATAGTTTGTTTTGTTGTTATTTTCTTGAGATAAGGTCTCACTCTAGCCCAGGCTGACCTGGAACTCACTCTGTAGTCCCAGACTGGCTTCAAACTTACAGGGATCCTTCTACCTCTGCCTCCCGAGTGCTGGGATTAAAGGCATGCACCACCATGCTCAGCTCTTTATATATATATATTTAATATTTTATTATTCATTTGAGAAAGACAGATAGGGAGAGAATGGATATGCTAGGGCCTCTACAATGAACTACAAATGAACTCCAGATGCATGGGCCACCTTGTGCATCTGGCTTTATGTGGGTACTAGGGAATCAAACCTGGGTCCTTTGGCTTTGCTGGCAAGTGCCTTGACCACTAAGCAATTTCTCTAGCCATATATATAAATAAAAATAAACTATACACACACACACACACACACACACACACACACACACATATAATATAGTATTTATTTATTTATTTGAGAGAGAAAGAGATAGAGAGAGAGAGAATGTGCATGCCAGGGCCTCCAGCCACTGCAAATGAACTCCAGACGCACATGCCTCCTTGTACATCTGGCTTATGTGGGTCCTGGGGAATTGAACCAGAGTCTTTTGGCTTTGCAGACAAATGCCTTGACTGCTGAGCCATCTTTTCCAGCCCCCCCACTTTTTTTTGGTTTTTCCAGATAGGGTCTCACTCTGGTCCAGGCTGATCTGGAATTAACTATGTAGTCTCAGGGTGGCCTAGAACTCTCGGCGATCCTCCTACCTCTGCCTCCCAAGTGCTGAGATTAAAGGCATGCGCCACCACACCCGGATTTTCCAGTCCTTAAAAAAATATTTTTAATATGGGTGCCTCAAAAAAAGGAGGCAGAAGTAGGAGGATGACCATGAGTTCAAAGCCACCCTGAGACTACATTGTGAATTCCAGGTCAGTCTGGGCTAGAGTGAGACACTACCTCGAAATCCACTC
Source organism: Orientallactaga sibirica (assembly GCA_036365145.1). NCBI lineage: Eukaryota > Metazoa > Chordata > Mammalia > Rodentia > Dipodidae > Orientallactaga > Orientallactaga sibirica. The sequence continues at coordinate 33,273,034 of JAEOAD010000013.1, read as the reverse complement.
CCCTGCAAAAAAAAAAAAAAAAAAAAATATATATATATATATATATATATATATATATATATATATATATATATATATATCTCTGCCTATCCCCAGGTGCCTGCAGCAATGAGCACAAACAAATGAGTTCTGCATGGTAACCCTTGGAACAGCAGAAGTATGCAGTCATTGCCAGCTTCTTACAGATCCAGTTTTGATACAGATCCAGTTTTGAAGACCCGAGCCTTGATCCATGTGGTGCTATTCCAGATTCCTCTATGGACCAGTGGGACAAGACTGCCTATTTAGTGAAAGCTTTTTTTTTCTTGGAGGTGAGGGAGGTTCAAGGTAGGGTCTCACTCTAGCCCAAGCTGACCTGGAATTCACTCTGTAGTCCCAGGCTGGACTTGAATACACAGAGATCCTCCTACCTCTGCCTTCTGAGTGCTGGGATCAAAGGCATGTGCCACCACACCCAGTGGGACAGCCCATCCATGGAAGGGAAATTCAAAACCCAGAAAGCCTGGCATGGTGGCTCATGCCTTTAATCCTACCTAGCACTTCTGGGGCTAAAATAGGACAAATGGTGTTCAAGGCCAGCCTGGGCTACAGAGCCAATTCCAGATAGGTTTAGCAGGTTAGTCAGAATCACACAGCTTATAGCCCACAGTTGGCGAATGACAACAAAGAGGGCAGAGGGCAGATGTGAGGAATGCCCCAATGCTGCAGACAGTTCTCTACATGTTTGGGTGAGCCCAGGGACTCCAGCCAGAATATTTCAGAAATGCTCCACACCATGCCCTCCTGGGCTGTGGACCCAGGTGACTGGGCAGGCTACTGCCTGTGAAGAGAGCACCCCAGCCGGTTCCCACTCCCACCTGCACCCTTTGGACCTTCACTCTGGAGCTCTGGCTCAGAAATGAGCACTGAGGGGGAAGCTGGATGGCTCTTAGGGAGTTAGGGGAGGAACCCCAAAACTCCCTCAGAGAATTTTCTAGCACTGATGAAGAGGATCTAGGTCATCCTGGTCCAGAGTGAGTGAGACCCTGCCTCAAAAATAAAGCTGGGCATGGTGGTACGTGCCTTAAATCACAGCGCTCAGGAAGCAGAGGTAGGATTGCTATGAGTTCAAGAGACTACATAGTGAATTATTTAAGGTCAGCCTGGGCTAGAGTGAAACCCTACCTCGAAAAACTGAAAAAAACAGAACAAAACATAACACCCTACATGATTTTTTTTTTTTTTTTTTTTTGGTTTTTCGAGGTAGGGTCTCACTCTAGCCCAGGTTGGCCTGGGATTTACTCTGTTTTCTCAAGATGGCCTTGAACTCTTGGCAATCCTCCTACCTCTGCCTCCCGAGGACTGGGATTAAAGGCATGTACCACCACATCCAGCTGAAATATTTTTCTTTTTTTTTTATTGACAACTTCTTTAATTGTAGACAATATCCCATGTTATTTCCCTCCCTCCCCCCCCTTTGAAACTTCACTCTCCATCATATCCCCTCCCCCTCTCAATCAGTCTCTCTTTTCAGTTTGATTGAAATATTTTTTTAAAAATAGCTTACTTTATGGGCTGGAGAGATGACTCAGCAGTTAATAAGCTTGTATGCAAAACCTAATGACCTGGGTTCAATTCTCCAGTACCCACATAAAGCAGATGCACAAAGGGGTACATGCATCTGGAGTTTGATTGCAGTGGCTAGAGGCCCTGGAGCACCCATTCAAAATAAATAAATAATAAATATAAAATTAGACTACTTTTGGGGTTTAAGTCTTGATTCTGACTTTCTAGCCCTGTGGCCTTGGTCTAGTGGCATACCACCATGTGTTTCATTTTTCTCACACGTACAGCTAGTGGGGTAAAGGGCTGATGAAGGACTTAAGAGCGGAAGGAGCCCTTTAGAACAGAGCTTGGCCCACATTACTCATGCTCTCTTCAGTGTTAGCCATTATTGTCTAGCTGTGGCAGTGAGGTCTGGAGAAGTGTATTCGGCTCTGGTCCCAACTGCCAAGCACAAAGCTTTACAGCAGTACTGCCTGACTGGGATAATCTCTGTTACTGAGGGCCCCAACTTTGCCTTTTAGGACATGCCAAGAAATGCAAACCTGCATCTGACCACCATCTGCAACCCAGTGCCCTTGGGCATGGCCCTTTCTCAATGACCCTGTGTTTCTGCCTTTCTATCTGTAAACTGAAGTACTGAAGCCATCCGCCAATGCAATTGTGGCAAGCATGTGACCAGCACCCAGGCAGGTTCCGAACAGGGACATACATCTTTCTGCAGATGTGCGGACTGATGGATCTACTCCTCCCTCTCGCCCTTCCTCCTTCCACCACTATACCAACTGGAGAGCCTGAGGTGACCTTCGTGGATCCCTGGCCTCTTTGATTCGATCATTGGAACCATGGAAAGTGACTCAGCCTTTGTGAGGACCAGTTGGAGAGCTCAACTCTGGCCATCCCAGTCAAGGGTCATCAGGGACTTGAGCAAGCTCTCTCTCCTCAGATGACTCATTAGCACAAGCTCTCTGCCAGATCAAGTGACAAGTCTGAAAGTGAAACTGACACAGAGACCAAGAACCACCTTGCTTCAAAAAGGCACTTTGCAGATGGTCCCTGGGAGCTTTGGTGTCCCCCACCACTGGGGCAGAAAACAGAATGGGGCAGTAAAAATTTGAGGCCACTAGTAGTGGCGACTATAAATTATCTGCGGACCCACCCAAACCACACCAGTGAGTTTGGAAACAAAGTTGAAATTGCACCCATGTTAGGGTTTGAAGTAAGTTTGCCTCTCCAGTACTTGCGTGGCCCTGGGCAAGTGGTTTGATGTCTTTGAGACTCAATTTCTTTGTAAGATGGGTCAGCCTGTATCACTGGGAAGGTTTCAGTGAGAAAACACACAGAACCCAACAGGGAATTGTTTCACTCAACAAACATCTAAGGCTTACTGTGAGCCAAGGTCTATATGCTAGGGGCTGGAGCACAGTGTCAATAAGACAAACATGGTCTCAGAAGTCACTTTCCTTACAGGAGAGGAAGGGTGGCAGACACTGGGGGAGAGGCATAGTATAGGATCATGGGTAAGGTCACTCCATTCTCAAACTGGACCAACCTGAACAGGCTCAACTACTTTTTTGTTGTTGTTGTTGTTGTTTGAGGTAGGGTCTCACTCTGGCCCAGGCTGATCTGGAATTCACTCTGTAGTCTCAGGGTGGCCTCGAACTCATGGCGATCCTCCTACCTCTGCCTCCCGAGTGCTGGGATTAAAGGCGTGTGCCACCACGCCCGGCTCAACTACTTTTTTTATTTTCTTTTTCGGTTTTTCAAGGTAAGGTCTCAATCTAGCCCAGACTGACCTGGAACCCACTATATAGCCTCAGGGTGGCCTCGAACTCACAGCAATTCTCCTACCTCTCTCTGCCTTCTGAGTGCTAGGATTAAAGGCGTGCACCACAACACCTGGCAAGCTCAACTTTTTGTTGTTATTGTTTTTTTTTTTTTTCTTTGAGGCAGGGTTTTACTTTATCTCGGCAGACCTGGAACTCACTCTGTAGCTCCAGGCTGGCCTCAAACTCATGTCGATCCTCCTATCTCAGCCTCCCAAATGCTGGGATTAAAGGTGTGCACCACCATGTCTGGTTTCAACTCTTCATGACTTGATTTCTCTGTAGGAAAATGTACCTGAAAAGTACCTATTTAGGAGATTGAGAATCTCACCAGTGAACACATGTAAAACTATTTCCTGTACCTACTCAGTGCTCAGCCAATACACATGCAACCTGTCTGAAAAAAGGGACTGAAGGTCAAGTATAGTGGCACACACCTACAATCCCAGCACTTGGGAAGTAGAGGCAGGAGGATTAAAAATATATATGTATGCCCTGAACTGATTCTCGTGCCTACATCTCTCTAGTGCTGCAATGACAGGCTTGTGCCACCACACCCTGAGATCCTCCCTCCTTCAGGAGCAGTGTCCTCCCCACAGCCTCTCCAATCACTGGCTCTCAGCTTTCAGCCTGTCTCTTAGTTCTCTGACACTGCCCAGCAGTCACTTAAAAAAATATTTTGCACCTGGGTGTGGTGGCACATGCCTTTAATCCCAGCACTTGGGAGGCAGAGGTAGGACGATCACTGAGAGTTTGAGGCCACCCTGAGACTACGTAGTGAATTCCAGGTCAGCCTGAGCTAGAGTGAGACCCTACCTCAAAAAAAAGTGTTCATATATATATATATATATATATATATATATATATATATATATATATTTTTTTTTTTTTTTTCAAGCCGGGCATGGTGACCAAGCCTTTAATTCCAGCATTTAGGAGGCAAAGGTAGGAGGATCTACCTGAGTTCGAGGCCACCCTGAGACTACATAGTGAGTTACAGATCAGGCTGGACTAGAGTAAGACCCCACCTCAAAATAAATAAATAAATAAATAAATAAATAAATAAATAAATAAATAAAGGAGCAACTGGGCATAGTGGCATATGCCTTTATTATTTAAAAAAATTTTTTTATTTATGTGCCACCTTGTGCATCTGGCTTATGTGGGTACTAGGGAATTGAACTGGGTCCTTAGGCTTTAGCCCCAGCACAGGCCTTTAATCCTAGCACTCAAGAGGCAGAGGTAGGAAGGTCACTGTCAGAGTGAGTTCCAGGTTAGCCTGGGCTAGAATGAAATCGTATATAAAAAAAAAAATCTAAAGAAACTAACAAACACTGAAGGAGAGAAGCCTCGGGAACAGATAGAGCAGGGAAGAAGGCGATAGGAGTGAAGGAGGGTGGGAGATGAAAGTTGAAGAAGCTGGGGCCTGGGAGTCACCCACGAAGGTTTAAAAGAGAAGAGTGGTCATCGAGTTGGTGGCTTTTCTACCCGTCCCCACCCCCACCCCCGCCTTTCTGTATGTGGAGATGTGGAGCATCCGCCTCGAGCACTGAGTACAGACATGGAGGTAGTAAGTCCTTCCTGACTCGGTTCCCTGTGACTTCCAGCCCATAGGCTCACACCGGCCCTCTTGCGGGAGCGGAGCTGGGCACTGAGGGCCTGGAGCCACCTCCTTACCCACACTCCTGCTTTGTGACCAGTGGAGGTGGGTGTTCCTGAATTTGAACTCTCGGTTAAACTATTTCTCCCGGACGCGGTGAACACGCGACTACAAATGCGGCGATTTAACCTAGAGCTTGGTTCCTTTCTTAGCCGGGTCCCGGGAAATGCAGATGTCACTCGTCCCCTTCAATCGATCATTTTACGTCGTCTTCTTGCGGGCAGGGAAGCTCCTGAAGAGGGGCGCAGCGCGGCGGGGCCCGGGATGCTATCGCAGGGCGCAGTGGAGAAAGTGGAGTTTTTATTGCCACGATCAATTTGCACAGCTTAGTGCAAATTCCCCGGAAAGCTCGAGTTCCCAACCCGGCCCCCACGCTCCATCACCTGTAGCTTTGGGGACAGGGTTCCGAGGTCCAGGCCTGGAGCTGTGACTGCGCCTGGAAGGGCAGAGGCCATCAAGCTCAGCCCACGTGCAAGGCGTGCTGCTTTCGCGGCCCTTCGCGATCACGAGTGGATCCAGGCGAGAGGTGGAGGGGACCAGTGCAGAGACCTCCCCCTCCCCAGGGTGCAGTGCCCCCGCAGGCTGGCGGCTGGCACAGTCGGCCTGGCATAGTGGGGTGGATGGCAACGGTTTACGGGCATGCCCCCTCCCTGGGCACAACTGATGAGGGTACCACCCCCCGCCCAACCCACGTTTCTCGGATTGGACATCCAATCCCCCCCACACACCCTTCGCGCTCGCGGAGTCCCACCTTCGCTCGTGCTCGCAGAGCCCCGGGAGGCGTGGCCCGCGGGCAGCCCGCCCCTTTGATGTGCGCCGGCGCCTCGGTGATTGGCCGGCCGCTTGTGACGCGCGGGGACTGCGGTGGGTTGGGGTGCTGCGGCTGCCGCAGCGCCGGCCCGCGGCTCGGGCTCCCGCTGCCCGGCATTTAAAGGGGACGCGGCGGCGGCCCAGGGGGGGGATGGGGGGCAGGTGGAGGGGACAGCCCAGACGCGAATCATCCACAGTCCCTTGGGACTGACGGGACACCGGGAGCCCGGAGCTCAGAAACCTGGTGGGGGGGTGCATAGACATCGCGTCCCCCCTCAATTCCCGTAAGCACCCCTGGCTCCATCCTGCATCCAAATAGCTTACCTGGAACCCCCTTCCCACTCTTTACACTCCAAACTCACGCCGGGACAGACCGAAGCCGCTGCTGCCTCTTCCCCTCCAAACCCCCCACGTGAGTGTTGGGCTCTGGGACGGGTGGGAAGAGCCAAGAGTCTTAATGTTGGGGTGGGGGTCGTGTGGAGTTTGAGGGCGCTCCTTCGCACGCGGGGTGATGGGGGAAATCCTCGGTGGCAAAGGAATGCATGCGTCCCCCTTCTCTCCTACCCTAAGTGCGTGGTGCCCCGGCATCCCTCGGTCCCCTACTCTGACAAAGCCAAAGAATCTCCCCCTTGCTCCGCCACCCACAAGTCCTCCCTTCCCCGCGAGCTGTGCACCCCCCGCCCGCATTAGAACGAAGCGCCCGCCAGCTGGGGGTGTGCCAGAGTGCCTGCTTTCCAGTCACCTCTAAAAATATCTCTCCTGTGCTGCCCCACCGGCAGCTGCCACCAACCTGTCCCTACCCAGTGAAGAATCCCCTCGCAGCTTGTCCACTCAGGCAGGGAGAGCCCAGAGAGGGATGCCAAGTCAGACTCGTCACTGGCACCCAGGCACATTCAAGTTCCACCTTATAGAGCCTCCAGGGCAATCGGGAAGGATTTTCACGTGGCTGCCAAGAATCCCTGAGCTCAAATCCTGGTTCTGACGCTGTGTGACCCCCATGATGTTAGATTGACTTCTCTGAGCCTTTGTTTTTAGCGTGAACAAGAGAGGGGGTGACGCTGGGGGTGTTGTGATCTGATTTCCAGTGACTGATAAAGGAGACCTGTTTTTGGGCAGAGAGGGCTTGTTTGCTGTGGTATTTCTGGAGTCCTCACTCCCCATTCTCATCTCCATGTTTCCTGTGAAAAACTGTCCCCAAACTTTTCTGGGGGCTCTATCATTAGAATTTCAAGCGAGTACCTTTAACCACTGAGCCATCTCTCCAGGCCCTATCATTAGGAGAATTTCAAACTCAGGGTCTAAGCCATGAGGGACATGTTCCCCCTTCCCCATCTTCATGAACCCTTCCACTCTCTTCCCATATATTTAAGAGTCAAAAGCAGGAGGGGGGCAGTTGCACACCTTTAATCCCAGCAGAGGTAGAAGAATTAGTGTGAGTTCAGGGACAGCCTGAGACTACATAGTGAATTCCAGGGTAGCCTGGGCTAGAGCAAGACCCTACCTTGGGAGGAAAATAAAAGGCAGGTGGGATCAGAAGTCTGATCTGATGTGGAATTAGGGTGACAGGCACTGTTAGATGGCTCTAGATAGGGACTCCCTTGCCACTCCCATCCTTGCTCAAAGTTCCTGCTTCCTTCTTTTATTTATTTATTTATTTATTTATTTATTTATTTATATTTATTATTATTATTATTATTATTATTTATTATTATTATTTTTTTTGGTTTTCGAGGTAGGGTCTCACTCTGGCCCAGGCTGACCTGAAATTAACTATGTAGTCTCAGGGTGATCAGTAACAATCCTACTTCTAGGGAATCAAACCTGGGCTGTCAGGCTTTGCAAGCAAGAGCCTTTAACTGCTGAGCCATCTCCTTTAACTGCTGAGCCATCTCTCCAGTCTAAGGGACTCTGGTGACAAGATGTGACCCTGGAGTGGTGGCTCATGCCTATAGTCCCAGGAGGCAGAGGTGGGAGGGTTGCTGTGAGTTTGCAGCCAGCCTGGACAGAGTGAGTTCCAGGTCAACCTGGTTAGCATGAGACCCTGTCTCAAAACAAAGATTGATCACTCAGGACAAAGTCCCCAAGAGTGAGTGGTCTTTGGAGCATGAAGGTGTGTATGAGAGAGAGAGGGAGAGGTTATTTTGATATAGGATCTCACCATGTAACCTAGGATAGCCTCAAACTTGAGATCCTCCTGCCTACACTCCCAAGTGCTGGGATTATAGGTATGCCACTGTGACTGATCTTTTGGAATGTTACCAGAGCCAGATTCCAACTGGGGATGGGTGCCTGGTCCACTATGGAACAGGAACACAGCTGCCTGGCTTTCCACTCTGGAGATGAAAAGGAACAAATTTTCCTAAATACTATTGTTAGGTGAAAAGGCAAAACTGTCTTACTATGAGACATGTGCCTAATTAAAGATCAATAGAATATTTAAAAAAAAAAGGAAAACTGGGCAGATGGATGTGGTGGGGAGGAAGGACTGAGTTGGTCTCAGACTGCTGGTGATCCTTTTGTATCTCTGTATCTGCTCCTTGCTTCTCTGCGTGTTGGGCACGTGTCCGTCCTTTGAGGTTGCTTTTTACAATGGGTGTGGCATCCTTTGACCTTTCTCCTCGACATGTGATACCAGGCAGGATTTAGGGATGGTCTTCCCACCTTCCCTTGTCCTCCATGCTTCCCTCTTTCTCTCCCAGAGTTTCAACCTCTCCAATGGCCTCCCATTCTTTGTGTGTGTGTGTGTGTGTGTGTGTGTGTGTTTAGAAGTAGGGTCTCACTCTAGCCCAGGCTGACCTGTAATTCACTATGTAATCACAGACTGGCCTCAAATTCAGTGTGATCCTCCTACTTCTGCCTCCTGAGTGCTGACATTAAAGGTGTGCACCACAGCGGGAACCCCCTTTTACATTTTTATTATTTATCTGAAAGAGAAAGAGACCCACAGAGAGGATGAGTATGGGCATGCCAGGGCTTCCTGGCACTGCAAACTCCAGATGCATGCGCCACTTTGTGCATCTGGCTTTATCTGGGTACTGGGGAGTCGAACCTGTCAGGTCTTGTGAGCAAGCGCCCTTAACGGCTGAGCCATCTCTCCAATTCCCCCTCCCACTCTTCACGCACTGTCCATTGAGCTTGGGTTCCTTCTCCCAAGTCCTCGATCAAAGTTCTTGGAGGACAAAACCTAAGACTCATATCCCATCCCAAATGTGTCAGGAGTGCAGAAGGAGGGTGTGCCAGAGACTGTACTTTGTTCCTGAAGTATCCCAGTCTCTATCTTGGAGGCAGAGCTGCCCTGGGATGGTCAGGAAAAAGTGTCACCTTGACAGTCAGAGACTTAGTGTCACCCATTGTCACCACCAGAGGGCAGCAGCCAGTCAGACCTTTGCTCACACAGTGTATCTTTTTTGTATAGTCTGTGGCCTGTGTTGTCTCAACCCAGAGATAGAGAGGTGGGGGAACACAGAGGCACTGAAAACGACCTCTGAACCCTTCTCTGCCTATATGGGTCCAATGAGCAGTGAGAACATGAGTAAAGATGATGGGTAAACTGTGATGTACTTACTCTACACGTATGGGGACAACGGTCATGCTGAGACATACTGAGAAGGAAGTCCTGGTTCCAGCCTCTGAGATCTAGTTTTGAGAAGTTTCAGTGAGTGAACTTAGGTGAATCAGTTATCCAGTCTGGGTCTTCAGTAGTGCCGTCTGTAAAACCTCTGGTGTGCCGGGGGACTGAGGGATACTAGCAAGCAGCTTCATGTCTCAAGTGCTGTGCCCATGTAAAGGCTTGCTTTTGCTAAGACCCTGGGAGCGGCTTCTGGGCTTGTTGGAAGGGTCAAGCTGGCACAAGTGGCAAAAAATGAAACCAGCAGGCAATCTTAAGTGGGCTTTTATGATTTTTGTCAGGAGTTCAGGACAACAGCTGGAAACCAACAGAGTCCATAGAGGTGGTGCTTGGGGTGATGTACTAACCATGACCGGGTGTTTTTCAGTCGCTGGCCTGCGATGCCTTTCTAAGGTAAGTGGGTCCTCCTGGGGCCAGGCTTTGGCCTCTACTTTTCCACTCTAGGGTGGGATGAACCTTCCCTAGTCCCTTTCACACTTGCCTGCCCTCCACTGGGGCTCTACTAATCCCTGGGAGCTTCCATCGCAGATGTCTTAGATCCTCAACACCAGAGACCCCAGGCCACTGAGACTCCACAATGGATAGTGGTGAAATCTAAGGCCCAGCTCCAAAATAAGGAGTTTAGACTTCTGTTTCAAAGAGTGTGCTGGGCCATCAGCACCCCAGGAATATTACAGGAGAGGGTGAGGGCTGAGGATGTAGCTCGGCTGGTAGAGTGCTTGCTTGGCATGCATGAAGCCCTGAGTTCAATCCCCAGCACCACATAAACCAGACATGGTGGTTCACACCTGTAATCCCAACACGTGGGAGGTAGAGACAGGAGGATCAGAAATTCAAGGTCATCCTTGACTACATCATTTAAGGCCAGCCTGTGACCCTGTCTCAAAAAAGGGTGGAGAGACCCTGGCGTGGTGGTACACACTTTTAATCCCAGCACTCCAGAGGCAGAAGTAGGAGGAGCAACGGTGAGTGGTGCGAGTTCGAGGCCAGCCTGAGCTACAGTGAGACCCTACCTTAAAAAAAAAAAAAAAGGATGGGCTGGCGAGATGGCTTAGTGGTTAAGGCACTTGCCTGCAAAACCAAAGGACCTAGGTTCAACTCCCCAGGACCCATGTAAGCCAGATGCACAAGGTGGCACATGCTACTGGAGTTCATTGCAGTGGCTGGATGCCCTGACCCGCCCATTCTCTCTCTTCCTCTCTCTCCCAAATAAATAAATATAAACAAAAATATTTTTTAAAGAAAGGAGAAGGGGGGGAGGAAGGTTTGGAAGAAGCCCAGTTCTATATGGGTGAACTGGGGTGGGAGGCCAAGGCAGGGGGAGAAGCACTATGGTGGGTATAGAATCAGTTGCTTCAGCCCCTCAGGCACAAGTGTTTACAAGCAAAGGTGACAGAGACATGCAGCCAAGGGGCTCCTGCTGTCTCCACTGCTTGACCCTCTTTGTGCTTGATACTCCCCCCATTGCCTCCCATCATCTCCCATGCAGCCCTCCCATCATGCCCTCTGGTCTAAGGAGGTCTCACTGCTTGGAACCACCCCCTTCCCTCTCATCTTCCTGCCCCAGTAGTTTGTCTCCACATTTCCCTAGCACGAAGTGTTCCTAGTCCCCCCTCCCCCACATACACCCCATTGTCCCCACTCCCTGCCCTTTCTTCTTCTGCCTTTTCAGCCATGGCTGCTCTTTCCTCTCCTTTACCCATCTCCCAGGTATGCCGTGGCCTGGTGCGGGAGGCTCCTATCACCCAAAACCCCACTGCTTCTCCTGTTGCCTGCTTGCTTCGGACTCTGGCAGAAACCCAACCCGCTGACACATTCCACTCAGGGAACTGGCAAGTGATTAGTAATGAACAGTCAGCATAGGGCCCTACAACTCCCCAGAGGAGCCACCCGTATTCCATCCCTGATCGCCCCTCCCACAACCAACCACCCAGTGCCATCCGGTTGGCAGCAGCCCCCAAAGAACCTCCCTGGGTCTTGGTGGTCCATGAACCTACATACCCTGGTAATTCCGAAGGGCTAAGCTCCAGTTCTCTGCCCAGGGCAGAAGCCCAAGCTGCTGACTTTCCAAGTTTAGCTCTTAGCTGCCAATCTTGGCCCAGGTCCTCATGCCTTGGTGATGCTTAAAGAGCCTTTCCTGGAGCCCAACTGCTCATCATCAGCCCTTGAATCCACAAGGACCAAAGGGAGAAGGAGGCTGCTCCAGCTGGGTGAACAAGCGCTTCCTCCCACTCTGTTGTGTTGGGGAGGAGGGTTTTCCACGCCCTGTATTTGCCTGCACCAACCACATGGACCATTGATAGTTTCCAAATCAATCCAGTCCAGGAGCCTCCCCAAGAGGTGATCCCTTTGAAAGTGGTGCCTCCCTTCTCCTAAGCTAAGTTCCAGGGGCCCCATGAGCGCAGCAGCAACCGGGGGCCAAGGAAGCCCTTGGCTTCAGGACTAGGATTTTCCCCAGATCCACCCTAGCACGCTTAACTGAGAGACGGGGGATCAGGTGAACGCCTTGGTTATAACTCCAGCTTAACCAGCCTTGGGTCCTCCTCAGGTCGTGGATATGCCAGCGCCCCCGGTCGTGGGCCGCTAACCAGCCTCTCCCTGGCCGGCTCCCGCCGCGCCGCTTCTCGCTTGCTCCCTCCTCCTCCTCCTCCTGCTCTTCTCCCCCCTGCTCCCAGGACGGCGGGATGGCCGCGCAGGGTGCACCGCGCTTCCTGCTGACCTTTGACTTTGACGAGACCATCGTGGATGAAAACAGCGACGACTCCATCGTGCGCGCCGCCCCGGGCCAGCAACTCCCGGAGAGCCTCCGTGCCACCTACCGCGAGGGTTACTACAACGAGTACATGCAACGGGTCTTCAAGTACCTGGGTGAGCAGGGCGTGCGGCCGAGGGACCTGCGCGCCATCTACGAGGCCATCCCCCTGTCGCCAGGCATGGGCGACCTGCTGCAGTTCGTAGCCAAGCAGGGCTCTTGCTTCGAGGTGATCCTCATCTCCGATGCCAACACCTTCGGCGTGGAGAGCGCCCTGCGCGCCGCGGGCCACCACGGCCTATTCCGTCGCATCCTCAGCAACCCGTCCGGGCCAGACGCGCGGGGTCTGCTGTCGCTGCGGCCCTTCCACACGCACAGCTGCGCGCGCTGCCCCGCCAACATGTGCAAGCACAAGGTGCTCAGCGACTACCTGCGCGAGCGGGCCCGCGACGGCGTGCACTTCGAGCGCCTCTTCTACGTGGGCGACGGCGCCAACGACTTCTGCCCCACGGGGTTGCTGGCGGCCGGGGACGTGGCCTTCCCGCGCAGAGGCTACCCCATGCATCGCCTCATCCAGGAGGCGCAGAAAGCCGAACCCAGCTCCTTCCGCGCCCACGTGGTGCCCTGGGAGACGGCGGCGGACGTGCGCCTCCATCTGCAACAGGTGCTCAAGACGTGCTGAGGACCGCAGATGCCTGCAGCGCGCGCCCGACGCCACGGGCGGAGCAGGGGCGGGGACCCGGAGTTGGAGGTGGGAGCGGGGAAGAGAAAACCTGGGCTTTTGTTTTGTTTTTCCTTCGCGCCTTTTTTTCTTTCCATCTTCGCTTTTGCTATGTGCTCTTCCGGGAATTTCTAAAATTCCATCCCACTTGGGGAGTTTGGGAGCGGGGCTCCGAGCCGGCCCTATCTATGCATTTAAAACCCAGCTCCGCTGCCTCCCTCTCTTCCTTCCACCGCAATCCAGTCCTACCGGAAGGGAGGGTGTGCATACCTGGAAAGGCAGGAGTGTCCCCGTGAACTGCGAGCAAGGGGCTCCTGATAAATGAAAGAAGGAACAGCTCCCACTGCTTTTGACTGCTGCCCCGGGGACTGCATAACCTCCTCTCCCCCAGCATTCCCTCACGGGGACCCAGGATCCCTACATCCGCATGCCAGCACAGGACTCCCCGCGAACACAGCTCCCGGTCTCCTAGATCTCGCTTCAGCCACGGCAAACCCTCCACTACAGCGCTCGCTACACCTTCTGGCCTCTCCTCCCATTTCCCCCACTCCGCTAGCCGCCCTCAAAGGAAGAACAAGCCAGAGGGAACAGTCGCCTCCTGGTGGTAGTACGAGGTAGCACACTAACCACCGCAGGATAACCAACCTAAGACCTCTGAAACAGCAACCACATCTCCTCGCACCCCAGCCAGCCTCATCTATGCAGCAAGAAGACACCAAGGACTTTACCAAAGGAGTCTCTGCACTCCCCCCCCCCAATATGGAACAGAAAGCCATGATGATTTTTAAGCAGAGCCAGGGATACCCAAGCCCCGCCACCCCCTGATAATTCAGACCCATAAAGGAGGTGAAGGGGAACAAATTGGCTCCAATCTCTTGTGCTGCGCCACAGTCTAAGGGATGGGAATTGGGGTGCTCTTTGCTCTCAGCCCCATTTAGGTAGGAGAGGCTTGAGGAGCCCAGAGTGAACACAGGCAAGGGGCAAAAAGGTACAGTCAACGTCTGGCCATGACATCTGTGCTGTAATGGAGGAAGCGCTAAAGAGACTGAGGAAGTAGAGAGGAGGTTCTGTTGCTGGGACAGGCTGAGGGGTTCTACTGAGCAGGAGCCTTATTAGAACTGGACGTCTTCCTGTTGCTCCCCCTCTGGCCCTGCAGGGCAATCATAAGGGGGTTCCGGCAGAGTTCTTTTCAAAGCTGGTACTCTGCCTGCCAGAACTAGGGACTCTGTAGACACTGTGTTTGCACTCCTTGGCCTCCGGTTCTTTCCCATCTGCAGCAGGCCTTCGTGTACCTTCTCTCTCTCCTACAACCACTTCCCAAAGCAATGGGAGGCAGGGGCAGAACACAGCCTGAGAGGTAGACAGGCCTAGTCCAGTCTTAACTTCAAATCTGGCTTTGGCTTAGGATTCAAGAGACTACCATGAGGCAGTGCCTGGGGCATTACTGGGTCACAGGGACAGTTCTGGAGCTGTCAGCAGCTGGGCTCCACATAGTTTCCTGGGAAGAATCCGGTCCCCTCTGAGCTCACACCTTCACACCATCCATCAGAGTAGCGGCGGGTGACGCAGATGACAGTGCCCTCGGAGAAGGAGAGCTCATTGTCCTTCTGACGGGTGTACGGGTACAGTGTCACCACTGTAAGGAGAAGGAACGCTTAGGTGTGCCTCCTGTCCCCCAACACAGACTCTAGGGAGCCTAGGAGGGAGAGGGCTGCATAGGGTAGTTTGCTTCTTCTTCAGCTCAGTTAAATGAACCATTCCTAGCCGGGTTCGGAAGTCACTTTATCAGAATATGAAAAGGATGGGTGGGAGCAAACCAGGGTCACACCAGGACAGAGGGAAGTGTGGATACCTCTGGGGTAAAACAGTGGGTGGAGGTCAGGGCAACAGGCCAGAATCCTGGCAGTGGGATCTGATGCCCTTTCAGCCCCAGGAATCAAGTACCTTTCTCCAAGTATGCCGCAGGGACCCAGCTGGGCTCATCCTGTCCAAAACCTGGTGGGGGTGGGGGCAGCAGCACTAGTTCATCGGCCTCTAAGGCTGGAGGAGGGGGCAGGTCCAGCGGTGGGGGCAGCTCTGTGGTTGGGAGGGAAAGTAGAAGGGCTGTGGGACACTGCCCTGCTCCAAAAGAAGACTCAAGGATCTAACCCTTTCCAGTCCTTTCCCTCCAGCACGAACTCATCCCGGCCCTCCCATAATGTCTGAAGCACATAACAGATGCTAAGAAACTCAGGGATTCTGCAAGGCGAGCCAGGCAGACCCTCCTGCCACTTAGCTGGGTGGCCCTTGAGCAAGTTGCTCAACCTCCCAGCCTCAGCTGCTTGTCAAAGGTGGTGGCGCAGGCCTTTAATCCCAGCACTCGGGAGGCAGAGGTAGGAGGATCGCAGAGTTCGAGGCCACCCTGAGACTATATAGTTAATTCCAGGTCAGCCTGGACCAGAGTGAGACCCTACCTCGCAAAACCAAAAAAAAAAAAAAAAAAAAAAGGTGTTAAGATCTTGTCAGGGTTGTTCATTTATTTATTTTTTTTTTTTTTTTTTTTTTTGGTAGGGGGTTCTCACTGTAGCCCAGACTGACCTAGGACTCAACTATTGTAGTCCCAGCCTGGCCTAGAACTCACAGTGATCCTCATACCTCTGTCTCCCTAGCGCTGGCATTAAAGACGTGTGCCACCATGCCCGGCTTCAAAGTTAGGGTTAAATGAGAGGATGCACGACAAGCTTCAGACACAAGACCTGGTATAAAGTAGGCACCAGGTTCTAACGTTCACTGCTTTTCTTCAGTGTCTGAGGAGGATGGGCTAGATCTCAAGACGGTGGGTGGGGAAAGGTGCCAGGATGTGGAGGAGGGAGAAAGGACCCGGGCACTTCTTACCTGGCAGGGGCGGAGACAGCTCCAGAGGAGGAGGCGGCAAGTCCTCTGTAGAAGAGGGTGGAGGGGGTGGGGCTGGGGTGCTGCTAGCCCCTTGGATGGAGGGAACCCACCGGCACCATCTGCGCTTCTAAAGACCAGAGTAAGCAGGATTGGGGAGCGCCCCCTTTAACAGCGTTCCCGAGGGATCCCCCACCATTTCAATCCAAACACCTCACCCCTGCGATCACGCGTCTTAACTCCAGTGGTCACGGGGGGGGGGACAAGTGACAGGAGGTCCCTCTGAAAAGTCCACCTCCCGCCGTCCACCCACCCACCCACTTCGCTCTGGAGGGCTCACCCGGCCGAGGCCAGGGAAGAGGCGGACGAGGCGGCGGAGAGCTTGCCGTCGGGCACCACCGGGAGTTGCACGGGCTCGGGAATCCGGGGTGGTCTCCTGGGGGCGGGGTGGGTTGGCATGAGGGTCGAGGACGGCCACCTGCCTGCAGGGCTCGGGTTGGAGGCGCATGGGGTGGCATCCCGGAGCATCAAGACGCCGGGTGCTGAGGGCGAGGGGCAGCGGCTGGGGACAGCGTGGGACAGGGCTGGGCTGACTCGGGTGGCCACGGGCGAGCTCGGCCTCACCCCAGCGTGGCGGAGGCGGGTGTGGTCGGCGCCTTGATGCTCTTGCGAGACAGGGTACCGGTTCGCGACAGCTGCGTGCTCAGGTCCTGGAGGGAGGGAGGAGGGACGGCTGACATCTGGGGCTGGGGGCAGTTGCTACACCCCCATCCGAGACAGGAAATGGGGGAGGGGCGGGTGGGAACTGGGAGTGGGGAGCGCGGACTCAGCAAGTTCCCCTTCCCATCCCTCCCCTCCTCTCCCCGCCCCCTGCATCCCCCTCCCCCCTCCCGCCTTCTCACCTCCACCCCACACAGCCTGACACTGCCTGGACCGCAGGTCTGCAGCAGGCCCCACAGAACCACGAACTCCCAAGTACAGACACACGTCTGTGGGCTACTTCCTCCACACAGCCACAGAGGCTGAGTGGGCCTCTCAGCAACCCCACACCATCTCAAACCTCAGGGATCTGGGTTGTGATCTTTAACTTTGTTTTTGTGTGTGTGTGTGTGTGTGTGTGTGTGTGTGTGTGTGTTTGGAAGTAGGGTTTCACTCTAGCTCAGGCTGACCTGGAATTCACTATGTAGTGTCAGGGTGGCCTGGAACTCATGGCGATCCTCCTATCTCTGCCTCCCGAGTGCTGGGATTAAAGGCGTGCGCCACCACGCCTGGCTTTTAACTTTTTTATTTATTTGCAAGCAGAGAGAGAGAGAGAGAGAGAGAGAGAATGGGCGCTCCAGGGCCTCTTGACACTGCAAACAAACTCCAGATGTATGTGCCACCTTGTGCATCTGGCTTTACATGGGTCCTGGGGAATCAAACTCTGGTCGTTAGGCTTTGCAGGCAAGCGCCTTAACAGCTGAGCCATCTGGTCGTCTTTAACTTTGATTAGGCCTTAATCCCAGCATGAGCTGAGGAAGGGGTGGGGAGAGAAGACATGACATTTAGAATCACCCCCACTTGTCATTTTCATAGAGCTGTGGACCTGACCTCCGTAAGTTCAGGGTAGAGAAAAACAGGACCCAGGACACCTAGAGAGGAGTGTCCACATGCAAGACAGCACCTCTGTAACTGATGGGACTTCCCCAATGACGGGCATGTAGGGGGTCCATGGCCTCTGTTCACCTCACTAGAGACAAGACAAAGGGGACTTTAACTGAAGCAGGAAGAATAAATTGGGGGGCTGGCCATGTAGCTCAGCAGTGGAGCTTGTGCTGACCTCCTGGGAGGCCTGGGTTCCATCCACACCATCAGGAAAAAAAAAAAAAAAAAAAAAGAACAATGTTGGGCAGCAGGGAGAACTTACTGGTACAGACCTGGTAACTGAAGGTGACAGTGTAGTTTTCCCTTTTGGAAGGGGTTGATTAATAAATATCAAGAGGGTCAGAAACAGAAGAGCTGCTTGCCTAATCTGAGAGATATCACAGTGTGAAGACAAAACGGAATTGACAAAGTGAGGTGGCAATGTGTGAGTGTCCTTTCCTACTGAGAACACTAGATCCAGTACCCTGTCCACTAAGTCTCCCTGTCTGCCTCCCGGCCCCTCCCACCAGCAGCAGCTCCCGGTGACCTCAGTGCAGTGACCTCAAACCCCCAGACAGAGGAAGTTGCTGTTCTCATGTGGCTGGGAAGCGGTTCTCATGCACACCCTGATGCCCTCCCCCCTCCCTTCCCCCTCTTTCCCTTCACACATACACCCAGCACCCATGGGTGGGGAGAGCAGAGGATCTTTTTCAGCAGAACAGCTGAGTATAGGATAGAAGCCATTATGGACCTGGGCAGGAACTGAAGCTTGGGCGATGGCTCCATAAAGTGAAAGAGAGAGAAGGGGTTGCAAGGTAGGGACAAAAGCATGGAAGAAAACAGGGATCCTGAACAGAAAAAAAAAAAGAAAAACAGCCTTGAGGGCTAGAGAGATGGCTCAGTGATTAAGGCACTTGCCTGCAAAGCCTAAGGACCCAGGTTTGATTCCCAGAACCCAGGTAAACCAGAGGCACATGGTGGCGCATGCGTCTGGAGTTCATAGCTAGAGACATTGGCACACCCATTCTTTCCCCCTCCCTCCCTATCTCCCCCCCATCATAACCAAATAAATATTAAAGAGAAAAAAAGCCTTGAGGCAGAGAGGGTAGGTGGTAGTCCTGGGGAAGGACAGGCCCCACCTTACCTTGATCCCGTGGCCAATGCCATCCAGGCAGCCGAAGTTGAGGGGTCTCCTGTAGTAGGGAGTGAGAGTGGGTAGGCTCTCAGGAGGGATGACCTTCTGGCCAGAGGGCAGCCGCTGGACAGTGGCTAAGGTGCCAATCTCCCTTCGAGCCACCTTTTCCATATGCATGTTCACCATCTGTGTGACAGGGTTGGAAGTGACAGTGAGGGGCAATCTGTATCAAACGCTCTTCCCTTTAAGGGGGAAAGAGAAGAGATTTTAGGGGGTGGAGACGGGGACCATAGGGGACAGGGGAATCCTGAGCATGAGTTCTGTGCTCATGACCGTACAGCAATTGGGACAAGAGTAGCAGGCGAGGATGGAGCCACTTTGGAAAAACTTCCTGGTGGAAAAGAAGGAGGGTTATTATTAGCTGAGCAGGAACCAGAGGACAAGGGAAAACAACATCCATGGGGAAGCTGGGAAGGGGCTGAAGGACAGGGCAGACTCCAGAGCGAGGGGCATAAAGTGGAGAAGATATAGAATTGTTCAGGGATCAGCTCTCCCTTTGGGGGGAACAAATCCGTGAACTAACTTCCTCTTGGCATGTTCCATGGAACAGCCTCCAGCCCCGGAGGGGTGAGAGGAAGACACGCCCCATGCACTGACCTTGTGGGAGTGCACAGGCAGGCCACGTGCGTGTGCTTTACGGGGCAAAGCTTGGGTCAGCGATTCAGGAAGGAAGGCTGAGGGTGTGTATAATACAACGATTGGGGCTCTCTGTATGACGGTGGCAAGGAAGGACTCCAGGACTGAAGATGGCCTTGCCTAGCATGCACCCTGGGTGGAGGACATTTATTAAGTCACTGGCTGTATTTTGATGCAAACAGGCTCCTTTTGCGGCTCACCTGCACTGAATGTAGACTGGCTGTATGATTGACATACACTGATCTTAGGCATCTGGGGCAGCCTTCAGAGAAATAAAACAGCTTAGGGAAACTTTGCGTGTGATAGACGGCGAGGCCCTCTCATTGAGACACAGCCACAGAGATGGGACCCCAAAGCTTGGGAAGAGCCAGTATCCTGTAGTCTAATCGGCCATGTGGACGTGGACATGGAAGACAGCAGGAAGGGTCTTTAAGCTGCAGAGAATGTCTAAATGGGACCAAAGAGCTAAGGACCCACACTCGATGCCTTCCCATATCCTCACCTGGCCCAGTGTGCTGACTCGGGCTTCCATCTGACGTAGGGTAGCCCCCTGCAGGTCTAGCATTCGGAGAGTATGCCCGGCCAGGTTGCCCACCTGGTAGGCCACACTGGCCAGGGCCTGGGTGGTGAAAGCCATGGTCTCCTCCAGTGCCTTCCGCTTGTCTGTGGCCTGCAATACACATAGCCCTGCAGTGAGGCCAGCACATTCCACTGGGTCCTTGGCAGGGTGGAATGGAAGGAAAGGGATTCAGGGAAGGTGGGAGCTGAATTGGGAGAAAGTGACAATACTAAGATGTTCAAGGTGGCTTCCAGAAGAATGATGTAGTAGAATGGACTCGGGACACTGGGAATGTAAGTCTACAGTCTTGGAGACTGACTATGAGAGTGAGGCAAGATATTCCTCCCACAGTCCAACTGAGGAATGGAGTGGAGAGAACCCTATGGCCTTCCTGAGAACTTCAGTTAAGTGTTCCTTTGGGGGTTAGAGGGTGGATAGTGGAAAGGAAAGAAGGCAATACTGGCTTGAGGAGGCACCAACTAGCAAGGCATGGTGGTACACACCTTTAATCTCAGCACTGTAATTGAACTCTAGACCTGTGAGCCACCTTGTGCTGTGCTCATGTGCCACCTTGCATCTGGCTTACATGGGACCTGGAGAGTTGACCCTTTTGCATCTACTAACCCGCTTTCCAGCCCCAGGGACCTGGGCTGGAGTTGAGCATGGGTCCTTAGGTTTCAATTCTCCAGGCAAACGCCTTAACTAAGGGGTGCATGCATCTGGAGTCTTTCCAGCCCCAGCTTTGGTTTTTTTTCTCTCTCTCTCTCTCTCTCTCTCTCCCCTGCCTAATCTAAATAAATAAAGTAAAATAAAAAAAAATATATATATAAAATCTAAATTTCTGACCATGGCCTATAGACAGGGCCTTCAGGTCTGAGTCCTGCCTCTCTCTCAACCTCTTCGGCTACCAGTCACACTGGAGTTCTAATCTTTTTTTTTTTTTTTTCCAAGGTAGGGTCTCACTCTAGTACAGGCTGACCTAGAGTTCATTATGAAATCTCAGGGTGGCCTCAAACTCTCAGCAATCCTCCTACCTCTGCCTCCCAAGTGCCTCCAGAGTGCTGGGATTAAAGACATGCGCCACCACTCCAGACCTGGAGTCTTTTTCATTAGTTGGTTTTGCTTTTTAGTTTCTGGGCTTCCCTCATCATCCTAAGATCTCCCCATCTCTACTGACTCACTATCATACTTGTCTTGTTCTTTTCTTCATCCCACCCCCTCAAATGTGAGTGCCATGAAAGTGGAGAGCTTGTCTGTTCTGGTCTACATCCCATGCTGGAATAATTCCCAATGCACCAAAGATATTTAATAAATATGCATGTGCTGCCTATTTGCAGATTGAAGGGAACCCACACACTAGCTGGGCAGCTTCTTAGAGCATGCCAGACACTGGCCTGGGCCATATAGCCAGTCTGTGGAGCAGGGGTGGGCAGGGAGTGGCTAAAGACAAAAGAAGACTTTTGTGGGTCCCAGATCTAACCGTGGGGGCTGGGCAAAGCTTCTCTTGTCTCTTGCTTCCCCAGGCAGCTTCCTCCTGCCCCTTCTGTCACATGCTTGCTGCATTTTTGCCTGTTCCTCTCTCTCTCTCTTTCTCTTTGTTTTGTTTAGTTTTTCAAGGTAGGATCTAACTCTAGCCCAGTCTCAGAGTGGCCTTGCACTCATGGTGATCCTCCTACCTTGGCCTCCCAAGTGCTAGGTTTAAAAGCATGTACCACCATGCCTGGCCTTTTTTTTTTTTTTTTTTTTTTTTGAGAGAGGGAGAGAGAGAGAGAAAGAGAGAGAGAGAATGAGCGTGACAGGGCCTCTAGCTGCAAAGGAACTCCAGATGCATGCATCACCTTGTGCATCCTGGGGAGTCGAACCTGGGGCCTTTGGCTTTTTTGTTTGTTTGTTTGTTTGTTTGTTTTTCCAAGATAGGGTCTAGCTCTAGCCCTGGCTAACCTGGAATTCACTATGTAGTCTCAGGCTGGCCTTGATTGACCCTCCTACCTCTGCCTCCCACCAGACTACTGGGATTAAAGGCATGTGTCACCACGTCTGGCCTGTCCCTTTCTCTTGACAGGCAACAGTAAGACCTGGGGCTAGTGTACCAACAGTGCTGCACCCTGCTATCTCCTTGCTTGGGCCCTCAGAGACCCCCTCAGGACTTGTCAGTGAACAGAGAGCACACTTAGAACCAATCTGAACTGCATCCTGAAAGAGACCTGGCTGCCTCACCTCTAAGGGGGCCTGACCCAGAACCTTCTGGGGAAAATGACCCCATGGTCCTCCCTTCCCTGCCTTTCTTGGAAATGTATTTATTTGTTTGTTTGGCTAACCTGAAACTCACTCTGTAGTCCCCTTTCCTGCCTTTCTGTTCCAACAGCAGGAAAATGATGTTCATTTGTGTGCTGATTTACATCTCATCTGCATATACAACCCAATTTACATCTTATAAGCATGTGTCACCAAAAAGCCTTGAATACACAAAGAAATAAATTCAGTAATGTTAAGCCAGAAAGGATAGCAGTTTCATTCTAGTTAAAGACCCTTTTCTACTCAGAAGAAAACAGGGCCCTCTTCCGCACAATCGCTTCCCGGTCTGGGCACGTGGGCTTGTCAACACACACAGGAAAGTGTCCGCTTGGACCCTGCTTTGGTTGCAAGAGTTTGGATGCCTTCTGACTCTTGGCTTTGGTCCTGGCCCAAAGTCAAGTCTGGAGGAACAAGAGCTTAGATCCTTCAGCTCAGTTGACTGCTTATTCATCATGCAAATGGCCCTGACTGTATACTCAGTCAACCCTGACTGGGAACCCAGCACTTACCCATCCGCCTCCTATCAGTCCCCACGGGCTGCCTGACACCTGGTTGGGGTGGGGACGAGAGGTGAAGTCAGGTCCCATTTAAGCGTGGTGGCGCACGCCTTTAATCCCAGCACTCGGGAGGCAGAGGTAGGAGGACTGCCATGAGTCCGAGGCCACCCTGAGACTACATAGTGAATTCCAGGTCAACCGGGGCTAGAAGTGAGACCCTACCTTGGAAAACCACAAAAAACAAGGGAAAAAAAAAAAAAAAAAAAAAAAAAAAAAAGCAAGCAGTTCTGAGAAGTCACCCGAAACCCTCCTCCTCAGACAGGCCAAGAATGGTCATGGTCGCTGGTTGTGTGGTCTAGTAATTAGTCCTCTCAACAAAGGGAGCAGGAGCCTGGGGATTCGGACCTGGGTCAGGGCAG